>CM038795.1:230797676-231149141 GCA_021764765.1 Vicia sativa | reverse complement strand
CCTATTTTCTTTTTTATTTTAATATTTGCATGTTATTTTAATTTCTTTTCATGTTTTATTTATGCATTAAAAATTGTCAAAAATTATTTTCTTTTTACATTTATTTTCAGAAAACTTTATTTAATTTATAGAATTAAAAATACAATTTTACATGTATTTATTTTTATTCATATTTTGCATTTAAATCACATTTAATTAGTTTTTAATTATTAAATTGCATCCAAAAAATCCAAAAATTTATTTTAGCATATTTATATTATTTCAACATGTAATAATTTTCTCATATAAAAATTTGCATTTTCTAACATTTTTCCTCTTATTCAATTCTTATCGTATTTTTCGAATTTCTCATTTCCTTCTGAGTTGATCCGAATTAGACGTTTTTTATCATTTTCTTTTTCCAATAATGTAACTGTCTATGGGATGTAATAGTTTAAAATTAGGTCTTTATTTTACATTTTTAAATTATGTATACGCCCAAAAGCCATGTAATAGCGTGGGACATTTATCTTTCCATCTTTACATTCCGCATTTAATTTCCGCACCCTATAAATTGCTGCTAGTAACTAGGCGTGTATAAGAGAATAATGAACTTAGCCACTAATTTCAAGATAAAATATCGAAATCAACACACTTCTTTCACACCGCACCCTTAGGGTAATCTCTCGTTGCCTTTGCAGATTCAAATGGTCATGTCCCTCGAGCGTAGAGGGTATCCTAGCACCGTTGCCTTCCAAACAAATCATCATAGTCCCTTCGATACAAAGATCATAAGACCCACGATGTAAGCCTCCGAATACATGATCTTGACCCTCGATTGTCGCCTCGAAAATGATGATGATAGTCCTTCAGATGTGCTAGGATACTTCCTCTGAGTTGCCTTATGACCATCGATGTCCCTTCAGTGTCCGGCTTACATCCAACGAATGGAGCTACCTACTAACTAATGGTATGGATAGCGCTATTCTAAAGGAAAGTAAAATACAAAAAAGCGACCAATTACGGTAGGTAATAAGACTTTTAGTTGCTTGCTCTAAACCAAAATACTTTTCACACCACTCTTTTCCAAAGTTCAAACTCTCAAAGCAAACATTTCCAAACACTTTGTATACACTCCTACATGAGTCATTACAAAGTCAAAGCGAAATGCCTTTTCAAATATTTTTGTAAACACGAGAAAAGCAATTTTAAAAAGTGATCTAGAGCAACTAAGAGCTTAGAGAATAACTACGGATGGAAAGGGTGCTAATACCTTCCTTTTCATAACCTTCTCCCTTACTCGAATCTAACGAAGGTCTTTTACGTACTTTTACCTTCCTTAATTGGATAAAAATAAAAGTCGGTGGCGACTCTTGCTATCCACATTTGCGATACAAAAACACTAAAAAGTCAGTTCACCGTATTACTGAGGCTGGCGACTCTGTAGGAGACACCACAAAGAGAATTGCCTTGGATTTCTAGATCACCTTTACTTTTGTTTGACTTGCTTGCTTTATCTTTAAGGGTTGCTTGGGTATTATTGTTGGGGATCTACACGGATCGGGTTTCCTTTAGGTAAGTAGCAATAAATCGTCGCGACCGTTAGGCGTATATCAAGCGGTCAACATGATGGCTACGTTAGTGTGACACTTTGGATGTCTGATACTCTTCATTTTCAAGTTGAGGATAGTATTTGGCTTCTGTGGTGTCATCGAGCACTAACTAAACTTTTAGAACCTAATTGACCCATCTTGGCCATTAGAAGGTAGTGAGATGGCCGGCTTTGAAATGGAACTAAGGTTGGTTGATACTCGATGCTCGCTCGTTGAGATCGGACTTTTGGGATATTTTGATCGACCACTTGGCCGTCGTATTGAAATAACGCTACGAGAAAGATCTATGATGAGATTCCTAGAACCAGTTACTATTATAGGGCCGGGATGAACCAACTCAAACTTTTGGTGGGGTAATCACCTATACCTCATGCAAGCCTTAACCCTAGGCTCGTTGTGTGAATTGTTTGTGTGTGCTAAACATGACATCATGACATCATTTGCATTGCATATCATTTCTAACTATTTCAGGACCTAGGGTTTATCTTTTCTCATTTTTGTAGGATTATGGCTTCAGAAAGACTATCCGAATCAACTTCATGGGTATACCTTCTCGACTCAAAAATTGGTTTGAAATTCCGACCATGCTCGGTTCATCAAAGACATGGTTATCTACTTGACTTGGTTATCTCGGTTTGAAGAAGATATGATGCATGTCTATTCCGGTTCTTGATCCGAAACACCATTGCTTTACATTCCGGATTATCGGTTGGTTCCTACCTTGGAAGAGTTCTCTAAGCTACTTGGGATACCTATTCTTGACGAATGCCATTCAGGTCTAGAAAGGTCCCTAAATGCGAAGACATTGCATCCGCCCACATCTTAGCGCTCGAACATTGAAGCCAATTGGGAAACTAGAAGTGGAGTTAAGGGTTTACTTTCAAGTTCTTAATTGCGAGGAATTCCTCAAGTTATGAGTTTCATGCATTTGAAGACATTGTGGCCTTGCTAATCTATGGTTTGGTTCTATTTCCTAACTCGGATCAATTTATAGATGTCAATGCCATCAAGTTGTTTCTTACCCGCAATCCGTGCCTACTTTACTTGGAGATATCCTACATTCTCTCCTTCGTACTACTAAGAACAAAAGAACTCTCATGTGTTGCATACGAATTACTTTCTAGGTGGTTTATTTAGCACCTTCCTCCATCGGTTTGAAGAACGAACAAAGTTGAGATGGTCTCAAAGACTAATGTCACTCTCTCATTCGGATATCGTTGGAATCTTTTCTCTCAAAGGACTTCACATTCATTGGCGTTGTGGAGATTCCTAATATACCACTCCTTGGTATAAGGGAGGTGTTACTTACAACCCTTCCTTAGCTCTCGTCGGTTTGGTTTTGCTGAGAGATGGTCCACATGATATGCTTCTCCAAGATATTGTGTTCGATTACAATCATGATCTCGAATTACAAGCGAAGGTTTATACGCTTAGGGCATGGTAAAGAAGGTGATACCAAGACTTTGGGGCACCAAAACTCCATTCCTTGGGAACCTTACCGAATGGGTGCGAGCTCGAGCTCAAAACCTCATGATGCCATTCCGCCTATTTTACGGTGGTTATGGAACTTTGTTATGGGTGGCGTACCTATCCGTTCTATCCGACATGCCCTGATTTTGAAGACTTGAAGAGATCCGGATTCGACTTAAAGAAGAGAGGATACCTTTGAAGCTCGATGCTATGCAAGTGAGAAGAAAGTGCTAGAGTTATTGACCTACTTCACGAGGAAGCGAAACATCAGCGCTACCTCGGCAAGAGAGGAGCGCCCATGGGAGACTTAGAGCTTTAGGATGTTTATGTTTTCTTTTATTGTTTTGAACTATCTTTTGTACTTAAAAGAAAAAGAATAAAAGAGTACTAATAAATGTTTGTTCATTGCTTGTTTAACAAATTTAAATCTCTAAGGTCCTTGAAAACATTGCATGCATTCGCATAAACATTGCATATCATAGCATAACATTGCATCACGGGTACATTGAAGATTGGTTTTCTCATTTGCTCGCTATTTATTTTAGCGAGAAATGGCTCTTGAGCGATCATCAAAGATCTTGAAGCTCGATGCTCGATTTGGCAAATGTTTACCGGCTTGGTCAAGGCAGGAAGATCTAAAAGCTCATCAACATGAAGAAGAAGGTTGTTGGTCTCTCTCGGCATGGCGTAGCCTACAAAGGTGGTCCTAAGATTGATCGGATAGAGCTCTCTGAAGGAAGTGTCAAAAGGAGGAACAAAGTAACAAGGGTAATGGTGAAGCGGTCGACACGAGCTTGAGAAGAACTATGATGATGGCCAATACTACTGAAGGGATGCAAGTACAAGACAGAAGACCGCCTGTCTGTGGAAAACACGAAGATGTCGAAATTTGATGATCTGAGTCTTGTCCACAGGTGTTGTGATTCTCCCAAGTTCAAAGTTCCTACTTTTGCCAAATATGATGGCATGTCTTGCCCTAGCGCATTTGAAGTCCTATGTCGGAAGATCAATCCCAGCATTGATGGAGAAGTTGTGGATGCACTTATTTTCAAGAGGTTGTCAGGAACTGATTGAATGGTATTATCGGCTAGAGAATAGTATCCGTACTTGGGTGACTTAGGCGATGCTTTCTGAGACAGTATGGTACAATGCTGAATTGACACCCACCGCGTCAATACAAAGCATGTCTATGGAGTCGTGAGAAGTTCAAAGTATGCTCGAGTGGAGATCGCGGTAGAGGTTCAGCCACCCTTGTCGATAGGGAGTTGGTTGATATGTTTATGGGAACAGAGGCCATTCTTGAATCATCGATTGGAAACTCTTCAGCCGGATTCCCAGAGCTGATATTGTGACGGCGTATTGAAGCGGTATCAAAGTGGGAAGATTCATGTAGAGTCATCTTGAATCTTTGCGAAAGATCTTTTGGTGGTAAGAAAGAGTAATCTTGTGTATGGTCGGAAAAAGGAGCCAAGACCGACCCGCTCAATCAGTAGGGAGGCGGTTGTGATCTCAATCCTACATCGGCTGACCTCGGTGAGACAATGGCGTAACGAAACGGCATAGCGAAGGCAGTTACGAAGATCGACATGCCATTGTCGCGAGCCTTGCAACACATGTTGAAAGCGGTGATTACTTTGAGGATCCTCCTCGAGAATGTCAACACTTCCTCTCCAGTACAATCCTAATGCTAAGTGTGCTTACCATTCAATAGCCGGGACATAATCTTGATGATTGTTGGGCTACGAAGAACAAGATTCAAGATATGATTGAATCTAAGCGATTGAGTTTGATCCTCGCGTTGAGACTCGAGATATGATCAGCGCCTATGCCTAATCATGACAAGGGTTCCAATCTTGTTGGTGATGATACTTATGTTTTCAACATAGATGACTTGACCATCCCTCGATGGTATTAAGAAAAATTTGCTGCAAGCGGTGTCAACCAGGATGCCCGGAATTGTCGTTGGTGCCCATGGCGCGATGGTTGTGCTTGGTTGAGAAGGCGTGTTCGATGCATGATGGATAACAAGTGAGATACTATTTACGAAACCACACATCAGAATTGTGAAGAAATGTCTAAGTTGAATTGACAATGCAAGCGAAGCTGTACCATCAGTAATGGGACCATTGGGCAGCCAGTGGAAAGTATGATTACATGGTGAAGTACACATTCACGAGAACTACAAAGATTCCTATTGAAGATATTAAAAGCGGGATGGGGTGTGATTTCCAGAAGATTATGCTGATGTTAACACATAAGATTTCCTCTGCGATCCACATGCCTAAGTGGCACCTCTCATATTACTTCTCGAAGCCAGTTCATATTCCTCGACAAAGCTATTCCTTGGAATTATGGATGCGATGTTTACTATCATGGCGTCAAGCAAGACCCTCGACCATTGAAGATCTTACGGTTGAGGCTACCATTCGACATTGACAACATCACCGGATCAAGTAAGGTGAAGCAGGAAGGTATTCTCTCAATCTCTCCTCGAAAAGACTGCGACTCCACTCGCATTCCATTATTCAATATTTTCCGAGCTAGAGGAAAGGACGAGGACTCATCACCTTTCAGCAAAGTACCAAAGGAAATTCACGAAGATACCTCGAACAAGAAATGGAAAATTAAAGATTATCAAGAAGAGTGACTTCAATGTTGGGAAACGATTGGGACAGACTCCGTCCAAAGATCTCCATGCACTCTGCTCTTGTGCTGGGAGGCTCATACTAGCTTGTGAGATTTTGAAGAATGCTCACGTCATGAACACTACCAACGACTTGATTTGAGTTTGTACTACTTTGTAACTTGGCTACCAACATGGCTAAACTTCTCGATCTTGATTACTCCTTAGGAAAGAAACACAACAAAGCCTTGCACATCTACGGTGAATGCAAAGGCACTACACTATCTCATGTTTTGGTGAATCGGTTCTCCTCTGAATATCTTACCGAGAAGCTGCTTTTTTGTCGACTTGATATCGAAGGTTGATTACGAGACCGGTGACATTATTGAAAGCTTTTGATGGTTCTAAGCGAACGATGCTTGGAAGACTCACTCACTGTTAAAGTCGGTTCCCGACTTTTGATTCCACTTTCTTTGTCATAGGCATCCGTCCGACTTATTCTTACCTACTCGGGCCTTAGATACATGAGAAGCTACCACCTCTACCTTACATAAAGCAAGAAATACCGGTGAAAGGAAGGTTGTCACAGTATGTGGTGAAAAGAAAATATATGGTCGATCATCTCGATCATTCGATACCTCGAGATGGAAGGAGAATTCTTGAGACTCCATCAAGCTTTTGAAAACAATCCAGTAATACACTTGACTCTCATCCCTCTGAAGTTACACAAGCTCCTTACTAGGATGGCCTACATTGAAAGATACTCAAGCTGCTGTTGAAAAGTAGTACTATTTAAGGACTCTGATCTTTCTAAATTTAAAGTGGTTTAAACTTCACCATAATCGAGAAAGATGATCGCATAATCTTAACCAACTTCCTTTCGCATCAGCAAAAGTGGAATCCATGCTATAGAAACGGCAACGACTTAAACATCATAAAAGTGGATCTTCCAACTCGAATCATAAACTCGCAATTGGAAAGCCGAAGCGTCATACCAATCTCCTTTAATCGGGAATAATTGCTCTTGTTTTGTTTTACTTTTATTATTTCTTTATGTTGAACAATAAACTTTGAAAGCCTATACCTTGCCGGGGCATCATGGCTTTCGTTACGAGGTTAATACTCATTGTTACGCATTTTCATTCAATAAATTCGTTGGACTTTTGCATTATTTTTGTTTCTTTCTTTACTTTATCCCCTTAACTATGTGTTTTACCACGTGATACAACGAAATCACTCAATCTCGTTAATATGCTATACTATTGCTAAATATGACTTAATAATCCGATCTACCAACGAAAAGCAAAGTGAGGAAGATTGTGAAGTGCCGGAGAACACCGGTACACGAAAAAATTATCAACCACACAACGAGTTGATTGTGATTGCATAACAAAAAATCAAAATAGAAAATAGGTCTTGAAAACAGTGTTAAAAATTGGTTAAAATACTACGAGACTATATTGAAGTTTTGCCGTCATAACATACCATTTAACATAGCAATATTGTGGTACATTACCGACAAAATTTTCAATGCAATTCGCCGCCATCCCGCCGAAAAATCAATCCAATTATGGCATTCGCCTTTTCTTACATCACCTACTTATCCCGGTATTTACCGGTGCCCACACCCAACAAAAATGGCAAAACCGAATGTGCCATTACAGATCCGAACAAAGACATCCAAAAATGATTTCCACCCTACCCAATATTATGCCACTACATAATTTTCTCGCCGTTTTCTCATTACAATCAATAAAACTCCGAAACATGAAAAACTACTTTTGATAAAACACTACGCTACAAAAACCCATACCGCGGTACCACTATCCAGTACTATGGCAACATTGTTCACCATGATTCATCACGAATAGAAGTCCGTCCGACACCATTTCGATCCACAACGAAGAAGAACATCACCATCGCTTTACAACTAACGCCGTTGAATCTGGTTGAACTTAATCTAACACCGTCAAGTCCGAAAAACTCCATTTGTTGTCGATTAAAAAGGTAACCCCGCCAAAATTAAAGCTATTCAAAATGCCGCTCCCACCGAAAAGTCGAGAGAAATTTCTTGGGCATTAAACATTGCCCCACACACCACCACCGCAACGCTCTTCCATTACTAAAAAAGATCCAGTAGTAAAATGGAATAACGATTGCCGGGCTTTTGACAAAATCAACCTACAAAATCCCCTATCCACAATGCACGGAAGACCTCTTATCATGTACTTGCGTATGTAAGAACTCAGGGGTGTGTGTTAAACAACATGGCCAATACAAAAAGAGCATAACCTACCTTAGCAATTTACCGCGCCGCAACATACTCCGCAGAAAACACTTTGCCACAACTGCACCGCTTAAACAATATATATGTTTCCATACTACCTTGTTGATTCCAAGATAAATCCATATTCTGAACCACCGCCTCTCCGGAAAATAAAATAACCATGATCTTGCTTATCAACATCCATTACTTCTCGACGATCAAAGGAAGTGTAATCGCCACTTTCAACCGCCAAACAACTATAATACCGATTATTTCAACGAAAATGTTTTACTATCACGAAAAAGAACCCGAAAGGACCGGCAAAACCGAATGGACTATAATGCTTTGATGGACCCCAACGCCGCCATCATTACATCCCCTGGCGGCACCACACCACACCAATTATGTTTCACAACAACATGGCATGCCATCATGGTATCAATGCATTGACTTAGAATCAAGTTCTTGCACAAGTGTAAAGACTTCGACTTTAGTGATCGGTCAATTAAAGTGGGATAAAAACATCCAATCTCATTCCATGAGAGCATGTTTGATCCCTACTTGAAGAATCACTTTCATATTCCACGAGAAATCGATTTGGCGAACGCATTGCTACTATGTCATCTATCCGTTAGATGGGACAAAGGCTCCCGGATCATCATTGAGAAGTTTGGCGAACCAGCATATTGTTATGAGCTTGATACGAAGAAACCTTGGTACTATGGCGTGAAGAGGTATCTTGAGACTCGAGAATATCCAGCAGGCATCATCAATGATAAAGAAGTTCATGAGAAGATTTGCATCAAATTCTTCCTCGACAGCGACATCTTATACAAAGCCTTGACCGACTTGTGCTTACTCATTGTGTAGACGGAAAGCAGACAATCGTATCATGGAAGAGTTACACGAAGGCGCATTTGGTACCACTCCGGTGGACACACCATGGCTAAGAAGATTTTGAGAGCAGTTACTATTGGTCCCCATGGAAGCGAGATTGTCACGCTTCGCTCGATCTTGTCACAAATGCGGATTTATGCGACAAAGTGCACGTACCTCCGATACCTACGAATGTTTAACTTCTCCTTGGCCTTTGCAATGTGGGGCATTGACATGATTGGAGAAATCAAGCCCACTTTCCAATGGACATCGTTTCATCCTTGTGGCAATTGACTATTTCACCAAGTGGGTAGAAGCGACCTCGTTGCATACATTACAAGAATGTTGTGGCTCGATTCATCAAACATAATCTTATCATCGGTATGGCACTCCGAAAGGATTATCACGGATAACGGTTCCAATCTCAACAATAAGATGATCACGAACTGCGCGATTCAAGATCAAACATCACAACTCTTCTCCTATCGGCCTAAGATGAATGGCGATGGAAGCCGCCAACAAGAACATTAAGAAGATTATCTGAGAGAAGATAGCGGTGACTTACAAAGATTGGCATGAGATGTTACCATTTGCTCTTCATGGTTATCGCCTTTCTGTACGAACATCAGAGAGACAACCTTCTCTCTTGTATATGCGGTATGGAAGCCGTCTTACCCATCGGGTTGGATACCCTCGACGAGTCCTCGGAGAGGAAGCGAGTTGACGATTGGGTCGAACCGCCTTGACCGGATTAACTTGATTGATGAAGCGACTCGCATCCATCGCCATGGAGGAGTTATCGAAGCGAATGATCGAGCATTTAACAAGAAGGTCAAGCACCGAGTCTACCAAGTCGGTGATCTAGTAGTCAAGCGCATCATTCTTCCACAAGGTGATCCAGGGCAAATGGACTCACCTATGAGGGACCATTTGTAGTCAAGGCAGTATTTTCCGGCGGAGCTGATACTTAGCACCATGGATGGTGAAGACTTCCCACCCACAGTGAGCGGACATAGTCAAAAATACTACATGAAAGAGACCCAGGAGTCGGTGACCCTAGGCAAAAATAAGGGCATCTGGCGAACCAAAAGGTTCGGGCAAAGTTAAGGATATATACAAAACATGTACACCGGCAGTCGAAAACACGAAAAGCGGCTTGGGCAAAAAGGTATCATTGGTGAAAACCGAAAGAGGTCTAGGCAAAGTTAGGGATTTAAGCGTACGACTATGTCTCTTCGGATCACCTACTTCAGACTACTCGACATTCAAGATTCAAATGGCGAAGATCGATCTACTCACTTTCTCTTGACAGGAAGGAGATGAGATAGTTGAAATATATGAGTACTAGCATAGTTGGAACTTAACGAGATTGTTTCCATAGCTTTTTACCTTTCTTGTGTACAAACTACTTGGCCATCATACATTTCAAATAAATACAAATTCTTTCTCTTTACAATTTTGTTGTTGTCGTTTGCAATAAGTCCAGCGTTTGCTTTGAATGATTATATGCATTTGACAATAAAAATCTAATATGAACATCGAAAAGTGAACATACAAAGTACTTACTAAGGCTCCGGGAATTGGAACGGCGAAAGTCACCAAAACATTCCCCAGAGAGCATGATCCCTACAAAGGTGTCACTCACAACACAACTTCCCAGTGAGCAAAGGGAATCCCGAGCGGAATTCCACTCAACTAAGTAAAGTTACATGATCTCCAAGCGGTAACACTTCATCCCCAGTCAAGTATTTATCCCCAGAGGATATCTCGATCTCTTCCCCTCCCCGGCGGCGATATCGGACCGACTTGGTGAGATAGTGCATCGGAGAAACTACATCTTCATTCCCGGCCGAGAGATTACAACGGGTTCCAGACTCTTGACGGTCTCCCGTGACTATCAATGCTCTCCGGTGAGATCTACACTCGAGAATCCCCGATGGGCGCCTCCTAAATTTCCTCGGCGGGATCTACATCCCCAGATCTGACGGATCGCCTCCCGGACTCTCCTCGGCATAGTCCATATGAGATCTCCAACGAGCCTCTCCGATCTCTACCTTCCTCGACAATATAGGCCCAAGACTTGGTGAGATAGTGCCGGAGAATCCAGGTATCTTTCTTCTCCTTAAAAGCGGGGACTCACTCGATTCCCAAGCGGGAGTCGAAATCCTCAAGCAGAACATCCGCATCTTCTTCAAGATGGATATGTTTTGAAATACCACACATCTATCATTCATACATTTCTCATAAGTCATAATTCATGCATATGTCATTCATATACATTGTCATGCATCATACTTTGCATAAAACTAACAAAATTCTATCAAAGTTTCTCTTGTTTTCCAAAAGCAGGTGCATCTTGACGCAAGCAGGTCGAGGATTAAGCCCGAATCGGCGGAAAACTATCTGAACCGCCCTAGTTTGTCCTCAGCGAATGGTCGAGGATTAAGCCGAATCGTGGAAAACTATAAAGACCGCCAGTTGTCCTCGACGACTAGTCGAGATTAAGCCAGATCGCGGAAAACTATCCGAAAGACGCCTCTGGTTATCCTCGATGTGAAGCAATGGATCGACACCGATGCAAGGAAGCTATCCACATTTTGCCAACTACTATTTCCCTCGAGTAATCGACCGCGAAAGTTATTACGATTCCTTATATCGCAGCAACTCTGAGTCTAGCGTCGACTCGATTGCTTGGATGGCATCTTAAGCCCATCTCGATTACTTATCGATTGTTCACTTTCGAATGCTGCATATATGGTTAAAATCAATACAAACCAATAACTTCATTCAAAAATGGACACGAAATCTAACGTCGACTCCTCGGATGGCATCAAGCCCATCTCGTACTCCTCCTTCGAAGCGATCTCGAGCCTAGCGTCGGCTCATCCCGATCGATCTTTCGGATGGCATCTTAAGCCCATCCCGTCAATTCTCCATACATTCTCGAGTCTAGCGTCGACTCGTCCCAGTGAAGTCTCCAACCTCGGTGGCATCTGTAAGCCCATTCCGCATCGTCGACCAACGGCAGTGCAAATTTCGGTGTACTCGGTGTTCAATCATCTTCTACCTCCAGTCACGAAAGAAGACAAGCGTGTCCATCTAACCCTCAGTTGTCATACCCCAAATTTGCCCTCCATCTACTCAAGAGATTCCATACATCCATACTCGAGGTTCCTCGAGTTGATCGAGACAAACTCTCTCTGACAATCAACAAACTAGGGTTTGGTATCTCGAAGTCAAGATGGACTTCAACATCTCAATGGTCTTCATGCCTCTCATATGCTTCAAAGATTCTCCATGTCAGTTTCAACTCCATGAGTCAAGTTTCCTCGAGACAATTGCTCGGATGGTTGAAAATCGGTTGTATTGGACAAAAGTCAAGCTGTGGTCAACATACGATCAAACTTCATAATTTTGGTCAACATCCTCATTTTGAAGTTACATTCATCATTTGATCAAGGGTTGATCATGATTCATCAAGAAAACTCAAGATTTGCTCGAAAGTCAAACTTTCTAAATTAGGGTTTCTAGGTGAAAAGTCAACGAAACTTTGGTGATCATAACTTTCTCATACTTTCTCAAATTTTTCCACCACCTCTTGTTTTGAAGGAAATTCAATTCTCTACAACTTCATGTCTCACAAGAATGTCAAAAAATGCTTCATTTGAGAGGTATAGCTCAAACATTACGGTCATTTTCAAAGTCAACAAAAGTCAACTTTTTGTTTTGAAGATATATTGAGCATGGAAACTCAATTGAGATGAGACCAAAAGGTTGGTTAGAGGACTCTTAGAGCTTTCCAAAAGTCCAAGAACACTCAAAAATGTGGAAAATTGAGCAAGATACACTATTCAGAAGTTGGGCGATTTTGAATGATTGCACAAAAGGACATTTTGGTCAAAATGCAAAATTTTCCAAATGGGCCTATAATCTTTTGATCAAACTTGTTCATGACATGATTTTGACCCATAAATGCTTGGCATTGGTAATTTTCTATTTTATGATTTATATTTGAATTTTATAACATTTAATTCAAAAATAAATTATATAAAATATAATTAATTATTTTCAAAATTTGATTTATATCTTCCTTAATGTCCAAGAAGCCCAACAATTGCCAAATTCGTGACTCATGCATATGGAAAGGAAAATCAAGTTTTAAGAAAATTTGATTTGTTTTATTGGAAAATATTTACCTGATCAATGTCGATCTTTTTGCTTGCTTTTGCCATCAAATCTCTTACTATAAATACCAAGCAATCACATTGACAATGAGAATGAAACCCTAACCCTTGAAACTACCCAAACCCTTGCAAATTTTTCAAGATTCTTGAAAAATCGAATTCATTCGATATTTTAGTCGAACAAAACCATTCCATTGTCTTGGAAGGTAAGTTTGAGTAAGAATGCACCTTCTTATTGATTAAACCATCCAGATAAAGCTATACATGCATACATAATCAATATTTCTTGAATTCGATTTTTATTACGGCTTGTTTTAATTGATTCTAACGTTTCTAATGTGTTATGAGACTACAAGGATGATCTGGGCCATCGTTTTGGACCTTGAGCGTCGAAAGCGTAATGCCATATAGGGTTTTGTTGCTGTCGAAACCGGGTTTACAAAGCATTTCAGAAGCGGTCCCGTCACCAATGGACCCAGACCCGATTTAGGGGGTAGCCTTAACCTCGACCACTTGTTCTTTGTATTTTGCGAGGTTCGATTCGTGCCTCACTGAGAAGGCAATAGGAGCTAGGCTCGGCGTCGTTGAGCGGTTGACTCGGCGTGGGTGTATGTGGCGTAATAGCGTGCTCTGATTCGCTCGTTCAAAAACAGATGGGGACCACACGGCTGACTGGGTTTGAATCTGAATCCATGACACGTTTACACATATATGCCATTGATTTTCAACTTCAGAACACCAAGTGTCACTTGGCCTAGTGGTAAAAGTGACGTTGGCAAGCAGAGATTCTCCTCCTGGTCATGGGTTCGATCCTCACTGGCACCAGTTTTGTATTCTTTTACAAACTTTGCAATATTTTCATATTTTCTAAATTTCTAATATTTTTGCATTGTTTTAATTATTTTCATATTTTTATTTCTGCATTAAAAAACCATCAAAAATATTTATTCTTTTTGCATTTACTTTCATAAAATCTTTACTTAATTTAATAAATTAAAAAATACAATTTTGCATGCATATTTATTTTTATTCATATTTTGCATTTAAATCACTTTTAATTCATTTTAATTATTAAATTGCATCTAAAAATCCAAAAATTATCTTAGTATTTATATTATTTCCAGCATGTCATATTTTTCAATTTAAAATTTGCATTTTCTAACATTTTCTCTCATTTCGATTTCATCATATTTTCAGATTTCATTCGTTTCACGGTTCTTCCAATTCGGACGTTTCTTTACTATTTTCATTTATTTTCCAATAATGTAACTATTCATGGGATGTAATAGTTTAATTTAGGATTTTATTTTCCGCATTTTAAATTATGTATACGCCCCAAGCCATGTAATAGCGTAGGATTTACCTTTCGCATCTTTACATTTCCGCATTTTAATTTCGCACCCTATAAATTGCTAGTAATTAGGCGTGTATGGCAAGACTAAAAATTGAACATAGCCCACTAATTTCAAGATAAAATATAAAATCAACACACTTCTTTCACACACGCACCTTAGGGTAATTCTCTCGTTGCCTTTGCGAATTCAAAATGGTCATGTCCCTCGAGCGTGAGGTATTCTAGCACCGTTGCCTTCAAACAAATCATCATAGTCCCTTGATACAAGATCATAGACCCGCGATGTAAGCCTCCGAATACATGATCTTGACCCTCGATTCATCGCCCTCGAAAATGATGATAGTCCCTTGAATGTGCTAGGATACTTCCTACGAAGTTGCTTTCTATGACCATCCGATGTCCCCGAGATGTCCGCTTACATCCAGCGAATGGAGCTACCTACTAACTAATGGTATGGCTAGCGCTATTCTAAAGGAGCGTGAAATGCAACGACCAATTCGAGTGGGTAAATAAGTCTTTTAGTTGCTTGCTCTAAACCAAATGCTTTTCACACCACACTCTTTGTCAAAGTTCAAACTCTTTTCAAAGCGAAACATTTCAGAACACTTTGTATACACTCCTACATGAGTCATTACAAAGTCAAAGCGAAATGCCTTTTCAAAACATTCTTGTCAAACACACAAAAGCAATTTTAAAAAGTGATCTAGAGCAACTAAGAGCGTAGATAACTACGGATGGAAAGGGTGCTAATACCTTCCCTTTTCATAACCATTCTCCGAACTCGAGAATCTAACGAAGGTCTTTTACATTACTTTTACCTTCCCTTAATTGGATAAAAATAAAAAGTCGGTGGCGACTCTTGCTATCGCACATTTGGATACAAAATCCTACAAAGTCGGTTCAAGTATCCTGAGCTGGCGACTCTGAGAGACACACCCTAAAGAGAATTGCCTTATGGATTTCTAGATCATTTTACGCTTTACATTTGACTTGCTTGCTTTATCTTTAAGGGTTGCTTGGGTATTATATTTTGTGGGATCCTACACGGATCGGGTTTCCTTTTAGGTAAGTAGCATTAAATCATCGCGACCGCTAGGCGTATAACTAAGCGGTCAACATGATGGCTCGTTAGCGTGACACTTTGGTTGTCGATACTCTTCATTCCCAAGTTGAAGATAGTATTTGGCTTAGCGTGGTGTCATCAGCGCTAACTAAACTTTTAGAACCTAATTGACCCATCTTGGCCATTAGAAGGTAGTGAGATGGCGGCTTTGAGTGTAGACAGGGTTGGTTGATACTCGATGCTCGCTCATTGAGATCGGACTTTGGGACATTTTCGATCGACCACTTGGCCGTCGTGTTGAAATAAGCGCCTACGAGAAAGATCGTGATGTGAGATTCCTAGAACCGGTTACTATTATAGGGCGGGATGAACCAACTCAAACTTTTGGTGGGGTAATCACCTATACCTCATACAAGCCTTAAACCTAGGCTCATTGTGTTAATTGTTTGTGTGTGCTAAACATGACATCATGACATCATTTGCATTGCATATCATTTCTAACTATTTCAAGGACCAAGGGTTTATCTTTGCTTTCTGTTTGTAGGGATTATGGCTTCTAGAAAGACTATCGAATCAACTTCATGGGTATCCCTTCTCACTCAAGATTTGGTTTGAAATTTCAACCATGCTCGGTTCATCAAAGACATGGTTATCTACTTGATTTGGTTATCTCGGTTTTGAAGAAGATATGATGCATGTCTATTCGGTTCTTGACCGAAACACCATTGCTTTACATTTCAGTTATCGGTTGGTTCCTACCTTGGAAGAGTTCTCTAAACTACTTGGGATACCTATTCTTGACCAAATGCCATTCACGGTTTAGAAAAGGTTCCTAAGTATGAAGACATACATCATGCCTTACATCTCAGCTCGGACATTGAAGCCAATTGGGAAACTAGAAGTGGAGTTAAGGGTTTACTCAAATTCTTAATTAAGAAAGCAGAATTCCTCAAAGTTATGAGTTTCCATGCATTCGAAGAACATTGTGGCCTTGCTAATCTATGGTTTGGTTCTATTCTAACTTCGGATCAATTCATAGATGTCAAGCGCCATCAAGTTGTTTCTTACCCACATCCGATTGCCTACCTTACTTGGAGACATCTACATTCTCTCCACACTCGTACTATCAAAGACAAGGAACTCTCATGTGTTGTATACCGTTACTTTCGGGTGGTTTATTTCGCACCTTCCTCCATCGTTTGAAGAATGAACAAAGGTTGAGATGGTCTCGAAGATTAATGTCACTCTCCATTCGGACATCCGTTGGAGTCTTTTCTCTCAAAGGACTTCACATTCATCGAGCGTTGTGGAGAATTCCCTAATGTACGCTACTTGGTATAAGGGAGGTATTACTTACAACCCTTCTCTAGCTCTACGTCGGTTTGGTTTTGCTCGAAAAGATGGTCCACATGATATGCTTCTCCAAGATGTTGTGTTCGACTACAACCACGATCTCGAAATTAAGCGAAGGTTCATACGCTTGGGGCATGGTAAAGAGGCGATACAAGACTTTGGGGCACCAAATCCATTCCTTGGAACCTTACCTCGAATGGGTGCAAGCTCGAGCTCAAAACCTCATGATGCCATTCACGCTGTTCTACCGTAATTATGGAACTGTTGCTATAGGTGGCGTACCTATCTTGTTCTCCATCACGACATGCCTCTGATTTTGAAGACTTGAAGAGATCCTAGATTCGACTTAAGAAGAGGATACCTTTGAAGCTCGATTATTCATAGCGAGAAGAAAGTGCTAGAGTTGACCAAGCTACTTCACGAGTGAAACATCAGCGTAACATCGGCACCAAGAGGAAGGCGACCATGGGAAAGTTAGAGCTTTAGGATTTATATGTTTTCCTTATTGTTTTGAACTATCTCTTGTACTTAAAAAGAAAAAGTATAATGAAAAAAGTACTAATAAATGTTTGTTCGTTGCTTGTTTAACAAATTTAAATCTCTAAGGTCCTTGAAAACATTGCATTGCATTCGCATAAACATTATAGCATAGCATAACATTGCATCACGGTTACATGGGAGATTGGTTTTCTCATTTGCTACTTATTTATTTTAGCGAAATGGCTCTTGAGCAATGTCAAAGATCTCAAGCTTAGAATGCTCGGTTTATTGAGATGTTCACAGTTTGGTCCAAGGCCAAGAAGATTTGAAGAAGCTCATCAACAAAGAAGAAGGTTGTTGGTCTTCTCAACATGGGCAGACGCTACAAAGGTGGTCCTAAGGTGGTCAGCCATATTGAACTCTCTGAAGGAAGTGTCCATACTAAGGAAAGTAACAAGGGTGATGAAGGCAGTCAGCCTGAGCTTGAGAGAACTATGATGATGGCCAATACTCTAATGAAGATGACAAGTACAAGCAACTTGAGGATCGTCGAATCTTTGTGGAAAACTTGAAGATGTCGGTGAATTTTGATGATCGAGTCTAGTCCACAGTGTTGTGATTCCTCCCAGTTCAAAGTACCAACTTTTGCCAATATGATGGCATGTCTTGCCCATTGCATTTGAAGTCCTATGTCGAAGATCAATCCCAGATGAATGATTTGTGGATGCACTATTTTCAAGAGGTTTGTCAGGAACCCGTTGGAATGGTACTATCGATTAGAGAATGGCCGTATCCGTACTTGGGTGACTTGGTGATGCTTTCTGAAAGTATGAGTACAATCTTGAATTGACACCCATCGCATGCAACTACAAAGCATGTCTATGGGTCGTGATGAAAGTTCAAAGGTATGCTCGAGTGGAGAGATCTAGCGAGCGAGTTCAACCACCCTTGTCCAATAGGGAGTTGGTTGATATGTTTATGGAACAACGGCGACCCTTTCTTCAATCATCGATTGGAAACTCTTGACCAGTTCACCGGCGATATTGATAGGCGGCGTATCGGCGGTATCAAGTGGAAGATTCAAATAGAGACATCTTGACAGCTGCGAAGAAGTTAATCTTGTGTGTATGTGGGAAAAAGTCGAGCCAAGCCAGGTGCTCGATGCGTAGAGGCGGTCGTGATCTCGATCCTCATCCACCTGACCTAGCGAGACAACGTGCGTAACGAGCAGCCACGAGGCGGTTCTGAAGATCAACATGCCTTTGTCTCGAAGCCTTGCAACACATGTTGAAAGCGAGTTGATTACTGAGGATCCTCCTCGGAATGTCAACACCTCCTCTCAAGTATAATCCTAATGCTAAGTGTGCTTACCATTCCAATAGCCAGGACATAATGCGATGATTGTTGGGCTCGAAGAACAAAATTCGAGGATATGATTGAGTCTAAGCGATTGAGTTTGACCCTCTGTTGAGACTCGAATGTGATCAACGCTCTATGCCTAACCATGACAAGAGTTCCAATCTTGTTGGTGATGATACTTATGTTTTCAACATAGATGACTTGACCGTTCCTCGATGGTATTAAGAAGAATTTGCTACAAGCGGTGTCGATCCGGGATGCCGAGAGATGTCGGTGGTGCCCATCCGCGCAGGATGGTTGTGCTTGGTTGAGAAGGCGTGTTCGGTGCATGATGGATAACCGTGAGATACTATTTACGAAACCACACGTGCGAGAGGTGAGAGAAATGTCTAAGTTGAAGATTGACAATGCGAGCAATGCTACCATCGTGGGATTCCTTGGGAAGCCAAGTGGAAAATATGATTACATGGTGAAGTACATCACACGAGAGCTACAAGATTCCTATTGAAGATGTTAAAGCGACGGATGGGTGACGATTTCCCAAGACTATCTTGATATTAACACAATAAGTTTCCTCTGTGATCCTTTGCCTAGAGTGGCACCTCTCATCATTACCTCTCAGACGATTCCGTATTCCTCTAATAAGGCTATCCCTTGGAATTATGGGTGATGTTTACTATCATGGCGTCGAGCAAGACCCTCGACCATTGAAGATCTTACGATTGAAGCTGCCATTCTTGACATTGACAACATCAGGATCAAGTAAGGTGACGAGCAGGAAGAGTTTTCTCTCGGATATCTCTCCTTCAAAGACACCGCGACTCCAGCTCGCATTCCACTATTCAACCAATTCCCCAAGCTAGAGGAAATAACGATGTGGCTCGTCTGCTCGACGAAGTACCAAAGGAAATTCTTGAAGACACCTCAAACAGAAATGGAGAAATTACGAAGATTATCAAGAAGAGTGACTACAATATTGTGGAGCAGTTAGAATGAGACTCGTCAAGATATCCATACTTGCTCTGCTCTTGTGCTCACGAGGCTCATGCTAATGCCTTGGTGAAGTTTAGAAGAATGCTCATATCGCAAGAACACTACCAACGATCAATTCGAAGTTTGTATTGCTAGCTGGTACAACAACGACCTAGGCTTGACATCTTGATTAACTCTGCGGAAAAGAAACACAACAAAGCCTTGCACATCTACTGAATGCAAAGGCACTACAACTATCTCATGTTTTGGTGGATACGGTTACGCTACGAACATCCTTAGAAGGCTTTTTGATCGCTTGATGTCGAAGGGTTGGTTTGAGACCAGTGACATAATCGTGAGAGCTTTTGATGGTTCAAGTGAACGATACTTGGAAACTCATTACACTGTTAAAGTCGGTTCCCGGACTTTTGACTCCACTTTCTTTGTCATGGACATCCGTCCGCTTACTCTTATACTCGGACGCCCTTGGATACATGGGGCGGTGACCTACCTTGCATCGAAACTAAAGTACCGGTGAAAGGAAAGTTGTCACGGTATGTGGTGAAAAAAGTATATAGTCGGATCTCATCATTCGATACCTCGAGATGGAAGGAGAATTCTTGGGACTCCTGTCAAGCAAAACTCATGCTGTTGACTCAACCTGAAACACAAGTCCCCTAGGAGGTCATTGAAAGATGCTCTGTTGAAGAAGGAAAAGTACTATTTGGGGACAGCTCACGCTTCCTTCCTTTCGAGCTTCACCAGTGGAATTCACCATCGCTATGATGACGCCGCGACCAGCGGCTTACGATCATGAAACCATGAACATCAAGTGGATCTTGACTCTGATCACGGGCTCGGCAATTGGAAGGCGAAGGCGTCATACCAATCTCCTTTAGTCGAGGAATAATTGCTCTTGTTTTGTTTTGCTTTTCGTATTTCTTTATGTTTTGAACAATAAACTTTGAAAGCCTAATGCCTTGCAGGGCATCATGGCTCGTTCACGAGTTATTATCATCGTTGCGTATTTTCATTCAATAAATCGTTGGACTTTTGCATTCAATTGTTTGTTCTCTTTCTTTACTTTATCACCCTTCAAAAGCTATGTGTTTCTTACACACCACGTGATACATTGCGAAATCACTCGAATCTAGATTAATACAACTATGCTAGTGCTAAATATGACTTTGATAATCCGATCTACCAAGCCGAAGGCGAAAGTGAGGAAGATTGTGAAGTGCCGGAGAACTTGCGGTACTCTGACAAGAAGAAGCGAGTTATCTGACCACACGAAAACAAGTTGAGGTTGTGAATTTGGAGTCTTGTGAAGGCAGAAAGAGATCAAGATAGGGCGGGTCTTGAGCGATGTCAAAGAGGTTGGTTCAGATGCTATGAGACTATATTGAGGTTTTGCTTGGTCATACGAACATGCTGGTTTAGACATTGATATTGTGGTACTGCGATTGCCAACAAAAGAAGGTTTCTCGGTGAAGCAGAAGGTTAAATCGTATACGAGATATCGAGAAAATCAAAGCGAGAAGTCATAAGCGAGTTCAACGCGGTTTCTTAGCTGTCACCTCTTATCCCGATGGGTTGCAAATGTGGTGCTGTGCCCAAGAAGGATGAAAAATACGAATGTGTGTGGATTAGAGAGGAACAAAGCGAGCAAAAGCGATTTCCCTCATATTGATGTTACGGTTGACAACACCGCTCGGCATAAGGTTTCTCCTTCATGGATGGTTTCTCCGGTTACAATCAGATCAAAATGGCTCCGAAGACATGGAAAACTACTTTTGTTACCTGATGGGGCACTTTACTACAAGGTTATGCCGATTGGATGAAGAACGCGCACCACTCATGCGCTATGGTGACATTGTTTCATGACATGATTCATCACGAGATAGAGGTCTCGTCGATGACATGATAGCTCAATCACAGACTAAAGAAGAACATCTTGATCATTTGCGAAAACTATTTGTGATTGAAAGTATAGTGAGACTTAATCCTAACAAGTGCACCTTTGGAGTCGTTCGGTAAACTCCTAGGATTTGTCGTCGGTGGTAAAGGAATTGAGGTTGACCAGCTAAGGTTAAAGCTATTCAAGATGCCGACTCCCTTGCACGAGAAAAGTCGAGAGGTTTCTTGGGCCGATTGAACTACATTGCGAGTTCATTGCACACTAGCGCTACTTGTGAGCCAATCTTCAAGTTACTAAAGAAAGATCAAGTAGTAGAATGGAACAACGATTGCCGACCGCTTTTGACAAAATCAAGGTACCTCGAGAATCCTCCTATCCTAATGCCTTCCAGAAGAAGACCTCTCATGTATTGCATTGCTAGAAACTCAATGGGGTGTGTTTGGGCAACATAGCAATGCAGTCGAAAAGAGCATGCAATATACTACCTTAGCAAAAGTTTACATTGTGAAACAAGATACTCACACTCGAGAAAACACAGCTTTGGCTTAGGCTGCTCGCCGACTAAGATAGTATATGTTGACTCACTTACCTTGTTGATTTCAAAGATGGATCCGATAAAATACATATTTGAGAAACACTCTCTCGGAAGAATAGCAAGATGGCAAATGATCTTGGCCAAGTATGACATCGGTACACTTCTCGAAAGCGATCAAAGGAAGTGTGGTAGCCGATCATTTGGCTCGTCAAGCCGTAGATGACTATCGATCTATGCGTTCAATTTCGAGATGAGGATGTTTTATTAATTCTGATTGTGAAGAACCGGGCCGGACGAAGGACACGAACAAGGATCTCGATGGACCATGGTCTTGATGGAGCCTCAACGCACTTGCAATGGCATTGGCGCCATCATTATATCCCTACGAGCGGACATCGCCTTTCACCGCCGATTATGTTTGATTGCACCAACAACATGGCCGTCTGGCGTGCATCATGGGTCTTAAACTGCTATTGACTTAAGAATCAAGTTCTTGCAAGTGTATGGAGACTCGACTTTAGTGATCGATCGGATAAAAGCGAGTGGGATACGAAACATCCGAATCTCATTCGTATCGAGCATGTTACGAGTTTGATCCCTACTTGAAGAGATTACTGATCATTCCACGAGAAGAGAATCGGTTAGCATTAGCTACTATGTCATCTATGTTCAAGGTCGGATGGGACAACGAGGCTCCCGGATCATCATTGAGAAGTTTGTGAACCGGCATATTGTTATGAGCTTGGCGAGAAGAGAAACCTTGGTACTACTGACGTGAAGAGATATCTTGAGACTCGGGAATATCCATGAGAGGCATCACAATAATAGAAGTTCATGAGAAGATTTGCATCTAAATTCTTCCTCGACAGCGACATCTTATACAAGCGCAACCACGACTTGTGCTTACTCATTGTGTAGACGAGAAAGCCAATGCGTATCATGGAAGAGTTACGAAGGCGCATTTGGTACCCTCCGATGGACACACCATAGCTAAGAAGATTTTGAGAGCAGGTTACTATTGGTCCACCATGGAAGGATTGTCACCGTTATGCTCGATCTTGTCACAAGTGCGGTTATGCGGACAAAGTACGTACCTCCGGTACCTCAGAATGTTCTAACTCCTTGGCCTTTTGCAATGTGGGGCATTGACATGATTGGAGAAATTAAGCCCACTTCCAATGGACATCGTTTCATCCTTGTGGCAATAGATTATTTCACCAAGTGGGTAGAAAGCGACCTCGTATGCATACATTACCAAGAATGTTGTAGCTCGATTCATCAAGCATAATCTTATCATCGGTATGGCACCCCGAAAGGATTATCACGGATAACGGTTCCAATCTCAACAATAAGATGATCCTTTGAACTCGCATGATTCAGATCAAGCATCACAATTCTTCTCCATATCGGCCTAAGATGAGCAGTAGCGATGGAAGTAGCCAATAAGAACATTAAGAAGATTATCTGAAAGATAGCGGTGACTTACAGATTGGCATGAGATGTTACCATTTGCTCTTCATGGTTATCGCTTTTCTGACACGAACATCAACGGGACGACCCCTTCTCTCTTGTATACGGTATGGGCCGTCTTACCATCGAGGTTGGATACCCTCGACTAGAGTCCTCGGGAGGCGAGTTGGCGAGGCGATTGGGTCAGACTCGCCTTGACAGATCTTGATTGATGAGAAGCGACTCGCGTCCATACGCCATGGACAGTTATCAAAAGCGAATGATCGAGCATTTAACAAGAAGGTCAAGCACGAGTCTACCAAGTTGGTGACCTAGTAGTCAAGTGCATCATTCTTCCACAAGGTGATCGAGGGCAAATGGACTCCCACTTATGAGGGACCATTTGTAGTCAAGCGTATTTTCGGTAGACTATGATACTTAGCACCATGGATGGTGAAGACTTCCCACCACAGCAGAGCAGGACATAGTCAAAAATACTACGCATAAAAGAGACCCGCTAGGTCCCTAGGCAAAAATAAGGGCATCTGGCGAACCAAAGGTTCGGGCAAAATAAAGGATATATACAAAACATGTACACGGCAAGTCGAAAACACGAAAAGCGGCTTGGGCAAAAAGGTATCCGGTGGTGAAAACAGAAAGGCGGTCTAGGCAAAGTTAGGGATTTAAGCGTCGACTATGTCTCTTCGGATCACTTGCTTCGAGACTACTATCATTCAAGGTTCAAATGGCGAATCACTCACTTTCTCTTGACAAGGAGATGAGATAGTGAAATATATGAGTACTAGCATAGTTGGAACTTAACGAGATTGTTTCATAGCCTTTTACTTTCTTGTGTACAAACTACTTGGCCATACCACATTTCAAATGAATACAACTTCTTTCTCTTTACAATCTCATTGTTATTTGCAATAAGTCCAACGTTTGCTTTGAATGACTATCGCATTTGACAATAAGAATCTAATCACAAACAAAAGTGAACATACAAAAGTACTTACTACAGGGTTGGGACGACGGCGAAAGTCACCAAGCATTCCCCACGCATGATCCACGCAAAGTGTCCTCACAACACAATTTCCCAAGCGAGCAAAGGGAATCCACAGTTGCAATTCCACTCGACTAAGTAAAGTTACATCGGTCTCAAGCGGTAACACTTCACCCCAGTCAAGGTATCTATCCCGGTGGATATCTCGATCCTTTCCCTTTTCCCAGTATCCGGACTCGAAACTTGGTCGGGTAGTGCAGGAGAAAATCTACATCTCTATTCCCGTCGGAGATTCCAGGACTGACCAGTCTCCAAGACCATCAAATGCTCTCGGCGAGATCTACACTCTGAATCCCGTGGAGCACCTCTAAATTTCCTCGGCGGGATCTACATACAAGTCCCCAGCGGATCGCCTCCAATTCTCCTCGGCCGGGGTCTATATGTGAGATCTCCAACAACGAGCTTCTCAAATCTCTACCTTCCTCAACAATATCTAGGCCCAGACTTGGTGGATAGTGCATCGGAGAAATCCGGATATCTTTCTTCTCTTTCAAAGCGGGGATCTCACCTATTCAATCCCTAGCGGTCGAGAGATCCTCGAAGCGGAGCATCCGCATCTTCTTCAAGATGGATATGTTTTGAAATATCCACGACATCTATCATTCATACATTACTCATAAAGTCATAATTCATGCATCGTCATTCATATACACGTCATGCATCATACTTTGCATAAAACTAACAATATTCTATCAAAGTTCCTCTTGTTTTCTCCAGCAGTATGATCATTGGCATAAAGCAGTCGATTAAGCCCGAATCGGCGGAAAACTATCGAAGACCGCCCTTTGGTTGTCCTCAACGACTAGTCAATTAAGCCGAATCGGCGGAAAACTATCGAAAGACCTCCCTTTGGTTGTCCTCCGACAAGGGTCGAGGATTAAGCCCGAATCGGCGGAAAACTTCTCGAAGACCGCCCTTTGGTTGTCCTCCGGCGACAGTCGAGATTAAGCCCGAATCGGCGGAAAACTATCGAAGAACCGCCCTTGGTTGTCCTCCGACGGTGGTCGAGTTAAGCCGAACAAGCGGAAAACTATCAGAAAGACCGCCTCGGTTATCCTCAGATAACGAGCAATGGATCAACACCGATGCTGACGGAAGCTATCCACATTTTGCCAACTAATCTCCCTCGGGTAATCGGCGAAGAGTTATTACGATTCCTTATTATCAGCGAACTGAGTCTAGCGTCGACTCGGTTGCCTTGGGTGGCATCTTAAGCCATCTCAGACTACTTATCATGATTGCTTCACTTTCGAATCTGCATATGGTTAAAAATCAATGCAAACCAATAACTTCATTACGAAATAAACACGAAGTCTAACGTATGACTCCTCGGATGGCATCTTAAGCGTCTCCATACTCCTTCGAAGCGTCTGAGCCTCGTGACTCACTCCCGGCATCGATCTTTCCGGATGGCATCTTAAGCCCATCCCGTCAATTCTCAATCGACATTCTCGAGTCTAGCGTCGACTCGTCTTCGGTAATATCCGGCTTCTCGAATGGCATCGTAAGCCCATTCCGCATCATCCACCAACGAGTGCAAATTTTCGGTGTATTCAGTGTTCATCATCTTCTACTTTCGGTCACGAAAGACAAGCATGTCAATCTAACCTTCGGTATAATAAGATTGAGCAGGGCATTGTCATACCCCAAAATTTGCCCTCCATCTACTCGAGATTTCATACATCCATACTCGAGGTTCGTCGAGTTGATCGGACAAACTCTCTCTAGACAATCAACCCAAATTAGGGTTTGGTATCTCTCAAGTCAAGATGAACTTCAACATCTCAATGGCCTTGATGCCTCCTCATGTGCTTCAAGATTCTCCATGTCAAGTTTCAAGCCTCATGAGTCGAGTTTCCTCGGACGATTGCTCGGATGGTTGAAAATCGGTTGTATTGGACAAAAAGTCAGCTGTGGTCAACATACAATCAAACTTCATAATTTTTGTCAACATCCTCATTTTGAAGTTACATTCATCATTTGATCAAGGGTTGATCATGATTCATCAAGAAAACTCAAGATTTGCTCAAAGTCAAACTTTCTAAATTAGGGTTTCTAGGTGAAAAGTCAGCGAACTTTGGTGATCATAACTTTCTCATACTTTCTCGAAATTTTCCACCACCTCTTGTTTTGAAGGAAATTCAATTCTCTACAACTTCATGTCTCACAAGAATGTCAAAAATGCTTCATTTGAGAGGTATAGCTCGAAACATTACAGTCATTTTCAAAGTCAACAAAAGTCAACTTTTGTTTTGAAGATATATTGAGCATGGTAACTCAATTGAGATGAGACCAAAAGGTTGGTTAGAGGACTCTTAGAGCTTTCCAAAAGTCCAGAAAACTCAAAATGTGGAAAATTGAGCAAGATACACTATTCAGAAGTTGGGCGATTTTGAATGATTGCACAAAAAGACATTTGGTCAAAATGCAAAATTTTCCAAATGGGCGTATAATCTTTTGATCAAACTTGTTCATGACATAATTTTGACCCATAAATGCTTGGCATTGGTAATTTTCTATTTTATGATTTATATTTGAATTTTATAACATTTAATTCAAAAATAAATTATATAAAATATGAAAATTAATTATTTTCAAAAGTGATTTTATATCTTCCTTAATGTCCAAGAAAGCCCACAACAATTGCCAAATTCGTGACTCATGCATATGGAAAGGAAAAATCAAGTTTTAAGAAAATTTGATTTGTTTTATTGGAAAATATTTGCCTGATCAATGTCCAATCTTTTTTGCTTGCTTTTGCCATCCAATTCTCTTCTATAAATACCAAGCAATGCAGCCAGCAATGAGGACGAAACCCTAACCCTTGAAACTACCCAAACCCTTGCAAATTTTTTTCAAGATTCTTGAAAAATCGTGTTCTTGTTCCCAGCCCTTTTTAGTCCAAACAAACCATTCCATTGTCTTCAGAAGGTAAGTTTGAGTAAGAATGCACCTTTACTATTGATTAAACCATCCAGATTCGAGCTATATACATGCATACATAATCAATATTTCTTGAATTCGTATTTTTATTACCAGCTTGTTTTAATTGATTCTAACGTTTCTAATGTGCTTATGAGACTCTAAGGGATAGATCTGGGCCATCGTTTTGGACCTTGAACGTCAGAAACGTGAATTGCCATACTTAGGGTTTTTTGAGCTGCCTGTGTCGAAACCAGGTTTACAAGAATTTTCAGAGGAAACTGATGCCGTCAATGGACCCGCAGACCCCGATTTAGGGGGGGTAGCCTTAACCTCAGCCCTTGTTCTTTCGTATTTTTGCAGGTTCAGTTCGTGCCTCACCGGAGAAGACGACCGGAGCTAGGGCTCCGGCGTCGTTGAACGGGTTGACTCCGGCGTGGGTGTATGTGGCGTAATAGCGTGCTCTGATTCGCTCGTTCAAAACAGATGGGGACCACACGGCTGACTGGGTTTGAATCTGAATCCATGACACGTTTACACATATATGCCATTGATTTTCAACTTCAGAACACCAAGTGTCACTTGGCCTAGTGGTAAAGGCGCTGGCAAGCAGAGATTCTCCTCCTGGTCATGGGTTTGATCCTCACTGGCACCAGTTTTGTTTTCTTTTACAAACTTTGCAATATTTTCATATTTTCTAAATTTCTAATATTTTTGCATTGTTTTAATTATTTTCATATTTTTATTTCTGCATTAAAAAACCATCAAAAATATTTATTCTTTTTGCATTTACTTTCATAAAATCTTTACTTAATTTAATAAATTAAAAAATACAATTTTGCATGCATATTTATTTTTATTCATATTTTTGCATTTAAATCACTTTTAATTCATTTTTAATTATTAAATTGCATCTAAAAAATCCAAAAAAATTATCTTAGTATATTTACATTATTTCCAGCATGTCATATTTTTTCCAATTTAAAATTTGCATTTTTCCTAACATTTTCTCTCATTTCGATTTCATCATATTTTCCGATTTCTCATTCGTTTCACAGGTTCTTCCAATTCGGACGTTTCTTTACTATTTTCATTTTATTTTCCAATAATGTAACTGTTCATGGGATGTAATAGTTTAATTTAGGATTTTATTTTCCGCATTTTAAATTATGTATGCCAAAGCCATGTAATAGCGTGGATTTACCTTTCCATCTTTACATTTCGCATTTTAATTTCCGCACCTATAAATTGCTAGTAATTAGGCGTGTATGGCAAGACTAAAAATTGAACATAGCCCACTAACTTCAAGATAAAATATAGAAATCAACACACTTCTTTCACACGCACCCTTAGGGTAATTCTCTCGTTGCCTTTGCGAATTCAAAATGGTCATGTCCCTCGAGCGTAGAGGTATTCTAGGTTGCCTTCCAAACAAATCATCATAGTCCCCGATACAAAGATCATAGACCCACGATGTCGCCTACGAACACATGATCTTGACCCTCGATTGTCGCCTCTGAAAATGATGATAGTCCCGAATGTGCTAGGATACTTCCCAAGTTGCTTTCTATGACCATCCGATGTCCCTTCGATGTCCATTTACATCCAGCGAATGGAGCTACCTACTAACTAATGGTGCTAGGCGCTATTCTAAAGGAGCGTAAATCAAGCGACCAATTAAGGTGGGTAAATAAAGTCTTTTAGTTGCTTGCTCTAAACCAAATGCTTTTCACACCACACTCTTTTGTCAAAGTTCAAACTCTTTTCAAAGCGAAACATTTCGAACATTTTGTATACACTCCTACATGAGTCATTACAAAGTCAAGCGAAATGCCTTTTTCAAAACATTCTTGTCAAACACACGAAAGCAATTTTAAAAGTGATCTAGAGCAACTAAGAGCCGTAGATAACTACGGATGGAAAGGGTGCTAATACCTTCCCTTTTCATAACCATTCTCGAACTCGAGAATCTAACGAAGGTCTTTTTCTATTACTTTTACCTTCCCTTAATTGGATAAAAATAAAAGTCGGTGGTGACTCTTGTTATCCGCACATTTGGATACAAAAATCCTACAAAGTCAGTTCACCATATCACACCAGTACAAGAAGATTGAACAGGGGCAGCTGTCATACCCCAAAATTTTCCCTCCATCCACTCAAGATATTTCATACATCTATACTCAAAGATTCCTCAAGAATTGGTCAGACAAACTCTCTCCTAGACAATCAACCCAAACTAGGGTTTGGTATCCCTCAGGTCAATATGGACTTCCAATGTCTCCAATGGTCTTCATGCCTCCTCATATGTTTCAAAGATTCTCCATGTCAAGTTTCAAGCTTCACAGATCAAGTTTCCTCAGACAATTGCTCAGATGATTGAAAATCAGTTGTATTGGACAAAAAGTCAACTGTGGTCAACATACAGTCAAACTTCATAATTTTTGGTCAACATCCTCATTTTGAAGTTACATTCATCATTTGATCAAGGGTTGATCATGATTCATCAAGAAAACTCAAGATTTGCTCGAAAGTCCACTTTCTAAATTAGGGTTTCTAGGTGAAAAGTCAATGAACTTTGGTGATCATAACTTTCTCATACTTTCTTAGAAATTTTCCACCACCTCTTGTTTTGAAGGAAATTCAATTCTCTACAACTTCATGTCTCACAAGAATGTCAAAAATGCTTCATTTGAGAGGTATAGCTCAAAACATTACTGGTCATTTTCAAAGTCAACAAAAGTCAACTTTTGTTTTGAAGATATATTGAGCATGGTAACTCAATTGAGATGAGACCAAAAGGTTGGTTAGAGGACTCTTAGAGATTTCAAAAGTCCAATAACACTCAAAATGTGGAAAATTGAGCAAGATACACTATTGGAAGTTGGGCGATTTTGGACGATTGCACAAAAGGACATTTTGGTCAAAATGCAAAATTTTCAAATGGGCCTAAAATCTTTTGATCAAACTTGTTCATGACATGATTTTGACCCATAAATGCTTGGCCATGGTAATTTTCTATTTTATGATTTATATTTGAATTTTATGACATTTAATTCAAAAATAAATTATATAAAATATGAAAATAAGATATTTTGAAAAGGATTGGATTTATATTTTCCTTGAAGTCCAAAAAGCCCATAATCCTTACCAAATTCGTGATAGCATGCATATGGAAAGAAAAATCAAGTTTTAAGGAAATTTGATTTGTTTTAAATGGAAAATATTGCACAATCAAGGATCAATCTTTTTGCTTGATTTTTCTCTCAAATCCTCTCTATAAATACCAAGCAATGCGATCGATACACAAGGCGAAAACCTAGCTCAAGCCAAACCCTTATTTTGTCAAAAATTTTCAAGAAACTTGAGAAATTCAATTTCAAACTCCGGGTTTTCACCCTCAAAACCACTCCATTGTCTTGGAGGTAAGCTTGAGTAAGTACACCCTTGCCATGGTTAAAGCAATTTGAATCGATGCATATACATACATACATATTCAAAACTTTTGATTTTGCATTTTATTATCTGTTGGTTTCAATTGATTTTAACGATTTGGTTGTGTTCATGAGGTTCCATATGATGGATCTGGGCCATCGTTTCAAAGCATAGGCGTGAAACCAATTTTCCATGGCTAGGGCAATTTAACATCCTCTTGAACCGGCTTGTACAAGCCGTTTCAATAAAAATAACATCACCATTGAATTCGCCATGGTGATTTAGGGTGATAGGGTACCTTTGCCATTTATTTTCGCTATTTTGCGGATTGATGTTCGGCCGTCGGAGAAGGCGGGGAGCTAGACTCGGCGTCGTTGACCTCATGTGGACGAGGATTCGTGGCAAGTCTGCGCGTTTTGATTCGTCTGTGCATTCCACCGGGGCCCACTTGCTGATTGCGTTTGAATTTCAAATGTCCATGACGCGTCATCACTCATATTGAATTGTTTTCAAATTTTCCAACACCAAATGACACTTGGCCTAGTGGCAAGGCTTTTGTTCAAAGATCCTCTCAGGGTCCCTTTGAACCCATCGGGACTGGTTTTGCTATTTTCTCTCAAACTTTCAACTTTTCAACTATTTTCCTATTTTCTTTTTATTTTAATATTTGCATGTTATTTTAATTTCTTTTCATGTTTTTATTTATGCATTAAAAAATTGTCAAAAATTATTTTCTTTTTACATTTATTTTCAGAAAACCTTTATTTAATTTAATAAATTAAAAAATACAATTTTGCATACATATTTATTTTATTCATATTTTGCATTTAAATCACATTTAATTAGTTTTTAATTATTAAATTGCATCCAAAAAATCCCAAAAATTTATTTTAGCATATTTATATTATTTCCAACATGTAATAATTTTCTCATATAAAAATTTGCATTTTTCTAACATTTTTCCTCTTGTTCAATTCATATCGTATTTTCCGATTTCTCATTCCTTTACAGGTTGATCCGATTCAGACGTTTTTTATCATTTTCTTTTTTTCCAAATAATGTAACTGTCTATGGGATGTAATAGTTTAAAATTAGGTCTTTATTTTCCGCATTTTAAATTATGTATCTGCCCCAAAGCCATGTAATAGCGTAGGACATTTATCTTTCCGCATCTTTACATTCCGCATTTTAATTTCCGCACCCTATAAATTGCTAGTAACTAGGCTTGTATGGCAAGATAATAATGAACTTAGCCCACTAATTTTCAAGATAAAATATCTGAAATCAACACACTTCTTTCACACACGCACCCCTTAGGGTAATCCTCTCTCGTTGCCTTTGCGAATTCAAAATGGTCATGTCCCTCGAACGTAGAGGTATCCTAGCACCGTTGCCTTCCAAACAAATCATCATAGTCCCTTCGATACAAAGATCATAAGACCACGATGTCCTCCGAATACATGATCTTGACCCTCGATTGTCGCCTACGAAAATGATGATAGTCCTTTGAATGTGCTAGGATACTTCCTACAAGTTGCCTTCAATGACCATCCGATGTCCCCCGAATGTCCGCTTACATCCAGAATGGAGCTACCTACTAACTAATGGTATGGTTAGCGCTATTCTAAAGGCGTAACAATACAAAAAGCGACCAATTACGGTAGGTAAATAAGTCTTTTAGTTGCTTGCTCTAAACCAAATACTTTTCACACCACACACTCTTTTTTCAAAGTTCAAACTCTTTTCAAAACGAAACATTTCCAAACACTTTGTATACACTCCTACATGAGTCATTACAAAGTCAAAGCGAAATGCCTTTCAAAACATTCTTTGTCAAACACACAGAAAGCAATTTTAAAAAAGTGATCTAGAGCAACTAAGAGCCCGTAGAATAAACTGCGGATGGAAAGGGGTGCTAATACCTTCCCTTTTCATAACCTTCTCCCTTACTCGAGAATCTAAGCGAAGGTCTTTTACGTACTTTTACCTTCCCTTAATTGGATAAAAATAAAAGTCGGTGGCGACTCTTGCTATCCGCACATTTGCGATACAAAACACTAAAAAGTCGGGTTCACCGTGTTACAATTGCGGATCGCGTTTGACAAAATCAAGGGTACCTACGAATCCTCTATCACGATGCCGCTTTGTCGAAGGAAGACCTCTTATCATGTACTTGCGGTGTTAGAAATTCAATGGGGTGTGTGTTGGGGCAACATGGCGAGCAGTCGAAAAGAGTATGCAATATACTACCTTAGCAAAAGTTTACTGTGAAACAAGATACTCACATTTCGAGAAAACTTGCAACTTTGGGCTCGCCGACTAAGGCGATATATGTTGACTCACACTACCTTGTTGATTTCAAGATGGATCCGATAAAATACATATTTGAGAAACCAGCTATCTCTGGAAGAATAGCAAGATGGCAAATGATCTTGACCGAATATGACACCCAATATACTTCTCAGAAAGCGACCAAAGGAAGTGTAGTAGCCGATCATTTGGCTCATCAAGCCGTAGATGACTATCAGTCTATGCAGTTCGAATTTCTAGATGAAGATGTTTTGTTAGTTACTGATTGTGAAGAACCAGGCCCAGACGAAGGACCTGAACAAGGATCCCGATGGACCATGGTCTTTGATGGAGCCTCAAATGCACTTGGCAATGGCATTGGCGCCATCATCACATCTCCTACAGGCGGACATACGCCATTCACCACCAAACTTTGTTTCAGTTGCACTACCAACATGGCCGAATACGAAGCGTGCATCATGGGAATCAAAGCTGCCATTGACATAAGAATCAAGTTCTTGCAAGTATATGGAGACTCAGCTTTAGTGATCAGTCAGATTAAGGGCGAATGGGATACGAAACATCCTAATCTCATTCCGTATCGAGAGCATGTTCGGAGTTTGATCCCCTACTTCGAAGAGATTACTTTCGATCACATTCCACGAGAAGAAATCGGTTGGCGAGCGTTGGCTACTATGCGTCTATGTTCAAGGTCAGATGGGACAACGAGGCTCCCCATATCATCATTGAGAAGTTTGACGAACCAACATATTGTTATGAGCTTGACACAGAAGAGAAACCTTGGTACTACGACGTGAAGAGGTATCTTGAGACTCAGGAATATCCCGCAGGGGAATCTGTCAACGACAAGAAGTTCTTGAGATGATTTGCATCCAAATTCTTCCTCAGCAACGGCATATTATACAAGCGCAATCACGACTTGTGCTTACTCCGCTGTGTAGACCAGAAAACAGCGGAACGTATTATGGAAGAGTTACACGAAGGCGCATTTGGTACCCATTCCAGTGGACACACCATGGCTAAGAAGATTTTGAGGACAGGTTACTATTGGTCCACCATGGAAGCTGATTGTCACCGCTATGCTCAATCTTGCCACAAATGCCAGCTTTATGCAGACAAAGTGCACGTACCTCCAGTACCTCTGAATGTTCTAACAACTCCTTGGCCTTTTGCAATGTGGGTCATTGACATGATCGGAGAAATTAAGCCCACAGCTTCCAACGAACATCGTTTCATCCTTATGGCAATTGACTATTTCACCAAGTGGGTAGAAGCAGCCTCGTACGCATCTGTTACCAAGAATGTTGTGGCTCGATTCATCAAACATAATCTTATTTGTCGGTATGGCACTCCTGAAAAGATTATCACAGATAACGGTTCCAATCTCAACAACAAGATGATCACCGAACTCTGCATGCAGTTCAAAATCAAGCATCACAACTCCTCTCCATATCGGCCTAAGATGAATGGCGCAGTGGAAGCCGCCAACAAGAACATTAAGAAGATTATACAGAAGATGACAGTAACTTACAAAGATTGGCATGAGATGTTGCCATTTTCTCTTCACGGTTATCGCTTTTCTGATACGGACATCAGCGAGGGCAACCCCTTCTCTTGTATCGGTATGAAAGCGATCCTACCAATCGAGGTTCGGATACCCTCAGCGAGTCCTCCGGGCCTTGAGAGTTAAGCGAGCGATTGGGTCCAGACTCGCCTTGACCAAATTAATTTGATTGATGAGAAACGAGTTGCATCCATTTGCCATGGACAGATCTATCAGGAGCGAATGATCGAGCATTTAACAAGAAGGTCAAGCAAGAGTCTACCAAGTCGGTGATCTAGTAGTCAAGTGCATCATTCTTCCACAAGGTGATCCCAGGGGCAAATGGACTCCCACCTACGAGGGACCGTTTGTAGTCAAAACAGTATTTTCCGGTGGAGCTATGATACTTAGCACCATGGATGGTGAAGACTTCCCACATATGAGCGAGACATAGTCAAAAATACTACGCATAAATGAGACCCGCTAGGTCGGTGGCCTAGGCAAAAATAAGGGCATCTGGCGAACCAAAGGGTTCGGGCAAAGTTAAGGATATATATAAAACATGTACACGGAGTCGAAAACACGAAAAGGCGGCTTGGGCAAAAAGTATCCGATGGTGAAAACCAAAAGGTCTAGGCAAAAGTTAGGGATTTAAGCGTACGACTATGTCACATCCAGATCATCTACTCCCAGACTACTATCAGCATTCAAGATTCAAACGGCGAGAATCAATTCACTCACTTTCTACTGACAACAAGGAGATGAGATAGTTGAAATATATGAGTACTAGCATAGTTGGAACTTAACGAGATTGTTTCCGCATAGCTCTTTACCTCTCTTGTGTATAAACTACTTGGCCATACGCCACATTTCAAATAAATACAAGTTTCTTTCTCTTTACAATTTTCACTATTGTTGTTTGCATAGTCCAACGTTTGCTTTGAATGATTATATGCATCTGACAATAAAAATCTGTATACAAACATGCGAAAAGAGAACATACAAAAGTAATTACTACAGGCTCCAGGAATTGAGATGACAACGAAGGTCACCAAAACATTCCCCCGCAGAGTGTGACCCCCACAAGGATGTCACCCATCACCCGACTTCCCCAGCAGAGTTCATTTGTTCTCTAGCACTAGTCCGGACATTCCAAACTTCATCACGTTAGCCCCCGGGCAGTGATCCCAGATAGTTGAGCCATGTCACATCAGTCTCCGAGCAGTAATGGTTCATTACCAGCAGAGGTATCCCCAGCAAAATATCTCTCGGCAATCATCATTTCCCTGGCAGTAGCAGTATCCAGACTTGAAACTTGGTCAGATAGTGCATCGGAGGAAACCTACATCTTTTTTCCCCAGCCAAAGATTTCGACGGGCTCCCAATCCTTCTAACTCGGTCTCCCAGCAACTATTAAATACTCTCCAGCAGGATTTATGCGCAAGATCCCCAGTAGAGTACCTCCTAGATTCTCCCTAACAGGGTCTATACACAGGATCCTCAACAGCGCGTCTCTCGATCTCTACCATCCTTAGCAATATCTAGGCTCAAGACTTGGTCAGATAGTGCATCGGAGGAATCAAGGTTATCTTTCTTCTCGGGATTTCCAATCCGCTTCGTCCCCCAAACAGAAGTCAGGAATCTCCAAGCAGAACATCCGTATCCTCTTCAATATGGATATGTTTTGAAATACCACAACATCTATCATTCATACATTACTCATAAAAGTCATAATTTGTACATATGTCATTCATACACATCGTCATGCATCATACTTTGCATAAAACTAACGGTATTCTATCAAAGCTTCTTTTGTTTTCCCCAAATAGGTGAAAATCACTTCCGAAGCAACAGTCCGGATTAATACCAAGCAGACGGAAAACTATCGAGCGACCGCCTAGTTGTCCTTGACAATGGTCCGGATTAATACCGAAGCAGACGGAAAACTATCGACGACCCGCCCTAGTTGTCCTCCGATAAGCGGTCCATGATTAATGCCGAAGCAGACGGAAAACTATCGAGCGACCGCCCACGTTGTCCTCCGACAACGATCCGGATTAATACGGCTAGATGGGAAAATTATCTGAACGATCACAAGTTATCCTCCGATAACAGGCATTGGATCAATACCTGAAGCACAACAGGGAAGTTATCCATATTTTGCCAACTATTATCCCCTCAGAGTAATCAACACGAAGATGTATTCTGACTCTATCTTATTATTAACAGCAACTACAGAGTCTAGCGTACGACTCAGTTGCCTTGGATGGCATCTTAAGCCCATCCCCGACTATTTGTCAACAATTTCTCCACTTTCAGAATGCTGCATATTTGGTTAAAAAACCAATACAAACCAATAACTTCATTCAAGGTTGAGCACGAAGCCTAGTGTACGGCTCCCCCCGGATGGCATCTTAAGCCCATCTCCATGCTCCTTCCACTTCCAGAAACGTCTACAGAGCCTAGCGTACGACTCACTCCCCAACATCGATCTTTCCAGATGGCATCTTAAGCCCATCTCCGTCGGTTCTCCTATCCAAACAACAATCTCGAGTCTAGCGTACGACTCATTCCCCAGCGAAATCTCCAATTTCTCCAAATGGCATCTATAAGCCCATTCCCGCATCACCAGCGAGTGCAAATTTTCAGGTGTACTCGAGTGTTCAATCATCTTCTACCTCCAGGTCACGAAAGGCAAGCATGCCAATATAACCCTTCGTACAAGAAGATTGAGCAGGGGCAGGTCATACCCAAAATTTGCCCTCCTATTCCTCGAGGCATTTCATACATCCATGCTCGAGGATTCCTCGAGGTTGATTAGACAAACCTCTCCTGACAATCAACCCAAACTAGGGTTTGGCAATTCTCAGATCCAGATGGACTTCCAACATCTCCAATGGTCATCATTCCTCCTCATATGCTTCAAAGATTCTCCATGTCAAGTTTCAAGCCTCACAAGTCAAGTTTCCTCAAACAATTGCTCAGATGGTTGAAAATCAGTTGTATTGGACAAAAAGTCAACTGTGGTCAACATACAGTCAAACTTCCTGATTTTTGGTCAACTTTCTCATTTTGAAGTTACATTCATCATTTGATCAAGGGTTGATCATGATTCATCAAGAAAACTCAAGATTTGCACAAAAGTCAAACTTTCCAAATTAGGGTTTTTCAATGAAAAGTCAACTAAACTTTGACTGAGCATAACTTCTTCATACTTTCTCAGAAATTTTTCCACCACCTCTCATTTTGAAGGAAATTCAATTCTCTACAAATTCATGAATCCCAAGAATGTTCAAAAAATGCTTCATTTGGAAGGTATGGATCAAAACATTACAGGTCCTTTTCAAAGTCAACAAAAAGTCAACTTTTTGTTTGAAGATTTATTGAGCATGGAAACTCCAAATGAGATGAAACCAAAGAGGTTGGTTAGAGGACACTTAGAGCTTTCTAAAAAGTCCAAGAACACTCAAAAATGTGGAAAATTGAGCAAAATACACCTTGCACAAGTTGGGTATTTTGAAGAAGTGCACAAAGAGATACTTGTAAAAATCAAAAATTTTGCAAATGGGCCTAGTTTTCTTCATTCAAACTTGTTCCTTAGATAATTTAGAACATCCAAGCCCAATGCCACGAATTTTAGCTTTATTTTTCTATTTAATTTGGATTTTATTCATTTAAATACAAATTAAATTAAAAATAAGGTATAAAATCAAAATTAAATGCAAAGTTGATTTTCTCTCATGCACGAGGTCCAAGTAACTCACACAAGTGGCAAATTTGAAATTTACAAAGATTTGGCAATAAATTGATTGAAATTGATCAAAAAGATAAGATTTGATTTTGTACAAAATCAAATAATCTTTCATTGATTGATGATTATTTGTTCCTCAAATCACTCAATTTTCATCCATTATAAATATACAATGCATATCACACAAGAAAGAACAGAAAAATTGTCTCAAGAACCTAAAAAATTTCAAAGAAACTTGGGAAAAAAGCAATTTCGATTTACATTTTGCGGCCAATTCAAGGAGTTTGAGGATTGAATAAGCATCCTCGAGGTCCCATGAAACTATTCAATCATCCCGCGTTGAAACACCGAAATCGTCCCAACCAAGTCACGGTTTGTGTCAATATAACTTGAAATCGAATCCATACATACACTCATGTTTAATGTGTTTGATTGCATATTTGTGTTTCTAATGATGTTTCTAAGCTTTACGCATAGTTTGATTTGAGTTTCGATTGCAAGAATCACAAGATGCCATGGTTAGGGTTTCTGTTGCGTTTCTGGCTTCTCTAAATAGGAAAAATTGGACGAAAAGAACACCACCATCGTGTTCAGGACATTGTTTCCAGTCGAACCATGCCTTTGAATCTCATTTATATTGCTTGTGCTTGATTTTCAAAATATGCAGGGGCCTTAGCGTCGAACTCAGCCGACGCTAAGTTTTCAAAATTTCAAACGAAGAAGATGAAGATCTTGGCGTAATCTGAGCATCGAAATCGGTTTAAACATAATGCCTTCGTTTCAATTTTGAACACTGACGCTCAGCTCGATTGGTCATGGCGCGTGGGTGTGAAGCCAAGGTCACCGGTTCGATCCCTGAAGGGACCAATATATTTTGCTCTTTACAAAACTAACATATTTTCTTATATTTTTCTAATTTTCTTTTTTCTTTAATATTTTTCATGCATTTTAATTTATCTTCTAATATTTTTATCATGCATTTAAAAAACACCAAAAATATTTATTTTTTGCATAACCATCAGAAAAATACTTATTTAATTTTTAAAATTAAAATTATTATTTTTGCATGCATATTTAATTTAATTGCTAATTTATCATTTAAATGACTTTTAATTGTTTTTAAATTATCAAATCAACTCCAAAAATTCCCAAAAAATTATTTTATCATATTAATGTCATTATTAACACAAAAAAATTTTCTCATTCAAAAATACTTATTTTTACTAACATTTTTTTCTTATGCAATTTTCTTCCGTTTTCCGATTTTGCATCTATTCACAGGTTATTCCGTTTCGGACGATTTTTTATCGCTTTTCTTTTTAAATTATGTAATTTCCTATGGGATGTAATAGTTTAATTAGGACTGTTGTTTTCCGCATTTTCAATTATGTATCTGCCCCAAAGCCATGTAATAGCGTAGGATTTATATTTCCGCACTTTACTTTCCGCAATTTAATTTCCGCAACCTATAAACTGCTAGTAATTAGGCGTGTATGGCAAAATAAAATTGAACATAGACCACTCATAACTTCAAGATAAAATATCTGAATTTAACACACTCTTTTCACACATGCACCCCTTAGGGTAATTCTCTCTCGTTGCCTTTACGAATTCAAATGGTCAAGTCCCTCGAACGTAGAGGTATTCTAGCACCGTTGCCTTCAAACAAATCATCATAGTCCCTTTGATACAAAGATCATAAGACCCATGATGTCGCCTCCGAATACATGATCTTGACCCTCGATTGTCGCCGACAAAAAATGATGATAGTCCCTTCAAATGTGCTAGGATACTCCTACAGTTGCTTTCTATGACCATCGATGTCCCTTGAATGTCCCTCTTACATCCAACGAATAGGGTTACCTACCAACTAATGGTATGGATAGCGCTATTCAAAAGGAAAGTAAAATAATACGAAAATGACCAATTCTGAGTAGGTAACAAGACTTTTAGTTGCTTGCTCTATCAAAATACTTTTCACACCACACACACTTTTGTCAAAGTCCAAACTCTTTTCAAAACGAAACATTTCCCGAACACTTTGTATACATTCCTACATGAATCATTACAAAGTCAAAGCGAAATGCCTTTTCAAAAACATTTTCAAACACACAGAAAGCACAATTTTAAAGTGATCTAAGAGCAACTAAGAGCCCGTAGATAACTACGGATGGAAAGGGGTGCTAATACCTTCCCTTTTCATAACCTTCTCCCTTACTCAGAATCTAACGAAGGTCTTTTTCTGTACTTTTTACCTTCCCTTAATTGGATAAAAGAAAAGTTGGTGGCGACTCTTGCTATCCGCACATTTGCGATACAAAAATCTCAAAGTCAGTTCACCGTATTACAAGGATCCCCCACAAATATAATACTCAAGCAACCCTTAAAAATAAAGCAGACAAAGCAAATAGAAAGCAATAAAGTGATCTTAAAGGGTAAGATTAAGGATCTTACAAGACTCAAGATCCAATGATTGTTGTTGTTAGGAAAATGAATTTCTTCCCCCGTAGGAGAGGAATAATAGATCATTATTTCTTCACTTGAAGAGCAACTGTCATTATCCTTATCTTCATCACAATTTGACATTTCTACTTTTGGTACTCATATCTTTTTGAGTCATTTAATGTTAGTGGAATACATATTATAAGCAAACACCCTTCTATTTTTATATTCATAATATTCTTTATAAAAGTATGAAGGGGGTGTCATTATTTTCTCTCATGAATCTTTTTGAAAAAACAAAATATGGCAATATGGTCGTCTTTATCACAATAATTACATTTTAGGGTTTTGCATTTAGATGTTGGGTTGGAATTTCAAATATTGCTAAAGATTTTATTATTGTTCTTAGGTTCATAACCAAGACCAACTTTATTGTAATATGCCCTTTGGTTTCCTAACAATAGATTCAACTTATATGTCCCTTTAGTGAATTTATAAAGTGTATTTTAAAGATAATCAATTTTATTTAATCAAACTGTCACATTGCTCACATAATAGATTCATCTAAATAGATTCAAACTGTCACATGTCTCTTTAAGACTTTATGTTTCTTCCAATAGGTTTTTTTATTTTTCAATTCAAGGTAAGAGATAATGTCTTTGGAGTTAGAGATAATTTATTCTAATTTATCCATTTCTTTTGATAGCTTCTTACGAAGGTGAAATGAATCTTGATAGGAAAAGTGAGAGGTTACCTCATCATATTGATGATTTTCCATAAGACAAGGGTTTGATTCTTCTTTATATGAAGATTCCATATCATTATTGTTGGTAGCTTTAAGCAAATACTTTTCCTATTCTTTTGTTATCTTCTTCATCATCAGCAAATCTCTTCGACTCTATCTCATATTCCTTCAATTTTCTAAATAAAGTATGTGTGTACATAGTCTCCAAATCCTTTAATTCACAAATCGTAGTAACTTGTTTACAGTTGTAATTTAGGCATCTATTAATTTTATATGATTAATTCCTCATTTAAGATTTTCCCCATAGTTCTCATATGACTCATGATATGAGTCAATCGTGTTTGCATTTGATTTATGTTCTCTTGGGTTTCATTAAAATAGTTCATACTCATGGGTTAATTTTCCCAACCTTGCCCTATTTACCTCAGTAGTGCTTTAATGGGTAATTTGGAGGATGTGCCATATTTCTTTAGCAGTTTCGCAGTGAGAACCTTACAAGAATTCATCTTGATTGAGTATAGTGGTGATGATGTTCTTAGCTTTAAACATTATCTTTATCCTCTTTGGACTAATCCTTTTCAGGTTTGTTTACTACAACACCACTAATTATGTGTGTGGGAACAAATGTTCCTTCTTTCACAACCTTCAAAAATACTACAATCCATTCTCTCTATGAAACACTTCATTTTCTCTTTCCATAGCCCATACCCATCACCATTAAACGATGGAGTTTTATTAGTGAATATCTTAAAGTCATCTTTTCCTCCTAAGTTGATTAGTCCTTAATAGGAGTTAGGCTCTGATGCCACTTGTTGAGCAAGTGACCTCAAGCACAAGAGATGGAGGGTGAATTGTGGTATTTGAAGTTCGTAATTAATTTAAACCTTTCTCGATGTAAGATCTTTAGTATGTTTATGAGTGATTAAGCACTGCAAAAGTAAAGTACAAGAAAATAAATTGCATAAAATAAAGAGGATAAGGTAGAAATATTGTCCCAGAGAGTTGTCCTAGTTTGGCCGAACGCTAAACTAGTCTTGTCCTGAAGGTCTTCTTGATATTTTTCACTACAAACTTATGAGATTTTAAATGTTATGCCCATAAACCTTAATAAAATCCGATCTTTAGATTTTGAACAGACTAATCCCCAACCTAAAGACAAATTTAACCCCAACTTATTATACCGAGACAATTATAGATTTAAGTGATCTCTTTAACCAAAACAATTTTTTTGGAAAAGCTTAATAAGCCAATAACATACATTCTGATTTATCTCAAGAACCAAAACTCAATATCTTAAAGATATCTCACGCTTAAGACTAAAACCATCAACATGACCACTTTTAAAAATATCCTCGCAAATAAAGTTTCACTCTTAAAGCACTAAGGCAATCTCAAGTGAAGAAAAGTATTTCTAGCGAGATAAAGAGAAAAAACAGAGAGATAATCATCCATTTGTTGGGTCAAGACACCAACCATTTCATAGTTTCTATCATCCACTTGTTGTCTAAATGTCGCTGCAGAATTCATTGTAATGGTAGGTAATTGGGTAGTGAATCCCGAGGGTGGTACATTTCAACCTATATTATTGATACCTGATCTCGATCCCTGTAGTGACGAAAAGGTTGACACTCGTGGATCAGGGAAAGTTGAAGTATTATTGTTTAAACTTTCCATCATTGATGTTGGCATGTGATAAATTTGTTCTATGCCATCAATTGGCATCGTAAATACAAACACAAAGTGTCTGAAGTTATTCATCCTTGGTGGTCTTGGGGTCACTGGAGGACCATGTGTTCGCACTGGGGAAAGAACAAGTCCACTGTAAGTATTCGCTAGTATCGCTGTTGTACTTACTAGGATATATGTTAATTCAGTTACAAATATTGCAACTGTGTTTTCCCCCTTTGAAGGAGGGGGTTGTTCTTCACCGTTGCTTGCTGGATTAACCATTTTTCTAATGTACTTTTGTTGGGGTATTACTTCGTTAGTTCTGGATGTCTTACCACTTCTTAATATCATGCAACAAAGTTAACAAACAAAGTTTTGTATAAAATAGTAATATTTCTAACAAAACAGACACAAAGCTCCCATTGGGCATGCCAATTTGTTTATCGTGAAATTTAGTAAACAACCGCTAGTCTTTTGAATCCTTGAGATTCTGGTTACTTACAATATCGACTAGATTGATTATAGGACCATAATGTGCATTTTGTATTTTCTAGATTTTCTGAGTGTAAATCCCTTCGATAAACATTATTACTTGACAATAATAAAAATCTTTAAAATAAGATGGAATATAAAACAATTTCGGTTTAACTTAAATAGAATGCAAAAGACTTCAATTAAAAAGGAATAACATTAAATGTATAATTAGTGCTTCATACATACATTCTCAGCAACTTGTTTTGGTACGGTAACACGGTGGGAGAACTGACTTGTTTGTTTTGCTTTTTATCGCAAATGTTGCGGATAGCAAGAGTCGCCACCGACTTTTCTTTTATCCAATAAAGGGAAGGTGAAAAGAACAGGAAAAGATCTTCGTTAGATTTTGAGTACGGGAGGCAGTTATGAAAAGGGAAGGTGTTAGCACCCTTTCCATCCGTAGTTTATCTATGGGCTCTTAGTTGCTTAGCTCACTTTTGAAAAATTGCTTTCTGTGTTTGTGTAGTTTGAAAATGTATTTCAAAAGGAATTTCGCTTTGACTTCATAATGAATCTCGTTGGAATGTATACGAAGTGTTTGGAAATGTAAAGATGTTTAACTTTGTAATGATTCATGCTGGAATGTATACAAAGTGTTTTTTGAAAGTATTTGAAAAGTGTGAGGTGTGAAAAGTATTTTGATTAGAGCAAGCAACAAAGTCTTATTGCCTACTCAGAATGGTCGTTTCCATGTTATTTTTCCTTCTCCTTTAGAATAAGGCTATCCATATCATTAGTTGGTAGGTAACTTAATTCGTTTGGATGTGAAGGGACAATCGAAGGGTCATTGTATGGTCATAAAAGGAAACATGTAAGGATACCTTTAGCAATTCGAGGGACGATCATCACTTTTCGTAGGCAACAATCGAGGGACGAGATCATGTATTCGTAGGCAACATCGAGGGACTATGATCTTTGTATCGAATGGACTATGATGATATTATTCGTAGGCATCTTTGCTAATGGTATCCCTACGTTCGAGGGACATGACCATTGAATTCGTAAAGGCAACAAGAGAGGATACCCTAAGGGGTGCGCAAGTGTGAAGAGTGTGTTGTATTCAGATATTTATCTTGAAATTAGAAGTGATCTAGGGTTGATTTTAGTCTTTAGCATGCAAACCCTTATTAACTAGCAGTTAAATGTGTACAGGAAAATAAAGTGTGGAATGTAAAGTGCGGAAATGTAAATCCTACGCTATTACATGGCTTTGGGGCAGACACATAATAGGAGTGCGGAAAGTAAAGGAAGAAATGTAAATCTACACTATTACAAAATAAAAAATGTGTGACCTATACATCCTTTTTAGAATTGTAAATGCAGAATAACAAATAAATAATCAAGATAATAAGGGACATGATAGTGAAAATGTTTTAGAAATTAGTAAAAAAAGGTTTTAAGTTAATAACCCTAATTACTAGAAAATAAATTATCTTTTTATGATTTTTGAAAAGGTTTTAATTAATTTTAAAAATTAAATTAAATTAAATTAAGAAAAATAGAAAAAAAATAAGGAAATAAGAAAAGTTAGAAAAATGAGAAAAGGGGTCAGCATGGATCGAGCCCCAGAAGTTGCGCTTGCATGTTTCTATCAGAAGTTACTTCTATCAGAAGTTTTCACTTGTATGCTTCTATCAGAAGTTGTGCTTGTATGCTTCTATCAGAAGTTATGTTCCAGAAGTTCTTTCTTAGAACTTCTAAGTTCATCTTCTACTCAACACGGTGTAGCGTTTCATTCTAACACCTGAGTCAGAACATCTTCTGAAAAACATAAATAGGTCAGAGTATAAATTTTATCAGAGGATCATAACTTTAATAGATTATCAGAGTATCTATTTTGAACTTTCAAAAAAAACACGTGTCGGCCCCAGGGAGTTTGAATGGACCCATCAGAAAGCGCCACGCCTGCAAAATAAAGAGAATCGATGCAAGAGATTAAGCCTCCCCACCTAAATCGACCCCTGCGAGTTCAGTGGTAGTGTCGGTTTGGTATGAAAGTGCCTGCAAATAGAAATATGAAGCTTAGCAGTTATATGCCCTAACTATGGCAAACCACGATTTGGCCATGAAAAGCTTATAACGATGGCCTAAACCTACTCTAATAAACCTCAGGAAACAATTAGCATGGTTAGTTTAGATCAAACCATCATAAAAACAGAAATACAAATTTAAGAAAAATATTTAATCAAAGCTTCATTATGCATGCAATTCAGGATGTTTTGGTCATGGATTTTGATCCATAATTACCCTATGTTACCTCAAGAGCACGATGGAGTGCTTGGATTGCTTGAGAACCACTGAAACTAGGATTTCGATGGTGCAACTTTCTCTTGAAAATTTTGAATAAGAACCCTAGTTTTCTGGCTTCCAAACTCGTCCTCTTTGATGTCTGAATGTGCTATGTATATATAGGACCAAAGATTAGGTCAAGCATTTGTGGAAAATATATCAACTTGAATGCAAAATATTTGATTGACATATTTTATCAAATTCTTATATATTTGGCTCAATCTTGTATTAATGCATGGTGCACGAAATTTCCAGCTAGCATGGGATATCTTGGACCTCAAGACAAGTAGAAAGCAAGCTCAACTCATCTTAACTCTTACCTTTGTATTTTATTTAATTAAAATTGAATTTAAATCATTAAATTTAAAATAAATCGAATATATACAAGATGGGCGTGCATTTGAGTTTCCAGGCCATAGATAATGTCAAGATTAAGTTTGGATCATGAAAACTTAGGCCCATTTGGAAAATATCTGCATTTGCTAAGTATTTCTCTTCATGCACCTCCTTAAAAATGTCAGACTTGCACAACTTGTATCTTGCTCAGTTTTCAACATTTTTAAGTTTTCTTGGACTTTTTAGAAATCTCAAGATGTCCTCTAAACACTACTTTTGGTTTCATCTTCATTGAAGTTTTCATGTTCATGTAAACTTCTTTGAAAACGATGACTTTTTGTTGACTTTTAGGAGGACCTATAATGTCTTGATCCATGACTCTCAAATGAAGCATTTTTGGCCAAAGCTTGTGAGACATGAAGTTTTAGAGAATTGAATTCCCTTCAAAATGAGCTTTGGTGGAAAAATTTCTGATAAAGTATGTGAAAGTTATGTCTGGTCAAAGTTCTGTTGACTTTTGGTTCAAAAACTCTAACTTGGAAACTTTGACTTTTGATCAAATCTTGAGTTTTCTTGATGATTCATGATCAACCCTTGATCATATGATGAATGTGACTTCAAAATATTGATGTTGACCAAAAATTATGATGTTTGACTGTATGTTGACCACAATTGACTTTTTATCCAATACAATTGATTTTCAACCATCTGAGCAATTGACTGAGCAAACTTGAGCTATGAGGCTTGAAACTTGACATGGTGACCCCTTGAGACATGTGGGGAGGTATGATGACCACTTGAGGTATTAGAACTTGATTTTGTCTTGAGAGAAGCAAAACCCTAGTTGTGGGTTGATTGCTTAGGAGAGAGTTCATCTGGTCAACCCTTGAAAAATTCTTGAGTATGGAGATGTGGGTTGTCTTGAGAAATAGGAGGGCAAATTTTGGAGTATAACAGGTACTTTGAGTTATATATATATATATATATATATATATATATATATATATATATATATATATATATATATATATATATATATATATATATATATATAATAGTTCTAAACTAACTATAATGAATGGTCTTTTTTGAGAGGTTGACACATTATGGTTTGCATGTTTCTAGTCTTCCACAGACCTCTACGTAAATCTTTTCAAAGATCATTTCTGCTAAAATCAATAATAGCCTCATTTGAATATCTCTTGAACCCGCCTCGAGTATCTTCAGAAAATCTACTAAGTTATTCGCCCTACATTGCTTCGTCCGTGTATACTCGATTGAAATGTGTCTTCTAACACTTCCTGTTGAAATAAGCTTCTACCAACCCATCAATTGTCTTTTGAATTTTTCTCGAAACCTTTATTCGTTTTGCGTCGAAATCACATCTAACAATAGACTAACAAACTTTAATTTTATTGAATCGAATTATTACATACTGATTTACAAACTAATCTATTTATATACTACTAACTTATATATACTAAATAAGCTAACTAACTTTAATTGAATTTGAGATTCAATTACACCATTTAGATTATATGTGATATTATATTTAATATTTCAACAAATCGTACACAATATCAATTATATCTTTTTGATATAGATGCATGCTTACGGTAATTACATAAAAGAAGATTGTATATAATGTTTGTAGAAAAAGAAATAGTTTGAATAAAAAGAAAGAAAGAGAATTAATAGAAAACAAATTCTTTGCATTTAAAGCACGCATGTTTGTTTCTTATGGAAGGCTTTAAAGTATACTTTTATTAAGGAAAAGTTTATTTGTTTTCCTTAAAACCATGGGAAAATCAATACCTTCCAATTAAGAAAAGAATTTGCTAGAAAGAAAGAATGAAACGCAAGTTTTCCAATACATACACAATCAAACCATAGCGGTTTTCATTTCCAAATCTCAATCTTCATCATATAATAAACCACATTCTCGTCTCTATATATACTACCAATCTACATCTACATCATAACAATTCATCTTCATATCAATTTATTTTTCTTCTTATCTTTGCACTCAAATATCTCTCCTTCTCTCAATCAAACTATCTATGGCAACCTTATCTTCAATCACAAACAACCAAGGTATCTCAACATTTTAATAGTTAATTTTCTTTGTTGATATTAATTTTGATGCGTTTAATTTATGTTAACATGTTAGTTTGAACATATAATATGCAGAGAAAAAAATAGATCCAAATGAAAATGTTCTGCAAAAACATGTTGCGTTCTTCGATCGAAACCATGATGGTATTGTTTATCCATGGGAAACATTCAAAGGTTAGGCATTCTTTTCTTCTAATTATCAATTTCTGTTTAGAATCTTAACCCTAATTATTCCGTTTTTTATTATATTTATTTTATAATTTATGAATGATTTATCTTAATTACAGGATTTCGAGCAATAGGTTGTGGATATTTGTTATCATCTGTTGCTTGTATTTTTATAAACTTAGGTCTCAGTCAGAAAACTCGCCCGGTATGTTTTTAAAAAATAATTTATTTTACTTAAATTATGTTATGACTGTAAGGGGTTACATGTGATTAGTAAGCTTTTTAATTTCATGTTAATATATTGTTTAAAAATAAAAATGTTACTCATTTTTAGAGGAATGAGATTGAGAATATCTCGATTAGAATAAAGCATGACTTTGAAAATAATTTAAATAGAAAAATGTCATTGTTGAGGAGAAAGAGAGCAATAAATTGTATTCTAATTTTATTGAATAAAAGAATAAGAATAAAGAAGGAAAAAAAAGCAGGAATTATGAGGTGGAATAGGAATCAGATTCTCATTCCTTAGTAATTTTACTTTTATAATAAAAATAAATAATTATTTATCCTGTCTATTTAGTAGATTAGAAAAAAATGAGGGTCATTTAGAATAGTACCCATCTTAAAAATCCATAACAAAATATAATGAAATAGAGGAGACATACATAATTGAGAATAAATATCTAAGTTTTATTTTAGAAAAATGCTATTTTTATATTAAAAGTTAGAATAGTACCCATCTTAAAAATCCATAACAAAATATAATGAAATAGAGGAGACATACATAATTGAGAAAAATATCTAAGTTTTATTTTAGAAAAATGCTATTTTTATATTAAAAGTTAGAATAGTACCCATCTTAAAAATCCATAACAAAATATAATGAAATAGAGGAGACATACATAATTGAGAAAAATATTTAAATTTTAATTTAGAAAAATACTATTTTTATATTAAAAGTTAGAATAGTACCCATCTTAAAAATCCATAACAAAATATAATGAAATAGAGGAGACATACATAATTGAGAAAAATATCTAAGTTTTATTTTAGAAAAATGCTATTTTTATATTAAAAGTTACACCTACACTGTTCACCAATACGGTGTACAGTGTAATATTATAATAAAAAATTATTTTTAAAATATATATATTTTTTAAAATTATATGATTAATCAACTTTATTATTTTATTAATCAATTTTTTACACTTTATTAACCAACTTTATTTACTATTAAAAAAATATTTTTAAAAATTTGAGTTTAACTAATTTTATAACTTGATTAACCAATCTGAGTGTATATTAACCAATTTCATAGTTTAATTAATTTAATTAACTAATTTTTTATATTTTATTAACCAACTTTATTTTATCATTAAAAATTACTGTTCACAAATTATTCCTTTATATTATATAAAATACTGTTCACGTACTGTTCATATATTGTTTATGATATTGTACATAAATATATATTTTTTATTTAAAAAAAAACATTGTTCTCCGTATAAATAAATATGATGAACAATATTTTAATGTAAATATTGATGTAAGATGTGGTGTAGAAATATTCCTGTTTATTTTATTATGTAAAAAATTGATGGGATAGATTTCTTAACATCCTACTCTAAAGATTAAAAATTACAAAAGTTTTGGTTATTGGTTGATGCGTGTGGGTTAAAAAAAGAGATATGTTAAGTGTAAGTTTAAAACTCTAATTTTAAATGTAATCTTTTTTTTTTCAATTAAAATAATTGATTATATAAAAAAAGTTACACAATCAATTAATCATAGACATTAACATTGTAAAACTTTTTAAAATAACAATTCATATTTTATCGGTGTTTAAAATTTTTGCACATAATTTTAAAAATATAATAATATTATTATATTTTTATAAATCTTTTTAATTTATTAGAAATAGTGTCCAAAATAAAAATAAATTACACAACTAAAAAAATGATAATAATTATTATGTTAAAAAATAAAACAAATTTTAAAATAAATTTTATTTATTAAAACAACAGTAATTTTGAAATAGATAGAATAATAATTTTATTAAAAGGCCAACAAAGTCACGTTAACATAGAACCTAAGACATAAGAAATGCCAAAACTAATACAGATAAGATGTCTACACTGATACAGAATTCAACACAACATCCAAAACTCTAGCCACCTAAAAGACAGGACCACAATTTGGATTTAACGGTTAAAGAGATAGTAAAATTTATAATTCATGTTAATGTCAATGTCACAACAAATGGTGTCGATATATATATATATATATATATATATATATATATATATATATATATATATATATATATATATATATATATATATATATATATTAAAAGTGTGCAGATTTCAAAAATTATTCCACCTAAAAAGCAAAACAAACATGACCTGACCCTAAGAAAAGTATATACAGTTAAAGCACGTTGTGCAAACAGACCCATTCCATTTTTTGATACAAATATCTACGACAGATAAAATAGGATTTGATTCATCTGCCGATATATGATAGAATAAAAAAAAATTTGAATTTAATGTTTGCAATTTAATTTTAAAAACATAAATACACTTTGTCTTTTCAAAAAGAGAATATGATAAAGTAGGTCAAATATATAATATAAAAAGAAAAAAAGAAGTCAAAATAGATTTAAATGGAATGAATATAATTAAATTAAAACATCCCACTTTTTCAATAATCATTCAATACTAATATATTAATTTTTTAATTCACAAAAAAAATAAAATCATAAAGGTTGAAGAGAAAAGAGATTAATGAGTTGGAAAAAACATATTCTGTCTGTTCTTTTTTTTCCTACCACTCAAATAGGTAGTTGGAAAAAGACATTGATAGTGTTGTCAATTCAAGGTCAAGAAAAAAAAGTTTGAAAATTACTACTAATTTAGATTAATTAACTTTAATTTTTATGATTTTGTAGGGAAAATTTCCTTCTATATTTCTACCAATAGAAATTAAAAATATTGAGAAAGCAAAACATGGAAGTGACTCTGGTGTCTATGATAGCCAAGGAAGGTAATATTATTATTTTATATAAAATAAAATTTTAAATAATTATTTTTTCACCAAACATTATGACTCTTAATGTTTGATATTTTGAACTTTATTTTTTGTTAGGTTTGTTCCTTCAAAATTTGAAGAGATTTTCAGCAAGCATGCAAAAAAGAATCCAGAAGCTTTAACATCTGATGAATTGAAGGGGTTGTTAAAGGCAAATAGAGAGCCTAAGGATTATAAGGGATGGTAAGTTTTTATTTTATTTTATCATATATTATTTAGTGAATTTATTTTGATTATTTATTGGTGAGTATATTATATTTAATGTATAAAATAAATTGTGGTAATATTTTGATGTTCAGGTTTGCTAGCTACACAGAATGGAAAATTCTGTATGTTCTTTGCAAAGATAAGAATGGTTTACTTCACAAAGAAACAGTTCGTGCTGTTTATGATGGAAGCTTGTTTGAACAAATGGAAAAGGAACATTCACAAAAGAAAAATAAATAAATATTTACTAGTAGTCATATATGGTTTTATGTGAATTTTTATTTGTCTCTCTTGGAATAGTTTTAATTTTATTTATAGATTTATAGATTGTGATATTGTTACATGGGTGGTTTGTGTGAGTATAGATCTTAAGGAATGAAGTTTAAGTTATATCTATTACATTTTATTTTTATAAGTTTGGTTTGGATCCACTCTTTCGAATCTTTTTCTAATTATCTCCTTCACAAATTTATATTCATCTATCTTTAATATTTTATCTCTCTTATTCTTTTTATTTTTATTTTTATTTTTTCTCTCATGTATTACACATGTTTTAGTTGAAGGAGAGAGATGGATGATTCATTGTAAATTTCACAAATCTAATATCTCTACTTTTTTTAGTTTACATAATGTCTTTTTTCTCAGATCTGTAATGGTTAAGCTTTGCTTCTCTTTTTTAGAAGTAGAGAATTTATGATTTTTTTCTTCTCTTCTCTCAAGCAAGATTCATTCCATTCAAGGAACAACTCTCTATATGTTTGACCAAGTTTTTCTATTGATATTTCTTCGAAGTTATCACTTTATTAGCTATTTCTTCTATATTGTTAGATTCTATACTAAATGATTGACAATCCTGTTTTTCAGACTCTTTAGAAAAGTAGGACATTAAGCTTCTAAAGAGTGTAGTTTATTGTTTACTGTGAAAAATGGTAAACAACCGTTGATCTTTCCAAAGTCTTAAAACTAAGGGTCACTCGCAAGATCGACCAGTTGATCTTAAGACATGTGCTAAGATTTTTGAAATTGCACTGATTTTGTCGAAATCATTGCCTAAGAAACAGTTTCCTAAGACTAAAGGAATAAGTACAACGACTTTCCACACAATAGTTCAGGTTCGATCGACAGGTAACTTGTGACCGAAGGAGACAAAAACATAAACAACTTGACAAATCTGAGTATACACTATGATTTTGAACTACTATGGTGAATCGTGACCGACAGAAGGTTGTGAGTTCAGGTCTGTTCTAAACGAAATAAGGATCGACCGACTCTTTTGTTAACTCAAAACTCGTAACAAACAGAGCATCAACATACACGAAGACACAAAGTGATTGTTGAAAAGTAAATAGAGCGCAAGTAAAAGTTTCAAAGAAAACGACTGAAATGTAAAAGTTTTGCATTGAAATAAAGGTGGTGATTCACATACATCAAACACTTTTGCAACTCTTTCTTCCTGGCGCTCAGAATTGGGCAGAGTTTTGGCAAGTATTTTGAGTATACACAAGTGAACACACGAAATCTACTTTGAGATGACTTATTTATAGTACTTACAAAATAACTGCCTAAAAGCAATCTACGGATGATATTTAAAACTTGAAGAAACCGCTCCACAGGATTTCGCCACATGTTTGGCGCTTAAACAACACACGAAGCTTTTGATAACTATCCACGACTTTGAATTTTGAATCTTTCCCGCTTCTGGCTTCTAAGAGTAAACCGCTCCCAGCTTCGACGCTTTCCTTCAACAAGAGCAAAATAATGAAATTTCTCTAAGTACAGAATCCTCCATAATTGACTAGGCTTAGCTTTGACTACTTCCTTCGTTGTTCAACATTTGGTCGAATCGACCAAATTCTACGTTTTATCCATCTGGTCGATGTACCTCTTCTTCGACATCTTTGTCTTAGCACTTTTATTTGGGTCATAAATTTCAATCTTCTGAATAACCTTTATCTTTAAGGATCAACCCTTATTTCACAAGGACATCTGCATTTAATATGTACCTTTGAATACCTTAAGAAATTTCAGTGTAACACTTATGTATTGGATAAGTTGGTTCATAGTCCATTTTATCTCAGCACATGATGAAAAAATAACAGTATGTACTAGAACATACGATTTTTATGTCGGCACATGTGCTGCATTATTAAAGCATATAGCTTATGTTTCTCATGTGTCGCCATATTGCTTGTTTCAGGTCATGCTTGTTTTAGGTCAACACATGAATCAATTCTTAGAATTATGTATCGGCACATGTCTCATATGTGTCGATATATCTTGATTGTTTGGTCAAATTTTTTAACTTTTTTATAAATTCAAAGCTACCCTTTTTGCTACCATATATCCTCAACGATAAATACATCAAATATGCATGATTTCAACTCGATGAAACTATAAATACTTACAACCATTTCTCTTCATCTTCAACATCCAACCTATGTACACACTAACAAATTACACATAATCATTCTTTGTTATAGTTCCATCTAGACGTGGTTGATATGTCCAATTAGTTTGGTGAGCGTGACCTAACCGAGAATGTTGGATTGAGAATTATGGAGGAAGGGATTTTGTAACACCCTTCTAAACCCTGCAGAATATTACGTCATAAATCAAAGTAAATATAACGTTCATATAAATTAAGAGTGTCACACAACTTCAAAATCACAAACACCTGCCATGTTCAATAACACTTAATTAGAATTCATCCTTTTCATACACTTTCACATAAGCATGTAGCAGCGGGATAATTTTTATTCAACAATTATAACATTCAAGCCTCAAAATAATTTATTTATTGAATCAACTTAGACATAAAACCACTTCAGCACATAATCCAAATCAGAATAACAGAATTAAATAGAGTACATAAAGTATCTCCACAAAAGCATGAATTCAAACGTTTCCCAGTGTTACATGACCAGAGCATGACTCAACCCAAAATAAATACGGAAATAAAATAAACTACCCCATCAGCTACTCTCTTGCTGGAAGCAACTCTAATCTTCAGTACCTGAGCGATGTCGTTATCAAACATCATTCCAACAGAAGAGTGAGAATTCACATAATTATCGAAATCATATAACAATATATAATACATAGAATACATGCATACAAATAATATTCTCACACTTCATATGCTTTAAAAAACATTACAACACCCAAATAATCATACTATTCATAAGTATCCACTCATCATTTGCAATTTCCCAAAATACAATAACCCCACATAGTTCACATAATTCTATATTGCAACATACACATAATATATCTCAATGCAATACTCATGCATGTGGTACCAATCACTGTTAGTTTTATTCAGTTTTTACTTTAAACTAGGTCCATCCTCTGGACCAATAAAACACCAAAGCCCGTCCTCCAAGCTTTCAAACCCTTCTCTAGGTTTGGGACAAGTCACTAGCCCCCTCAAAACTAACAAGCATGCCTCTTGACAACAAATGATACATGTGCAATTAAGATCACTTTCTAATCTTAACATCCATGCATATGTTCAATAATTCATCAAATTTGAATTACCACACATTTGCACATACAAACACTTGCTCATGAATTATTCGCACACAATTCATATTCATAGAGTCCCTGCACCAAACATCATCACCACACATAGCAAGTAATACACCAAATATCATCACAAACAAACATCAATTCACGAAACACATATAGCCATATAAACAAGTTTCATGTTGTTAACAAATAGCCTTCAAAAACCATCCCAATGTGCCATTTAAGTTATAGAAAATTAAGTAGAAATTAGCATAAAATATAAGCATTCATAATCCCAAAATAATTCAACAAAATAAACATTTTTCCTGTTCGAGATGATCACGCTAAGTGAGGTCGGTCACGTTAAGCACGCTCAACGTTATGTAGAAAAATTATGCGCGGACAGAATGATTCCCTGTGCGATTTCTTCAACCAAAACACATTTTTAACATCCAATTGCTACGATTTAAGGAATTATAACCTATATCCAACATGTGTTTTCAAATAGAAATATCAAAACACAATTAATCATCACATATCAAGATTTATCATTCAAAACCTACAATTACCAAAACCTAACAATTGATAACTTTGCATCCTAAACATGATTCTCCTATCATATATTATCATACAATCCTAAGGATTAAGTAAAAACTCACCCTTACCTTGATTGTTGATAAAATATTCGAATTTTCTCCTTATGTTTCTCTTCTCTTCTTTCTCCTTTTCCCTTTTCTCTAGGTTTTGACTCTTTTCCTCCTTTTCTCTTACTAACTCTATTTTCTCTTTTTATTAAACCCTTACAAAATAACACTAACTCTAGTAATCACTAATGGACTTACTAACACACACCTTGCATTACTCTTCCCATTCTCACCAAATAGGCCGAATTACCAATATTCTATTATTTCTATATACCTATCACTAATAAAATAATTATATCATAAATCGACATTATTACTAATCATTATTCTAAGGTTCAACATACTTAACCCGACTACCCTTCACATAGAACATATCGAATAATTCAAATAAAATCAATCAAACAATTAATTAATATAGTATAAATAAGTAATTACTAAAATTGGGGTGTTTCAGGGTTCATTTAGAAAAACCTAGAGTTTGTCCTCCAAGATCTTTGGTAGATTTGGGAGTTTTGTTTAAGACTTCGCAATAGAGGATTCGACTGAGTGAAAGCTTTGAAGATTGGAAATCTTGCAAAGGAGTAGTGTGAGGCGATGAATCGTATTAGAAGTTCTTGTGGTCAATAGTCGCAATCAGATTCGCTCGAGTGAAGGATTTGGATATTTGGGACCTTGAAAATGAGTAGCTTAAATGGTGAATTAATTGGATCTATTATGTCTTGGTCTTGATCTAGACCGAAAATAGATAAGGGGTTGAATCAACATCAAACAGTTAGGATTTGTAGGATTGCTCTTGGACGCTTTTCTTGTAATCTAGTTTTTGCAAAGTAATAAAGTTTTCTCAATTCCAAAACGGAATTGGGGGGAGACGTAGCCATAACGAGGATAATTGGTGACCTTCCTAAACAAATTCTTGCGTCGTTCTCTCCTTTTCTCTCCTATTCGCATTCTATATGCAATTTTTGAACTTGGTGTTTGATTGATCAATTCATATAGAATTTTCTTTGATTGTTGAAGTTTAAATTGCTTTGTTGATATTCTTATAATAACTTTGATTGTAAGTGATGTTTTCAAATAAATGAAGTTCACGAGAAAAATCTAAAAAATTGATTGTGCGTCAAGTGTTCGATAAATTATATTGTTAAGTTTTTTAATACAATTTGCATTTGAAATAAGTCGCCGTCGTCTAACAAAAAATTCTTTTTTTATAAGCAAAGAATATATTAAAGTAGTACAAAGGATACTCTGCCCGTCAAACAAACCGATTCACAATTAGTTCGTAAAAAGATAAGATAAAGGATTATAATGCTCCAGTCAAATAAACTACAATCATCAAAATCTTTGAATTTCACTACTACCGATTCCCACGAAAGACTTTTAAAATTGAAAAACATCTTCATTATATCAACTAATCCATATTGAAATTAGACTGTATTTCTACTGATCCAAAGTAACCAACAAATTAAAATAAAAAACAAACCACTAAACTTATTAGCAACCTTCCCTTTTAAGATTCAAAATGAAACATTTGAAACAAGTCCTCATTAATCTTCCTCCTAACTGCTATGAACTTTCAGCCAAACCAAAACCTAACTCCAAATAGCTTTCACCTCCGGACAATGATAAAAGAAATGAATACAAGTTTCTTATTTAACAAAATAGTGTGGGCAACAAGTTTCACCAATGACATGTCTTTTATTTAGCTCCATACTAGTCAGAAAAATATTATGCATAATTCTCCACCCAAACACAAACAATTTTTTGGGAATTTTCAACTTCCAAATGCCATTCAAAACTTGTTGGAAAATGGAATTCATTGTTGTATCTGCATTAATCAGATCAAAAGTACATTCATATCCTTCCATCATACAAACGTGTCAGGTTCGCTCCAACTCAAGACGATGTTATGTAGAACTAATTTCAGATCAATCTACTGTCATCTTCCTTCAAGAGACAACAATTCCTCATTTAACCGCAATTTCCACATCCAACCGTATCGGTCCAGCTACCCATATCTTTTATCTTTTTGAATTTTCTTTCAACCATACTAAATAACTCAGGAAAATGCTCATTGAAATTTTCATATCCTAACCAATATTACCTACAAAAACCCCATGCGCCATCACTCCCCACCTTTCCTCTAAATCCACCTTTTATTACACAACTGAACCATCTTGAACACAACCAATTTTCTTCAAAATCCTTCCATCAAATATATTCTCTCAAACCACCCAAACTATGGAATCCTTCATTGATAATTCCTTTAATATCCCCATATTTGAAGGAAATAAGGTCTTTCTAAATAGCCTCATTCTCATTAAGAATTATCCAACTCCATTTAACCAAAAGAGTCGAATTAAAAATTTTGCAATGTTTAACATCTAACCATCCTTTTGATTTATCTAGATAGACTTTGTCCCACGACATCTAACTCATATTCCTTCTCATATCCTCCCCACCCCACAAAAATGTCCTTTGCAACATTATTATCTCATTAGAAACCACCTTTGGTGCCTTTAAGAAAGAAAAAAAAGTGGATGGCCAAACTATTCAAAACAAAATTCAATAAAATAATTCTACCTCCAAACGAAATGTTTCTCCCATAGGAAGAAGAAAGTTGTCTATGAAACTTTTCAAAAACAATATTCCATGTAACCTTCCTTCATGATTAGCTTAAATAGGAACCCAAAAAAACAAAAGGACAAGAACCAACACTACAATGCAAGAAAATATGTCGTCGCCTCAATGAAAGAATTATTCACATTAATACCTATAATTTTACTTTTATAAAAGTATACTCCCACTTCCGAAACCAATTCAAAACCCCTCAGCAAACCTTTAATTCTACAAATGTTTAACCAAGAAGCTCCCCAACAAAATAGTGTCATCAGATAATTGAAGTATCTTAAAGTGGATGTTTGCATTGACCTTAAATGGAACATAATCTCCTATTAAAATATCTTTCTACACCAAACCTGATAAGAATAACTTGAATCAAGGTGATAAAACATGGAAATAACTTGATTGATTCATATTATGATTTGGTACGTATGATTCAAATTAAAAAATTATATAATTTAAATCACAATTATTTATTTAAAAGTTTGTTTGACCATCATTCAAGTCATATACTGTTATGATTCACATCAAAGTGTATGTGATTTGAATCACACACTTTCTTGATTTCAAATGAATTACTAATTCAAATTGGCCATATGTTGGATTCAATTCAAGCTTAAAAACACCTACTTTTAAGTTTTCTAACTTGTGATTCAAGGCACACATATTTTGACTTTGACCAATTTGCTCAACTAAAAGAAAATTGCAATGGTTCAAATCTTAATTAAGTGTAAGGCTTGACTTAAGCTAAAATTCTACGATGCACAATAAAATTACAAAAAAATCTACTAAATAAAAAAATAAAATTTACAAATTTAAAAAATCATATAACATCAAAATACAGATGAAATTCATTTTTAACAATTGAGTCATTTCAATAGTAGATGGGAACTTGCGAGAAGTAGAACATTTGAAAAAAAAGATGAAAGAATCGTTTAAAGTAAGGGGCCATCCTTATATAAGAATACTAATGGAACATACCTATAATCCAAAATAAAGGAATGATTAGAAGATGAAATTAACAATGGAAAATGAACCTCGAGATCCCAACGACACTTGAGTGCCCTAAATGGCAGTGCCACACCCTACTCTAGGGGCATAAAGCCACACAATAAAATAAAATTAAAAAATGTTTTGGTGAAGTGACTAGAATTTATTGTGCGAGTTCCTAAGGCTACATACCCTCACTCACTAGAGTTTTCCGCTTCTAGCTCCAAAAAGCAATGGCTCTCTCAAGGGAAATTTGACAACATGATTATTTGCGCTACCAAGGAATAACAAGGACTTGGAGGGCAATTTTTTCATATTGTCCAAAGGCCCAGAGTGTCATTCCCCCTTACGAAAGTTCAATCTAGAACTTCACCAAGTATAACAAATGGACACATGAAACTTCCTTGAGATGCGTGATACTTGACCCTAACCCCTAATATAGCTTGTCATTGCAAATGATTAGACGATTTCCTGTGTCACATGATATATTAGATGTGGATGGTTTTAACCACATGACATATATAAACCTCCTCATTGTTCACAGTGATTTCTGGTGAAAGAACCGCTAGTCCTCCAAACTATCAAATAAGCGTTGTGATTGTTATTCAATTCCTCTGGTAACTTGCAGGATCGACTAGATTGATCCTATGGGGTATTGGTTGTTTGGATAGAATTAATAACAAAATAAGGATTCAAGTTTAAGGCTTATATTTAGAGTGTTTTATATAAGTCCAATGTATTTCGATCACGGCATTCAGTAACTTAATGCCATGATTAAATAAAGAAACATAATATTGACTTGAATGAGTAAATAAACAAAGATTCAATTTACAGAAGAAATATAAGTGCAGAAATGCTTAAATGACTTTTAAATGTAAAAGCCTTTTCAAAGTAAAGGCATGAAATGTAAAAGACAAGAATGTAAAAACAAGTATGTAAAATCTTTCTGGAAAATAAGAGCGTTAATGTAAAAGTTTCAGAAAAGTAAAGGATTTCGAAATGGAAGAAAACGTTTGAATGCAAGGAAAGTTAAATGACTTTGAATTTAAAGAATTTAAAAGACATTGATGCAGGATAAAGATAAACTGAAAAGATAAAGATGCATTATTGAATAATAAAAGTTTTGGTGCAATCATACGTACATCATTCGAGCATTCGTTTCCCTAGCCATGTGGTATTTTGAATGTTTACTAAATTTTTGTACAATAGATATGACACACGAAATCCTAACACTAAGACTCCTATTTATACTATTTTGACCATAACGGTCTGACTTGTAAGATCTTGCCACGTTCAGAACATGCAGGACACTGTGCGTCTCTAGCTTCCACGCGTCTTCGAACCGTCTCCAGCGCATACATTCTAACTTCCAATTATCCCGCTCGCATTTTGAATTTCAAATGCCTTGACCACTTCGACTTCGAACTCACTTCTCAGATACAAACCTACTACCATTTCAAAGCTTGCTTTACATATATCATCATAATTTCCATTCGAAGCTCCAAGTTTCAGCAGGTCCATTCGAAGAGCCAATTCTTTCATCCCGAACTATGACATTCACTTTGTTCCAACGAATACTGAAATTGTTTCGTTTCTCAATGATTCCTATTCGAATCACGTATCAAAATCTTCACCAACAAATGCCCCTTTAAAATATGTATTTCGAATCTCTTTCTGAGAAATACTTATTTTAAATATATCCACAAGATTTTGATGTGACCCTGAGTAATTATGACACTGTATATGATTTCTACTACGTCAGTCACGACGGCTCTTGGGTTTCCGAACCGCTTCAAAACAATTGCCACGGTATGGTGCGGTTATTAAAGACAATGATTACCTTTAATCATGCTTATTACCAATGCTCATTTTACGCCACCTCACTCCGTGTCCAACCCACGACCTCCACGTATCTGGGTTCTAGTTGATGAGTGCTTCAACTTCCCTACTATAAAACCAAACAAACTTAGTCTTTTAATCTTTTTCACACTCTGAACTCTCTTTTCTTCTTCTTCTCTCGCTAAAAAACCCTAAATTCTTAACAACTTCCAACAATGTCTTCAACAATATCCCAGATGAAAAAGATTTCCAAGAAGAAGAACAAGAACGCTGGACCGATCATGGAGAGCAAAGTTGACATTCACCAAGGTCAATCGGTACTTATACCCCAAGGCATCTCCAAAGAACAAGAACTCCTGTATTCTTCCCAGGTATTAATCCCAACTAATGCTGCTGGAAAGAGGTTTGCCCTAATGGGCCCTCTCACAGTCTTTGAGATCCTGAAGGATACTAGGACAATATTCCCTGTTTGCTATGATTTTAAACCATTGTTTAATAGGATGGAAACCCCTAAGTTAGGAACCGAGAGTGTGAAGGAATCCTCCTCTTCGAAAGACATAGAAACCTCTGATACTCCCCCAAAAGACCCTTTTATCCTAGATTATGTTAAAAGTAACTTTAAGCCGTTTCGATCTTGCCCTACTGCTGATGTAGCTTACCAAAACTGGTTTGCTAAGGTAGAGGCTAAGAAATCCCATCAGTGGGAGGAGCTAGGGATCTACAATCTAATTAAGTTGTCGAAACCAGGCTTCACCTACAGCCACCCTCTGCTATTTGCGTCCTTGTACTTTTGGGATAGGACTTATAATACCTTTCACCTTCCCGGAGGAATGATCACACCTACATTCTTCAATATAACCGCTATCACAGGCTTATCACCAGTAGGAGAAACATATATTCCTGATTCTGAAGAACATTCAAGCATTATTGACTTCGACGTCAAATTAGCCAGCTTCTCAAAATTTATCAGCCATTATCACACTGAAGGTGATAGTGTATCTGATGTAGAACATATTGCATTCCTCACCCTTTGGTTATCAAGATATGTTTTCTGCAGTAGGTCACTACAAGTAGCTAGTAGGTTTATCCCTTTAGCCAGAGATTTACATGAAAATAGGAGAATTTGTTTAAGTGAGCTCTTACTGGTTGATCTCTATAAAAGTTTGAGATCAGCTGTTTCGAGTCTGAAATCTCACACTCCTAAGAATATCTTGCTAGCCGGTCCCTTCTGGTTGCTCCAGTTATGGCTAAATGCCATGTTCGAATCTTCACTCTCCACCGCTGATACCATTGTTGAGCAAGATCCAGAAATAGCGGATCAAAATGTTGAAGGCACAAGGCTAAGGAGACTGACTCCAAGTGATGATAAGGCTGATTTCCAGGTTCTATTCTCACAATATATTATGCTCTTCTCCAAAAAGCATAAGTTCGAAGAGACTATGGCACCTTTCGCTTCGAGGACTCATGGACCGTCATTGTTCACCATGTCCCTTTCGGAGGCTTCTAAGAGTAAAGAGATCCAAGACATCTGGAAAACCTTCTTGCTCCCAAGACTAATCTCCTCAAGAATCACTCCGACCAAGAACCAAATCCTTCTATTTGCCTATCAACCCAACTTCGTTTCAAGACAATTTGGTTTATGTCAATTAATTCCTGAACCCCTTTTTCAAACTCAAAGCGCTATTACCTCCGGTCGAACCTTCAAGGCTAGAGAAGCTAAGCTGCAGCAGGAACAATATCAAGAATTTGCTCAATTTGACTTAATTCCTTTTGAACCAACCCATTTTTCATCAAAGGGTTTTCTGGATTGGTGGACTAAATTCTACCAGTCTTATATGTTTGACACTCTCACCATCCAAAAGAAACTGACTGATGCATTCGATGTGCAGGTACACAAAAAGAAAGGTATGTTCACTCATGCTCAAGAGATTAAAGCTTTTCAGAATTACTTCGAAACAACTTATGATCCCACACGCTTGGAGTCCACAGTATATCGAGCGTCCCAAACCTTGAAGGAAAAATTTAAAGAAAAAGTCTCTAAGTTCAGACTTCCTTCAGGGTTGTCACCTGAGGATAGGTATAGATTGGCACTCGAAATGCATCCACCTAAGTTTCCCAAACTACCTACCTCAAAACTGGCTCTGGCTTGGTTTCCCCATACCCTTGGTGGTTAACTTGCAAAGAGATGTTCAAGTATCGATCTCAAAAGAAACTAAAGCCATCTGAGACTGTGACATGGGCTCGACACTGGCTCCATAATTTCCCAGGGCATCTTCGCTATGACCTTTCTGCCATGTCGATTCTTTCGAATGAAGGCGCAGGTGCGAATGCTTGGGAAATCCCTAAATAATTCTTACTTTCTTTATTTTAACATTTACCTTAATTGTTTTGATTTTCAGCCATTAGAATCAAGACCGTTGCATCGAAGACCAAGGAGGGAAGCAGCTCCCAACAAACCATCGAAACCAATGATGATGTGCCCAAAGCAACTCCAACAATTACTCCTGCAACAACAACAACAACAAACACCATTGCTCCAACTCCAACCATTGCTCCGACTCCAACAACTGCTCCGACTCCAAAAGTAAACAGTTTATTCTGGTATTTCTAATAGGCTTAAATTTATGATTGAAGTCTAACTTATGTTTGTACCATTTCAGACTAGTAAACTCCCACCAACTACTCCCAAGAAGCGAAAGCCTAGTACCAGTGGGAAGACTCTCAAGACTGGGGAAAGTTCACCAACGGCTTCGAAGAAGAAGCAAAAGAAAGATATTTCAAAGGATACTAACGTCTCTGGACTTGATTCCGGATGTTGCTCCTTCAAAATCCAAAATCCACCTTCGACCTCCAACGTAATGTTGGAACATATAGACAGCAATATATCTTCAGACAATCCACAGGTGAATTCACTTCGAATTTTTCAAAAATGGTTATTCGTACCTTAGTTGTAAGTTTCTAATCTTTCTTTATTTGTGTAGGATGATTCAACTCCAGTCCCGACTACTTCGACTCCTCCCCCACAAACAGCTGCTCCGATCCATTCTTCTCCTCATGGAGATTCAAGTAATCTGGTGCAGAACAAAGGCTCCTCCAATATGGCGGTTCCAACTGGGGCTTCTGAACAGCCAGATGACCAAGGCACTTCGCCTCCTCTTAAGGAAACAAATGAACCAACACCTGAAGTTGCTGAGGAGGTGCCTCCAGAAACTTCTCAACAAAAATCCCCTCTCGAAATCCCTCAAGAGAGTAAAAAGGCAACTCAAGCTGAAGAGGAAAAAGCCAATGCCTCTCAAGAGAGTGAAGATTCTAGCGAGGAAGGATCTGAGGACGAAAGAGGAGAAGATGCTTAAGACGGTTCAAGTGAAGGAACGGAGTTTGATAATCACAGTAATGAAAACGATGACATCGAAGTAGTGGACCTAGTTGGTGATGAAGAAGATGATGAGGAAGAAAATAATGAAGGTGATGGTGCTCCTACCAATGAGCCAATGGAAGTCGAAATGGATGTGACTCCATTGCGCATGGAACTTCCTGAGTCCTCTCAACGTCAAACAGCTGAAGAAGAGTTATCCCTTTTAAAACGAACTGACCCTATTGGGTACATGAAGGCTAAACTGGCTCAGAGAGATACTCCTTTTCCCAAGGCTGGTGCTGGTTCGAATACTGCTTCAACGCCTTCTGATGATAGGGTTGTACTTCTTCACAAGATTAGGAAAACAATCCTAGATGTGGATTTATTTGAAGTACTCAAGAAAGACAGTACAACTTGCTTTATCATGAAGGGACTTCTCAACCAAGTCGACCTCACCAACTGTTCTCTGGAGGTTAGCACCATTCTTTTCGAACTTCAATCTTTAATAGACAACGTGACTGGGTGTTTCCTCCAAGATGAATCTGCTACCAATAAGGTTCAAGAGAAGCGAGCCGCAATGGACGCTGCTTATGAGCATGCTTCGAAGCTTTCTAAAGAAGCTGAAGAGCATGCCATACATATCCAGCAAGCTAAAGCTGATTATGAACTTCGAGCTCAATCCATTCTTCTCTGGGAGAAACAGATTCTAGAACTTCAAAGTAAAATTAAGGAGGCCCAACAGCAACAGGCATATGAAACCAACACTTTTGGCAATCGATTCAAGAGCTCCTTAATAAAGGACTTGCGAGACCAAGCGGTGAGCAATTTAAGGGTGAAGTTGCTATCCTAGAAGGAGCCAAGCGCTTCACTCAACAAAGGCTTGAGTCTTATCGGAGTATCTTCGATCGATTAAGGAACAATACCCATTTCTGAAAATTGTTTGTTTAATGAATCTTGTATTTCAATGTTTGTCTGTAACACCTTAAACAACGCCATTTTGGCAAGTTAAATCACCATTTTGGCATTTCTTTATATTATTATGATTACGTTGTTAATATTCGAATCTCCCGCAGGCGTGGCTTATATTTCTTTAAATATTTCCCATTTACCTTTAGGATTCGCTTATCATCTGCCAACTCTTCGATTTCATACGCATTATTTGAAAAAGTTTTCATTATTCGAAAAGGTCCTTCCCAATGAGGTGACCATTTACCTAACGCTTTATTATTCTTGTCCATGGGCAGTATAACTTTCCAAACTAAGTTATTAGTACTGAATATTTTACCTTTCACCCTTTTGTTATATGCCCTGGCTACTCTCTCCTTTTGCCTCATCAGGATCTCCAATGCATGCAATTTAACTTCATCCAATTCAACTAACTCATTCATCATCATTTCCCAATATAAAGAAGATGGGATTTCATTTTGTCTTTGAATTCGAACTGATTGTAGATGAATTTCCACTGGTAAGACTGCATCATGACCAAATGTTAGTTGGAAAGGTGTAGTGTTAGTGGCTTCTTTAGGAGATGTTCTACAGGCCCACAGTATTTGGTCTAAAGTCTTATGCCAATTTCTTTGTTTTTTACCAACATGTTTCTTTATCAAACCTATTATTACTTTATTGGCTGCTTCGACCTGACCATTTGCTTGAGCATAGTATGGTGTTGATGTTAGCAATTTAAACCCCATTTCTTGGGCAAACTCTTGCATCTTTCTACCAAGAAATCAGAACCTTGGCCGTGGTTATGCTCTCGCAATCCGAACCTATAGATGATTTGTTTCGTATGAATTCCATAATAGCCTCTTGATCTCTGACTACTAATGGTATTGCTTGATCCACTTGGTAAAGTAGTTTATCCCTACCAAGATATATTTCGACCTTTAGATGAAGCAGATTGATTTCTCCTATTAAATCTAATGCCCATCCTCTAAAGGGCCATGGTTTAATGATCGAATGCAACTCACTTGCAGGGAGCATGTTGAATTCACATGTTTATGGCATTCTTCACACCCTTTAGCAAAATCTATACAATCTTTGAGCATACTGGGCCAGTACATCCCATATCGAAATAGCAACCATTTCATTTTATGGCCTGCTTGATGTGCCCCACATGCCCCATTGTGGACTTCTGATAATGCTAAATATGCCTCACTTTCTCCTAAGCATTTAAGTAATTCTTGGGTCTTTTGAACAATTCATTTCCCATGAGGACATATGATAATGCTCTATATTTTATTTTCCTGTCAACATTTAATGTTGGATTTTTTAAGTATGCTATTAATGGACTTCGCCAATCTGTGTCTGATAAGGTATTTATGGCTAATACTTCGAATCCATCTTTATCACCGCATCCCAATTTAATATTTTATAAATCTGATGGTATGAGTCTAGTAGCCATAACCCTACCTCTAATTTCGACCAAATCCTCCAAGTTTTTGGCAGAAACTTTATACCCTGAAGCCAATTGTGCTAAGTCATTTGCTTCTTGATTTTCTATTCTGGGTATATGTTGAATATCCATGTATTCGAATTTCTTGAGTAGCCTATTAACTATGACAAAGTATGTCATCAGATTTTCCTTTATGCATTTATATTCCTTTGTTATCTGCTTGACCACTAACTCAGAATCACCTTTGATTTCGACTCTAGTTGCCCCCAATTCCAACAAAACCTCAAGTCCAACAATGAGCGCTTCGTATTCAGCTTCGTTGTTCAAGCAACGAGGACCATCTAACTTATACTTGAATTTTGTTGAAATTCCTTCAGGAGAAATTATGAGAACTCCAACACCACTGCCCTCTCTGTGGGTCGAACCATCAAAGTATAGCTTCCAAGGTTGGATTTCGACGTAACCCATGACAGGCTTTTCGACCAATGAATGGTCCACAATGAAATCAGAAATTACTTGACCTTTCACAGCTCTTAAAGGCATGAGAGTCAAAGAATATTCTGTCAGGGCTAAAGCCCATTTACCAACTCTGCTATGCATTATTGGTTTTGAAAGCATGTGTTTGATAACATCGAAATGAGATGAAACATAAACATCAACAGGCTTTATATAATACTTAAGTTTCATACAAGAAAAGTATAAACAAAGACACAACTTTTCTATATTACTATATCTAGTTTCTGCATCATTCAACACCCTACTTAAATAATATATGGCTCTTTCGATGCCATTACTATCTTCTTGTACTAACATACTACCTATAGTAAATTCAGAAGCAGATATGTACAATCTCATGGGCTTTCCCCATGAAGGTGGAGACAAGATAGGAGGCTGAGAGAGATATCTTTTAATCTTGTCGAAGGCCTCTTGATGTGCTTCGTTCCACTCGAAGGCTTGGCCTTGCTTTAAACGAAGTAGTGGAGAGAAAGCTTGAGTTTTCCCACTTAGATTCGAAATGAACCTTCTGAGAAAATTAATCTTCCCCAGCAGAGATTGCAACTCCCTTTTCGATGTGGGTGCTTTAGTCTCCATAATGGCTTTGGACTTATTCTGGTTGATTTCGATTCCTTTTTTGTGAACCACAAAGCCCAGGAAATCTCCAGCCTGCACAAAAAATGCACATTTAAGGGAGTTCATTTTTTAAGCCATGTTTTCTCATTCTTTCGAATGATTGGCTCAAATGATGCAGGTGGGTCTCTGCAGAGATAGATTTGATGACTATATCATCAATATACACCTGCATAAATGTCTCAATAAAATCATGAAAAATGGAATTCATTGCTCTTTGGTAATTTTCCCCAGCATTTTTTAAACCAAAAGGCATCACTACCCATTCATAGGTGCCTAAGGCTCCTGGGCAACGAAATGCTGTCTTAGCAACATCTTCTTCAGCAATAAAGATCTGGTTATAACCAGAGTATCCATCTAGCATACTTAGGTATTCGAATCCTGCAGTAGAGTCTATTAACATTTCTGCCACAGGCATAGAGTACTGATCTTTGGGGGTTGCAGTATTTAAATCCCTAAAGTCTATGCATATTCTCAGAGAACCATTTTTCTTAATAACAGGTACTATATTTGCTAACCATTCGACATACCTTTTGGTTTTGATGAATTTGCAGCGCAGCAACCTTTCGACCTCAGCTTTGATCTTTGTGAGCACTGATGGCGCGAATCTCCTGGGAGTTTGCTTGATGGGCTTCTTGCCATCCTTAATTGGGAGTCTGTGCTCCACTAACTCTCTCTTCAAACCAGGCATTTCGTCATAATCCCACGCAAAGCAATCTTTGTTTTTCTTGAGGACTTCGATCACCTCTTGCTTGAAACTTGGGCTGAGTTTTGTGCTTATGTAGGTTATTCTTTTTGTGTTATCATCCCCCAAATTCACCTCTTCGAGCGGATCCTGCGCTAACATTTTGGCGCCCGAGTTTGTAGGATCCTTCTCGAAGCCCAAGGGTTCTTTGTCATATATGGCATCAAGCCTTTGATCTATTTCGTTTTCTTCACAAGGTGAATCTTTCGAACCATTCCCTTTCATTTCATTTACTTCAACTATATTATGTATTTCAGCTTCTGAAGCCGCTTTCCATTCATTCTCAGCCATATAGGCCGAAATCCTTTCGAAGAAGGAGGACTCAGTCATGAGCAGGTTTGTCGAACTCCCAGCCTGGTGGCCGTCTTTGCGAAGTGTCTTCGACTCTTTCGTCCCCCTTAATTATTTTTCTGTCCCAGTACATGCCATCATGGCGAAGGGTCATATAGTAGTGTGCGTCCCTTGTTTCATTCGTTTCATCACTTGGGGTGCAAAGGGCTATTCGTGCCAGGTACTTGTCATAATTCCTTTTGTTGACCAAATTGACTGTTGTCATAAAGTAACTCTGGTCCGCTTCGATATTCTCAACTATACCATCTTCTCTCCACAGAACTAACCTTTGGTGCATTGACGAAGGAACTGCTCCTACGCCATGAATCCACTCTCTTCCTAGCAGCAAGTTATAATTGGCCTTCGCTTCGATCACCATGAACATGGTAGGCCTGCAGCTCGATCCAACGGTTAAATCCACTTGCACCACTCCTAACGTTTGACCTACTTTCCCTTCATAGTTGGATAGGACCATGTTGTGTGGTTTGACATCACTCTCTTGAATTCCTAACTTTTTCAGCATGAATTGAGGCATTAGATTAACTGCAGCGCCTCCATCCACTAAGACCTTGTTCACCCCATGGGCTCCAGCCTTTGCTCGAATGAACAATGGCTTCAAATGATTCTTCATTGCTGGCTCTGGGTGCTCGAAGAATGCGTTCTGCTCTTCGACCGCACCGTTATCCATTACATAGTAGCAAACTGGTCTGTGCTTCATCAAGTCTATGGTATCCTCTTCCTCATGCTCTTCGATTTCGGTCTCTTGGCCAAACTCAGATGGTAGTACAGATACCACATTGCAGTTTAAATTGAGTGATGACTCCCCCTCCGATTCGAAGTTATCTGTCAGCATATCCTCGTCTTCCTCTGGACTTGGAGTGTATTCTTTCGATTCATCTAGTTGTGTTTCGGAGAAAAGTCTCTGACTAACTGGAGGTTTATCTTCAGGTTGATTGTTTGTAATTGGCTTGTTGGTACTTGACACTTCTTTATTGGTGGTCGCGCTCCTTTATGCGCCAAGGCTTCTCTTCGACCTTCCGAATTATGTTGCCTTCGCCATTGTGATCTAGACATGGGGGTTTTCCCTTTGTAATTCTCTAGTCTCATTTCTTCCCTCTTCGCAGTGTTAAACTGCCTCCTATACACCATGGCGTGACGTGCATTTCGCTCTTATTGGTCTTGACTTGCAGCCACTTATCTGTTGGTACTTCTGCAGGGATCTTGAACGTCACCCTTCGAGCACCTCTTGGGTAGGGGCTATCAGGCTTTCGTTGAGTATGATTACTCTCGAAGTGTTGACTCATCTGGCCAACCTCCTTGTGATTCCAGCATGGGGCGAAGGGGATAGTTTCGAACGCTCCAGCCATGTTCTGGTCATATGTTGCTGAGCACCTTGGGCAAATCAGGCACTTGGTTTCCCCTTTGTGACAGCGAACCACGAACTCCAACAAACTCTCCCCAGCTCTAGGGTAGCATCTAAATAATTGGTTGTCTTGGCGCCAATTTACTCCAGTTCGAGCCCTTTGTTTCCTTTCGAACTCTATAGCAATCCTCTGGTTGCATATGATGATGCATCTTGGACAAAGCATCATTTCAGCATTTCCCTTGTGGCACAGCATGAGATATTCTTTGAGGCTGGTGTCTGCAGCATAGCCATCCTCCATTTTGTATTTTTCCTTTTCAAGGTATCTTTCCATTTCCTGCATCTCAGAACAGGGTCTCTCCAGATCCACCATATTGACATCCACATCTTCACCTTTTTCAACATCATCTCCCCATCCTGATGGTTTGACGTCTTCGATCCGAATCTTTGAACTCTCTGGGGCAGAGTATTTTACCAGATAATCAAATTTTCCACTGGGTTCCCCTAAGGTATCCCAGACTTTCTCTGAGGAATGCTACCATCTCTATCCTCCCTTTTTGTATCATCATCTCCCCATCCTGTGGGCTTGACGTCTTCGATTGGGATTTTCGAACTCTCTGGGGCAGAGTATTTTACCAGGTAATCGAACTTCCCACTGGGTTCACCCAAGGTATCCCAGATCTCTTTCTTAGGGGAGGGTTGCTTTGTAATCTGGACTCTCTCTAGTTTGAGCCTCAGGCCTTCAGTAGCCTGTACCAACTCTCGCCTCTGGCTCTCCTGGACCTCAGTAGCCTGGATTCCTTTCGAAACTACAGATGGCACTGATTTGATCGAAGTCTCTGGTTGTTTGTGGATGTCTTCAGTGACTCCATTGTTGACTTCGACCAGCACCCAACTTTCACTCTCAGTGCTTTCCTCTTTCGATGTAGTGGCCCCTTGGTCTGCTTCCACCATATTGATTTCTCCAATGCTCGAAGGCTCGGAGTAGTTGGTGTCTGCAATGTCCAGAGGGTCTTCATCTACTTTCATTTTTGGTTTGTCAGCAAACTTTAATCTGCCTTCCTTAATTGCGTTTTGAATCAAATCCCTGAAAAGAAAACACTGTGAGGTTTTGTGGCCTAGAAAACTATGATATTTACAAAACCCTCTTTTCTTTCTTTGATCTAAAGGAGGTATTTTGACATTTGATGGCACAATTAATTGGCCATCTTTGACAAGCAAATCGAAAATCTCATCACACTTCGTCACATCGAAGGTATATACCTTCTTTGGGAACTTATCACTTTTCTCATTTTCAACAATTTCTTTCCCTTTGGTGGGAACTAATAGTTTACAAGAGTAAGGTGGAGCCTGTTTCAACTCAGCGAGATCTATTTCGACCTCTTCGAATTCAGGATAGTCTTCGACTTCCTCAGTTTCGACATAGGAAACTCTTTCTTTTTTATTACTTTTGAAAGCCCTGGCCTTTTCGGCCTTTAGTCTTTCGACTTGTCGAACCCTATCCGCTAACTGAGCCATATCCCTCAAGTATTGTGTATCTAATTTCTTTCGAATAGAATAGTCCAGGCCACCAGCGGCCATTTCGACTAACTCATGTTCAGGAACTACTGTGAAACATCTAGATTTCAAGAGTCTAAACCTATTTAAGTACTCATCTATAGGTTCAGTAAACTTCCTCTTAACACTTGCTAGTTCCTTTAGACTTATCTTGGATTGTCCCATATAGAATTGTTCATGGAATAACCTTTCCAAGAGGGTCCAGGTGTCTATTGATCTAGGAGGCAAAGTGGTAAACCATGTGAAAGCATTTTTAGTGAGGGAACTAGGGAAATACTTAATTCTAAGGTTCTCACTATTTGCTATGTCTCCTACTTCGGTCAGATATCTGGCTATATGTTCGACCGTTGACTCATTAGTATCTCCAGCAAACTTTGTAAACTTAGGGATCTTGTATCCCCTTGGTAAATCAGTATGCATTACATAATCTGCTATAGGAGAGGCATAATTTGGCCTTCTAATCCCTGTATTAATACCATTTTAGGCCATAATCCTCTCTATCATGGTGGTTAGGTTATTTTCTGCCAAGATATTGTCATTTCGAACTCTATGGACAACTGCATCAGCATCTTGGTTTTGACCCACCATGACAACTCCTCTAGGTTGTTCTTCTCGAAACAGTGGGGCTTCTAATCTTTCGACCCTTGCCCCTGGTTCCATCATTCCCCTTTGTGGTTCCTCTCGAATCACTGGGGCATCTAATCTTTCGACCCTTGCTAGTGGTTCTATTAATCCCCTTTGTGGTTCTTCTCGAATCACTGGGGCATCTACCCTTTGTGCCCTTGCCCCCAAATTTACCCCCTCTCTAACTGGCCTATAAAGTGGGTCATCAGCAACTTGTTCGATGATAGGTATGTCCGCTCGAACCAATGCCTGGTTCTGCCTACGCCTCTCCGGCGGAGCGAAGAAATCTGCTATTCGACTCATATTATCTGCGTTTTCTCTGTTTGTCACAGTTATATGTTGCACTATTGGGGCAAAGATTTCTTGCATAGTTTGCGCTAACACTCCTACCATATTATGGTTACTATCATCCATTAACTGCCTAAAAGCTATCTGATTTTCTGTGGTTAGGATAGGCAATGCACTATAACCTACTGACCCTTGGTTATTTGTCATGAATTGGTTAGCCCCAGAACCCGACCCTAATTGTGGTGACGTGTTCGAAGTCGAAGTTTGTAAACCTGCCATAAAAGATGTTGGCATCCCATAAGGGGGATTTTTGGGTCTATTGCTATCGAAACTGGGTGGCCTAGTTGGTGGTGGGGTAGCGAAATGGGTTTGTACCCCACTTTGTGGGACAGGTCCCCCAAGATAACCAGTGGTCCCTGCATTTCCTAGGGTCGAATTGTTTGTTGACATGCCACTTGTTCCGTTCGTGGCCATATTACTAGTCGAAGATGCAACTAACTGTGCATTCGAAGGGATCGCGCTGGACGTTCCCGTCGAAACAGACGCACTGGTGCCTGTTCCATGTGGGGTGTTTTGTTCCCCTTGTTGATTATTTGGATTAGACATCCTATTATTTTGTTTTCTTCTGGGTAAGGGTTGGTTACTATTAGTTATTCTACCACTTCTAAGGTTCATATACCAATGAACTTTGTTTAATCAGAAGGACCTTTTATAATAGTTATGTCTTATAATCCTTATTTTTAATTTGTAACGACCAATGGGTCCCACTGGGCGTGCCAATTTGTTCACAGTGATTTCTGGTGAAACAACCGCTAGTCCTCCAAACTATCAAATAAGCGTTGTGATTGTTATTCAATTCCTCTGGTAACTTGCAGGATCGACTAGATTGATCCTATGGGGTATTGGTTGTTTGGATAGAATTAATAACAAAATAAGGATTCAAGTTTAAGGCTTATATTTAGAGTGTTTTATATAAGTCCAATGTATTTCGATCACGGCATTCAGTAACTTAATGCCATGATTAAATAAAGAAACATAATATTGACTTGAATGAGTAAATAAACAAAGATTCAATTTACAGAAGAAATATAAGTGCAGAAATGCTTAAATGACTTTTAAATGTAAAAGACTTTTCAAAGTAAAGGCATGAAATGTAAAAGACAAGAATGTAAAAACAAGTATGTAAAAGCTTTCTGGAAAATAAGAGCGTTAATGTAAAAGTTTCAGAAAAGTAAAGGATTTCGAAATGGAAGAAAACGTTTGAATGCAAGGAAAGTTGACTTTGAATTTAAAGAATTTAAAAGACATTGATGCAGGATAAAGATAAACTGAAAAGATAAAGATGCATTATTGAATAATAAAAGTTTTGGTGCAATCATACGTACATCATTCGAGCATTCGTTTCCCTAGCCATGTGGTATTTTGAATGTTTACTGAATTTTTGTACAATAGATATGACACATGAAATCCTAACACTAAGACTCATATTTATACTATTTTGACCATAACGGTCTGACTTGTAAGATCTTGCCACGTTCAGAACATGCAGGACACTGTGCGTCTCTAGCTTCCACGCGTCTTCGAACCGTCTCCAGCGCATACATTCTAACTTCCAATTATCCCGCTCGCGTTTTGAAATTTGAATTCCTTGACCACTTCGACTTCGAACTCACTTCTCAGATACAACCCTACTACCATTTCAAAGCTTGCTTTACATATATCATCATAATTTCCATTCGAAGCTCCAAGTTTCAGTAGGTCCATTCGAAGAGCCAATTCTTTCATCCCGAACTATGACATTCACTTTGTTCCAACGAATACTGACATTGTTTCGTTTCGAGCTCAATGATTCCTATTCGAATCACAGATATCAAAATCTTCAGCCAACACTCATACACTGATGTTGTATCCCAATTTTTCCCCAGGGTCATGATTCATCAAATTTTGCATCATTAGTCGTATTTAAATTGACAGAAAGTCAATTTAAATAAGCATTTACATCGTTTTATAGTTAAAAAATACCTATTATCTCATGTCATGCATTTTTATCTAATTACATGCTTCTTGCATTGTATTAAGTTGTTTATGTGTTGATAATATTGATATCCCGGTTTTACGAATAGATTGTTAAAAGCGATTCAATACTGTGCGAAAAATTAGTGAGAAAATATTTCAAGTTTTCACCTTTAATTGTCTGTTTTATGAATTTGTGCTTCACATATATCATGTCAGTATGCTCGCTTTATCTTTTTGATACAATTTGTAGTCTCTTTTTTAACTATCACCGTTTGTTCAATCTTATATTTTTGTTCTCATTTTTGTTTATGTGATGAACTTTTGATGAATTTGTTTGAGCATTGATGTGTAAGTTGAGTTGCTTCCTGGTTATTGATTTAATCAACCAAGGCTCTATCCAAATTTTTTACATGTTTTTAGTAGCACATGAACATATGTTATTTCGTTTTGGTTTCTAATGAATGGAATGGACACTTGAGTTTATTTTGGGGCTTAAACTTTCATGAGACTTGTGGTTACAAATATCTCACTACTTCCTTGTTTAATTCAAGTTGATTTCAATTGTCAATTTGATTCATATTCTTGCTTGGTTATGTATGTTTGTTGATTTTAATTGTGAAATTAGATTACCAACACATGTTTAATTGTTGTAATTTCATTTGGTTCATTTTGATCCCTCTTATGCTACTAACAAGTTTGTTATTGTGAAGGCTTCCAAAGATGGCTCAATCATTCATTTTCTCTTAGCGCCTCCGTGCTTGGCCATTCAAATTTTTATTGTATTTATATTACTACTTTGATTTAATATTTAATAATGTAAACATACAATTATACACAGCACCTCTAGTTTTATATTTTATTCAATTTCCTTGTAAATAAATTCAAGTTATATTGATATTATCATCATTGTGTTGCGATTTCGAACTTTGAATTCAATTTAATTTTAGAACATGTTTAAACACAAATACTCTGGTTTCCCTCTTAGAGTTGATTTCTACATGAATCTATTCTAAAAAAACCACTTAGCAAAGTGAAATATTTAGTAGTTTTCGATTCATTTCATCAGGGTCCCGTAGTTTACACTTCATCTTTATTTAGGATTTCGATTAGTTTCTCTGTGCAATTTGATTTGTTTGTGTCTCGTGTGATGTAGAGATTCTTATCCGATATATCGAGCTTTATCTAATACCTTGAGCCTTATCTAACACTTTAATCTTTATCCGATACCTCACGCCTATATGATCCCTCAGGTTTATCTACATTTTCTCTGTCTGTGATTTATTTTCACATGTTGCGCTTCCCGCTTGTGATTTATTTTCTCTCGGTAACTGGTATACTCTTGACTTATTATCCAAAGGGATGGAAATTCCGCATTGACTTTATTATGTCAAGTATCAGTTTCCTGTTTGGTCATATCTTCTTTACCTATTCTTCTACTTTATTGTACATAGGATATTCTCTTCACCTCCTCTCCCATTCTTCAATTTTCAAAACCTTCTCATCTTTTTCAAAATCTTCTTATTTTTAATAAACGTAAACCACTTTCATAATAAACCTCAACTATGTCGAGTGCCTTTTCAAACTTCTTCTTTAACAAAACTCAAAACACTTAATACATAAAGAGGAGAACCATGTGTATGAGCCTTAAGCATTGAGAGAGATGTGAGGTGGTGGATTCCTAAAAGTTCCTTATAAAGATTCTCTTTCGGAACATTACAAGTTTGGCCAAAATCTCCTACAGGCTTGCCCTTAGGAGACTGATTCTTGCTAACAAGCCTGACATGGTGTTCATTACGAAACCGTGGATGAACTATAACAATTTCCCTCAAAATTGGATGAGGAATTTGGACTTGAGGCCTTTTGATTTTAATCAAAGGTCTGGTATTCTCCCAAATCTTTGGTGCTTTTGTAAGTCTAATCTAAACCCTGTAATTAGTTATGTTGATGATCAATTTATCTTCTTCACTTTATATTTAAACAACATCACTTTAGGTTTCTCTGTTGTATATGCTTCCACATGCTATTTACATAGGATAAATATTTGGAATAAGCTTGGTAACATTATTCCTAACACTCCTTGGTGCTTTATTGGTGATTTTAATGTAATTATTAGTTCTCAGGAATATAAAGGGAGTCATATTCCTGTTAAATTCTAATGAAAAATTTCTTTAATTGGTTTGATGCTAATCACTTTATTCATCTTCCTACCGTGGGAATCACTTTAGTATGGCCGATGGTAGGAGAGGTAATTATTTGACTGAAAAAAGACTTGACATAGTTATTTGTAAGACATACTTACTAGATGCCTATAGTATTGTTGTTGGCAATACTCTTATTAAACTCAAATCTAATCATTATACTTTGTTGATAACTTGTGATTGTGAGAAGGTGAGTTCCAAGTATCAATTTAGATTTCTTAATATATGGTCTTTCCATGAGGATTGCATCAAAATTATCAAAAGTTCTTGGGACACTAATGTTACTAGATGCCCTATGTACATATTGGACAGAAAGTTGAATATTGAAAGAAAATATTTAAGTGTGAAACAAAACAATTTTTGGAGATGTAAAGGACAAAGTTGTTGAGACTGAGTCCATTCTCAAAGTGATCCAATCTGAGGTTGAAGCAACGGGGTATGATGATATCTTACAGGCTAAGGAATCAAAGGCTCAACATGATTTGGAGATGGCTCTTAACCTTGAAGAAGAATTCTAGAAAGAGAAATTCAAGCTGAATTGGAATATCCCCGGGGATAGAAATATCAAGTTCTTTCATCAGTATAACAACATTATGAGGAAAAAAACCTTATCTCTTCCTTGAATATTAACAATTATGTCATAATGACATACATATTTTGGAGGCTCATCTTGAGGAGAACTTTCATTATTTATTCAATAATAAAGTTGTTTTGCAGGGTAATTGTATAGGGTAGAATCTCATTCCGAAGATGGTGGATGATAAATTAACTTCATTCTAACCATAACACCTTATGTTGAAGAAATACACAAGGCTGTCATGAGCCTCACGTCTGATTCTGCCCTCGATGCAGATGGTTTTGGGGCCTTCTTTTTTCAGCATTACTGGGACATAATCAATTATGATGTGGTTAATGACGTTTGTCAATTCTTTTTGCAGGGTTGAATACCTCATGATTATAATGCTAACATAAATGTATTAATTTCAAAAACTTCTGATGCTAGTGCCTCTAGTCACTACTGCCACATAGCTCTTTCTAACTTTAAATTTAAAATTATAACTAAAATTATTATTGATACGCTTGCCCCCATTCTCGCCTCCTTAGTTTCTCATGAGCAATAGGTTTTATTAAGGGGATAAACATTAGGGATGGTATTTTGTCTCACCTCTGAGGCCATTAATATCCTGAATAACAAAAGTTTCAATGGTAATGTAGTTATGAAAATTGACATTTCCAAGGCCTATGACACCCTTAGCTGGTCTTTCTTCATTAAAACTCTTGAATGATTTGGTTTCAAAGAGAAATCCTGCAATTGGATGTGGTGGTTCTGCAATCTGCTTATCATTCCATTGGCCTTAATGGCAAGCAAGTTGGGTATTTTAAATGCTCTAATGGTGTTAGAAGAGGAGATCATTTATCTCCTCTTCTTTTTTGTCTTCCCGAAGAGATGTTAAGTAGGGGAATTTCTAATATGGTTGCTACCAATCAAATAAATCTCATAAAAGGCTTTAAAAATTGCTTTGTCCCCTCCCATACTCTTTATGCAGATGATATCTTGATATTTTATAGAGGGGGCTCTACATCTTTGTCAGCTATTACCAATTTACTTAAAGATTATGCTAGCTATTTTGGTCAATTTTGTAATAATTCTAAATCTCCCATCTATGTAGGTGGCATGAATCATAATAGGCATCAAAGGATTTCCGGCCTTATTGGTTTCACCATGGACTTTCAACCTTTCATATACCTTGGTGCACCTATTTTTATTGGGAGGAAAAAAGATGTACACTTTCAATTTGTTGCGGACATGATCAGAATTAAACTAGTTGCTTGGAAAGCTAACCTTCTTTCCATGTTTGGAAGAGCTCAACTTGTCAAATATGTTATTCTCAGCATGACTTTCCACTGCATCATTGTCTACAAGTGGCCTGATAGCATGATTAAAAGCATCAAAACTTGGATGCAGAGTTTCATTTGGAGTGGCAATGTGGATAATAAGAAGTTGGTCATTATGAAGTGAAAGACTTGCTGCAGGAACTTGAAAGAGGGACGTTTAGGAATTAAGTCTCTTAGAAATTTTAATGATGCCTCAAATTTGCATTTGTGCTAGAAATTATTAAAGGATAACAACCATTAGTCCAATGTGTTGGCTGCTAGAGTTACAAGAATGCACCGTATCATTAAGTACTCCATTAAGTACTCAATTTGGAGTAGTATCAAAGAATATTTTGGAAATGTCATGGAAAATACCCAAATGGTTTATTGGTAACCAAAAACTTGTTAACTTTTGGTTGGATAATTGGATTGGAGATTCATTGGTGAAAAATTCAGTATTCTAGAGAAGTTCCATAATTCTTTAATTTCTAAGGTTGGTGACTTTTTGCAAGAAAATGAATGGGTCATTCCTGCTAATCTACACAACGCTTGTCCAAGATTTCTCTCCATTATTTCTATCACTAAGCATGTAGGTGACATTAATGATGTCCTCATCTGGAAGCACTCGAATAACAGACAGTTGAGTCTCAAGCAAGCTTCCGCATTTATACAACGCCATATCCCGAAGGATTCTTTGAAACTTTTCCCTTGGAACCCCCACATTCCTCCCTTGCAATCCATGTTGGTGTGGATACTTTTATATAATAAGTTTCCTAAAGATGAAAACCTGAACCTTAGGGGCTTTTTTTCCTTTTGTTTGTGACCTTTGTTATTCTCAATAGGAAACTTCGAACCATTTATTTTTCTAGTGTTCTTATGCCATAAATAGTTGGAATTGGTTGTAGTAAAATCTTGACACTCATATTATTGTTCACAATATGCAAGACTTCTATGACATTCTCGCGACCAGTTTCCTCAAGCTTTTTCTATGGTGGTAGCTTGTGTAAGTAATAAGTGTGTCTAAGATGGGGGTGAATTAGGAACTTTAAAATTTTATCGATTTTTAGTTATGTTGGAACTATTTTTCTAGTTTAGATTTATGCTATGAAATAAATAAAGTATAGAAAAATAAATGACACGGGGACGTATCCTAGTTCCCTTCACAGTCCGAAAGTGTGTCCATTCCTCTTTTAACACGAAAGAGATTTCACTATTGTTAGGACTTGTACAAAACCAACCAAAATCATAAGAACAATCCTCTTGTGAACAACTAAGTTGAATGAGAACAACCCTCTCACTTTCAACCTCTTGCGTCCAACAATTCTGGACAACAAGGTATTTACTACCAATTCTGGAAAAATAATAAAGTAAGAAAGAATGTTAAAATGTATCAAACAGTAAGTTTGATCTTCTCTTACAAACAAGAAATTTATAATGATAATATAATGATAAAGTGTTTATGAATATGAGATTAATTTTATGGACTGTTACTAACATACATGCACAAAAAATCTTTATGAAATATCAAGAACAAAAACACTCGTATGAAATATTGAGTAAATAATATGATGTTAAATTACAATGGAAGATGTAACTTTTAAATATGAAAATATAGTATATATAACACCTTAACACCTCTATGAATGAGTGTGATTCAATGAAAATAAGCAATGATTAAGGGATATGTTTTTCAAAACATTCAGATTTCAAAACAAACCGAAAATGTCACTGCCAACTCAAGAAACCGATTTCTAAATATGGGTTAATCGATTTCCTGTGAAATCATTGCAACTTATTTTTCAAAAATTCGTGAAGGAAATCGATTTTCAAATATGGGGTACTCGATTTCTATAAGTGAAAAATGTTTTCTGGAAAAGGCTGATTGGCTGAGTCACGAAGAGGAAATCGATTTCCCATATAGGAGTAATCGATTTACTGAAATGCTTTTTTGTTGAAAAAATGTTTGTTTTCTAGGAAGGAATAATTTGACACTTTAGTGAAACCATGTTATGCATGCAAGTGAATGAAGACATATTTTGAGCACTAAGTCATCAAAATAATTGCATGCTTGTACCTATAATGTTCAAGATCCATGCTAGTCTTCAAAGTAGAAATCTTGAGTAATTTGTTGCTAGCTTTCATACACATGATGAGTCTTGTACTTGAGGCTTATAAAGTGTACTTAATGTTTTTCATACTTTTTGATAAGATCATTTGAATTGCACTTTGTACTTTGTGTTCACCAAAACACATTTGATGGAGAGACTTGTCTTCACGTCTTGCATCATAAACATTTTCTATCAGCTTTAGAGGGCTAGAAACTTGAGGAGATTTGAAAACAAGAAGATTCATTGGAAATATTGCATTAATAATATTTCGGCGCATGCTAAATCATTTGGAGACAACACTAACAAAACGTCCAATGCTTAGATAACAAACTTTTCTCTTTTGAAAAAGTTTGATATCAACATTCGTCCGTGTAAACCTATAATCACCATTGGTGCCTTGTGGTCTCCTCTTTCATTAGGTTGGGTTAAATGCAATATTAACGGTCTTGCAAAAGGCTCTCTTGCGGTAAGCTCTGGCGGTACTTTTAGGGACGATAAAGCTTGTCACATTGGTAGCTTTTGTGACTTTATTGGTTTAGGGAAGGTTGATATTGCAGAATTTACTGCGACTATGATGACTATAAAAAAAACTAGAGATTTCAATTGGAAAAAGCTTTTGATTGAATCAGATTGTTTACTTATCGTCAAAGCTTTTTCAAACTTGGACCTCGTGTCTTCATCAAGTCTCTTTGGCTTAAGTGTCATGTGTATACTCTTGCAATTTATTTTTATCACTCACATCTATAGAGAATCTAATTTTTGTGCAGATATTCTGGTTAGTCTTGGTCTCAAGTATAAGACTTTCACTTGACTTTCTTTTATTTATAAAAATATTTTTGGTCTCAAGTATAAGACTTTCACTTGAATTTCTTTTATTTATAAAAATATTTTTAGAAATTTCTTGTTTGATAAGGATGGTATCCCTAAACTTAAACTTTTTTAAGGGGTTTTGATTTGGTCTTAATGTGACCTTGTTTTTATTTTTTTTTGGTTTTAATATTTTTTTTTAAAAAAATTATTCTATCGCGTAACCTTAAATTGAGGGGAATAAGATTAGGCTAAACAATGGAATTCAGTGCAATAACTATTTCTAGAATAGCTGCCAACATTTGCCAACATTTTAGAAAACTTCCAAAACGATAAATTGTCACATCTTTACATTTCATCGCATACCCCAATTTAAAGAGTGCTTCAAAATTTAAATGAAACTAATATTTTTCTTTCAAAATTAATTTATAAAATAGAATTGTTTTTATAAAATAAAACCGATTCATTCTTATCGATGAGGGGCAAAATCGAGTATTAGAACCATGAGCTAAAGTTAATCCAAAATTTCAATTATTTAAAAATAATTGAAATTGAAAAAGTGAGTTGCTTCAAATAAATGGTTGTTGCTTACCTTTAAGGTGTGAAAGGTGCCACCTAACAAAAATTATACCTTGGAAATTGCAATTATTTATGAGAACATCAATTAATTTGGAGCTATATTATCAATGAGTTATGGAATAGTAAAGTCATGGAATCACTCACTTATCAATGACCAAGTTATAAACACAAGTTAACCAAAAAAAAGCAAATATGTGATCCTGTGATTTAGGGCTGTGCTGTGTTTATGTCTTTATGAGGTTGGCTACAATCCCATATCTTTAGCATCACTCTTTATTTTATTTGATTCCATAAATTTCTTTAATATTTGTCGTAATGAAAATGATTATTTTTTGAATAATTTGATTTTAAACATTGATTTTAATTTAAAATTAATTAAATATAAAATGATTTATCTTTAAATATATTATCATAAAAGTAAATGGAGCAATTAATTTATAGTAATTTAAAATTAATTTTAAATACAATTTTTTAGATTTGATACTTACTATATTTTAATGAAAATATATAAATGTATAACTTTTCCTTTTTTTTTTTTTTTATAGAAGAGAGGACTACAAGCCCACGAAAAACAAACTAAATACTAATAACTCTAGGATAACTAACTCGCATCTCGCCAGCATAACGAAAATGATCAACTTCTTCATGGCACTCAGTAAAAACCCTATACTCATCCACCAATTAGAAATTATGATGCGCCAGAGCATCAGCCAGCTGATTTACTTCTCTATAAACATGCACAATTTCAAACTCCCAATCAAGATCCCACGTACTAACAATTTGAGACACCAAATTATTAATATGGCAATGAACTTTACTCTTGTCCTTAATAACCCGAAACACATCTAGAGAATCAACACGCAATTCCACCTTATTAAACTGCATCTTCCGGGCCATCTGTAATCCTTCAAAAAGACCCCAAAGCTCAGCTAAAAAAGGGTCACCCCTCCCAATAAACTCGGAGAAACCACTAAGTCATTCCCCTTCATCTCCACGAATAACGCCACCACAACCAATAAAGCCATTTTGGCAGGCACCATCAACATTAACACAAATCCACCCTCTCTTAGGTTACACATATGCATTTTTTTCTATTTTAACTTCTTAAACGATATTTAAGTACATTTGTCATATTTTTATCGAAAAATAGTAAGAACCATATCTAAAGAATGATATCTAAGTTTTCTCAAACTTAAAATACAAATTGTATCTTTAAATTAGAATCAATTCTAAAAATAAAATATATTTGGGATTGGCCATAGGCCAAAAGACCGACCCAATTCAACCAAAATGCTTCATGTGCTTACATGTAGATCTCCCTTAGATATAACATGAGCAAGATTCTTATTCTAATCTCAATTGTTGATATGTATTCAATGGTCCTATGCAATTCTAGTCAGGTCAATTGAAGTCGTTCTAATTGTCACCCCTATATAAGTGTGACGATGAATCACACTACCTATTCACTTATTCACACTATCCATATATTTTAAATACTAACTAAAGCATTGGAGTCATAACTTTGCAATTACCCCGCCTCTAATCACTAGATACCACAACTACTACATCAAAAGTCTTTTGATGATGGTTATCTTCAAACTCTCATTCCTTCTTTGTTTCAATAGAAAAAAATGGTGTTGAATGTAAGAATCGTCTTTTGATTCTTACGATTTTTCTATTGAATTTCTCTAATTTCAATGTTTTACTTCCACAACCATTCTGATTAATGTAGCTGTTTTGTAAATGCTTTTCATGTTCTTGTTAAGGGGTGGAAATTTGGCCTTCCCTCCCCCATTTAAGATTTCCCTGCAATAGTCTGCAAAAAATAAGGTGGGCATAGTAGAGGGTGATACCCTAACACTTTGCTCGTCCTGCAAAATTATGAGGGCTGGCCCGCGAACAGTATATCCCTTAATCCTAAAATTTGTAAAAATTCATGTCCACCCTCGTTAATTTTATCACCTACAAAAAGGGTGGGGCATGGCGAACATTATAGAGGGCGCACGCCTAAAATATAGGCTCAAAAGAAAAATGCTCGGGCGACCAGACCCATATTTCCACCCCTAGTTATCACTATCTTCTATAATGTTCAATTATAGATCAACTTGCCCTTATAATGATATTCTTGACGCCCGATCAATGATTCAGAACCTCTAAGATAACACATCAACAATTCCCACTTTCATTACCAAGGAACCTTCGCAACATCAAGATCCCCAAGCTTCAATCGGAATTTCCCATAGGTATCACAATAACACTTAGAATTTTTCCAAAGGTAAACCCAACACCAAACTCTCTCTCTCTCTCTCTCTCTCTCTCTGTATGTGTGTGTGTGGGGGGGGGTACATCCTCAACAAGCCCACTTCCTCAATGAGACATATACTCTAACCAGTCTCAAAGATATTTGCATCAACATTCCTCACTTCATTACTAATACCAAGGACTTATAGGGAAAAATTATTTCAAGTTTAGGCTGGTCAAAAGTCAAATATGACCGACCGAATCCAACCAATACGCTCCAGTGACTCACCTACAGGTAAAAATTCACTTTGATGCATCACATATGAGCATAATTATAGTTTTCATCTCAATTATTGATAGGCATCCAATGGTCCTTTGCACTTCAAGCCATAACAAGTGAAACAATTCTATCATGACTCAAAATCATGTTCAATTATTCACTCATTCCCATTTGTAAAAGTTCACCTCTCTCAAATACTAAATTTAGTGATAGAGTGATAACTTTGGTAGTGCGTGTGACACTTTTAATGAGGAGAGAAAGAGATAATAATAATAAGAAAATAAGGATTATATTATTCACTTGAAAGTATTTTGAACAAAATAAGGATACACACTATGACTATTTATATACAATCCTAATTGAGCTTGGGCATACACAACTTGGATTATATTAAATATTAAATCTAATAAAATCTAATCTAATATTTCAACATACGCCTCATAATCCAAGTTGTCGGACCTACGCTAATCATAGTCGATCTCAACTATTCCTAATTACGTTTTTCAAATTCATGAAAATGTCGATCTTCAATCTTTTGGTGAAGATGTCGACCAAATGTGCTTCACTTGAGCAATGTCTAACTTCAAGTTCACATTGATTTACCTTTTCCCTCAAGAAGTGAAACCTAGCTTCGATATGTTTACTTCTTCCATGCAGAACTGGATTCTTCGCCAGATTTATGACTGACTTGTTTTCGATTTGCAACCCTAGAGGTTTCTTCACTTCGACCTCCATTTCTTCAAGTTTAGATCTGATCCAAATTTCTTGAAATACAACATACGATCCTTCTATATATTCAGCTTCACACGATGGTAATTCCACCGCAAGTTCCTTTTTCGAGCACCATGAGATTGAGGCACCAAATATTTGAAATAAATGTCTAATTGTGCTTCTTCAATCTTTCTTATCTCCTCACCAATCAACATTTGAAAAACAATTAATTATAGCTTTTTTGCTTTCAGAGTCTTGTTGAAATATTATACCACAGTTTATCAATCCTTTTAAGTATCTTAGGATTCTTCTTGCAACCTTCATGTTTTACACCCATGGTTCACTCATGTATCTGCTTAATAATCCCACTGCAAAACCTATATTAGGTCGACTATTGCACACATACCTCAAGGATCCCAAAATTTGCTTGAACGAAGTTACATCGACTTTGTCTTCCTCTACGTTCTTCTCGAACATTATATTTGGTTTGACATGTGAGGATGTAGGATTCGAATGATCCATTTTGAATCTCTTGATTATCTCTTTGACATGATTCTTTTGATGTAGAACCATACCTTGCTTCTAGATTTGAAATTCCATTCTAAGGAAATAAGACAATTTTCCCAGATCCGACATTTCAAATTCCTTCATCACCAGCTCTTTGAACTTCGACAAGTTCTCCAAGCTATTTCTAGTTACTAGAAAGTCATCGATATATAAGCATATGTATCTTGTGCTACAACCTGAACATAGACACCATACTCTTATTTTCATTTGACAAATCTCAATTCAACTAAGTATGAGTTGATCTTCTTGTTCCATGCCTTAGGTGCTTACTTGGGGCTATAGAGCACTTTGTGAAACTTATGTACTTTACTAGCCTCCTTCTAAATCACAAACACAGTAGGTTTTGTGACATAGACCTATTCGTCTAAAAGACCATTCAAAAATGCTAATTTAAATCTAAATGAAATGTCGACCAACCTTGATTGCATGTCAATGCTACCACTAGTTAAACAATCTCCAATCTTGCTACTAGAGCAAATACTTCAGAGTAGTCGAGTCCCACTCTTTTAAGAAAACCTTGAGCTACTAATCTTACTTTATGTCTTACTATTGACCCATCTGCATTGTGTTTCACCTTGAACACCCACTTTAGTTCGATAACTTTTGTATGTGTTGGATATTCCACTAACTTCCATGTGTTGTTTATTTTGATTTCCTGTAACTCTTCAACCATAGCTAACTTCCACAATTAGTCTTCAAAACTTTGCTATAGCTAATTGGTTCAACACCTAGAAGTAAAGAAAACTGAACTAATTTTCCATCTGGTGTGACTTCATCATCACCAGTTACTTCATAGTCTTAAAGTCTTGTTGGAAGAACTCTAGTTCATTGAGGTAAATGGCTTGTGCTAGCCACAACCTCTTCGACTTCGACATTGTCAAGAATGCCAACAACAACTTCGTCTGGAATATTAGCAATTTCTTCGACTTTGAATTCATCAATTTCTTCATCGAATTCATAGCTCATCAATGGCTTATTAATTGCATCATTCAAATTTTAATCCCATCCATAATTTTCATCAATCTTAATATCTCGAGTTAACACAATCTTCTCATTAATTGGATTGAATAGCCTGTATGCACTAATTTTATGATATCCTACTAGAATCATAAGTTTACTCTTATCATCAAGCTTCATTCTTCTCGCATCAGGAGCGTGCTTGTAACACATAGATCCAAACACCTTCAAATAATTCACTAATGGTCGTTTGCCACTCCACACTTCTTCAAGAACCTTGTTCTTCAATATCTTGGTAGGGTACTTGTTCAGGATATAAACTGCGGCCGAAACAACTTCTCCCCATAAGGATTTTGGAAAATACTTCTACTTCAGCATGTATACCGCCATATCCAACATGCTTATGTTTCTTCATTTTGAAATTCCATGATGTTGAGGCGTATAAGGAGAAGTTACCTCATGATAAACACCATTTTCTGCTCATAAATCTTCAAACATATTGGATGTGGATTTGCCGCCTCCATCTGTTTGTAAAACTTTTATCTTCTTCTCACTCTGATTTTTGACAAGTATCTAGAATCTCTTAAAGATTTCAAATACTCCATCCTTTCTTTTGATAACATAGATCCACAATTTTTTACTAAACTCGTCAATAAATGAAACAAAATATTTGTTTCCACCAATGGTATTTTTTCCGAATAGGGCACATACATCTGAGTATACCACTTTGAGTATGTATGATGATCTCATTGGCATAGTCGAAACAAAAAAATTTCTAGATTTCTTTCCGACTAAACATCATTCAAAAAGTTTATCAGGCATCTTAAGACTTGGAATACCAGTAACCATATCTTGTGTAATTAGTTGATTGAGTGATCGAAAATTCAAATGTCCAAACCTCAAATGCCACAACTAACTATCCTTGTGGTCGACAACAATTTTCAAACATTGAACTTCGGTCGAACTGATCAATCTTAAATGTCCTGTTCTTCGACAACGGAGATTTTAAGACCAAATTATTTTTGGTGTCGAACAATTTCAAAGCTCCATCTTTCATAACAACTGAGAAACATTTTTTCGAACAATTGTCAACACTTAGCAGATTGCATTTTATTCTAGGTACATAGATAGGGCACGTCTTTTATCATAGTTTTCCCTCCATTACTCATTTGAAAGACTATGTTTGCAGTACCTTTTGTGTGCAACGAACTATTATCATCAAATTTTATCTTTCTCTTCTTCGACTCGTCGAAGTCTGCCAACCACACCTTTCGACCACTCATGTGATTTGAGCAACCTGATTCGAGGAGCCGAATCTTAGATTCGACATGGTTATCTGCAACTGCAGCCATAACCACATACCACCTTCATAATCATCTAAATCTTGGCGTGCAAGTTTCGCTCCTTCGTCCTTGCCTGTCGATCCCTTGTCGTTTTTGTACCAACAAATCTTGGTCATGTGACCCCACTTTTCACAGTTATAACATTGCACACATTTTTTTATCTTCTTTGTTCTTGCGATAGTTTCACCTCCTCTTTTCAAGGATTTAGAAGCTCTATCTTTGACCTGATTCTTATGAGGGTTTGATCAAGACTTTTTTCTATGAGTCTTGTCAAATTTTCCTTTGAACTTGTTGGAACCATCATTCTTTTTCCATGACTGAGATTGCAGTGCCAGTATCGAGTCCTGTACTCATTTCCTTTGGACAATTGTCATCTCATGCACCTCCAACGAACCAACCAAAATTTCCACTTTTAGGGTTTCAAGATTGTTGGATTCTTGAATTGCTACGATAACGTGATCAAAGTGAGAGATCGGAGTTCTCATTACTTTCTCAACTCTCATTTAATCAGTTATGGTTTTACCATAATCCTTCAAGAGATAGACAAGTTTCTAAACCTTTGACACATATTTTGCAACTTTTTCATCTTCTCCCATCAACAACAACTCATATTGTCGATGCAAGGTTTGTAACTTGACAACCTTGACTTTCTCAGCTCCTTCGTAATACTTCACCAGAATATCTCACACCTCATTCGCTGTTTCAGCATGAGAGATCTGTCGAAGTTAGCAACATCGATTGTCGTCTGAGCGTAATAAGCAGTCTTGCAATCTTTCTTTTTGACTTCGTTCCGGGCTATTTTCTGTGCTTCGGTTGCATTTGCAGCTAGCGCATGAATGCCGTCGGTAACCACTTCTAGGGTTTCATGGAAGCCAAACAAGAACTGCATCTGTTTTTATCCATCAGATCTAATTTTTACCGTCAAGCATTGGAAGAGAATTCAGAATGCCCTTATCACTAGCCATCTTCACAGTGGTTGATTCGCTTGTCCTAGAAACACGATCTCTGACGTGAAGTTCTTGAAAACACGATCAAGAACAATAACCTAAAGCTTTGAATACTAATTTGTTAATGTGTACGACACTTTTAATGAAGAAAGAAAGAAAATAATAAAAAAAAATATTATTCACTTTGTACAAAATAAAAATACACACTATATCAATTTATATACAACTTAATTAAACTTCAACATACATAATTTAGATTATATTTAAATATTAAATTTAATCAAATCTAATATAATTTCAAAAGAAACTTTGCTTCAACTACTCCAGCCAAAGCATTTTAAGTGTGACCATCTTTAAACTCCCATCCATTCTCAATTTTATTCTAATACAGTCAAACATATTAAAATTAATTTTAGATCGGTAACAATTATAAAGGCTCTCAATATAAAATCAAACATAGACATAATTTAAATGAAGAGTGTACTCTTTGAAAACAGATTAACTACACAAAATGTTTATTGACAAAATCCTTATGAATTCATTACTACCCTTAAACAAACAATTGAATCATATACCAAAACTAACAAGTTTTATATTTATTAATATTAATACATATAACTGTTCCAAAATAGAAAGATAAGATGAAGCACAAAAGCATATACAAAATCCTACACGCTAAGTTATCCTTCACCTATATATTCACACATTAAACCAAAAGCAACACTTACTTAAAATGCACATTCTCCTGAAACTGCTTTTTTGGTTAGGCATTCTCTTCATCAATATGACATCTTCTTCTTCTGTCTCATCAGAGAGCAAACAGCAAGGTATTGTGTTCCAAAATTTGTTTTTTAATTATTTCTTTCTTTCAATTTTTCTATTTTGTTAATTCCTTCATAATTGATATTTTTTAAAACAAACTTTTATTCATATGTAGGATTTGTTTGTGGTATTGAGGAAGTTCATGAAAATGTTCTTCAGAAACATGCTGCTTTCTTTGATGTTAACAAAGATGGTGTTATTTATCCATGGGAGACTTTCCAAGGTTTTTTAATTTCATAAATGCTTTTCAATATATTCCCTTAGATCTAGAGAGTTAAGAATTTTATTTTACATTATATACATAATTCATGTGTTGAAGATACTGAAAACAACATATTGAAATAGAAATGAAATTTTGTAGAAAAATAAATCTCTCCCAACTTTATAAGAATTAATTTTGGTTAATCATGAATGAATGAAATAATAACAGCAATGCGACAAATTGGGAGTGGGGTGTTGTTATCCACTGCAGCTGCTGCTTTCATCAATGTGGCCCTCAGTCAGTCTACTCGCCCTGTAAGTAATTAATTTTTTTTTTCCATCGTCTTTATTTAATACTATTTGTTTACATATGTGTTTTTTAAAAATTTACTCTTTTATATATATATATATATATATATATGCAACTAGTGAGTCCGCATGAATAAATTTATTTATTTAAAATGAGTTATTTAACAATAAAATAAAAGTTAAATTAAAGTTTTGGTTTTCTTATTTTCGTATTTTTACAATTTTAATCTTTCTATTTTATTTTTAAACACTTTTAGTCTCCATTCCTACTTTGACTATAAAAAATGTTTATTTTTCACTTTTTAAAATACGTGTTTTTCCTTCCTTGTAAATGTATAACACGCGACTGGTATTTTACTATATACCACGTATTTTAAATACTAATATTTAGATATTTTTTTATAGACAATATAGGGATGGAGACTAAAAATATTTAAAAATAAAATAGAAGAACTAAAATCGTAAAAACATTAAAATAAGAGGACCAAAACTGAAATTTAACCAAAAAATAAATCATAACCATACAAATCCATTTGTTAAATAATTATAATAAAGAAAAACAAAGGATATAACGGATAGAGAAAGAAAAATAAACAAAATTTGACATTTGAAATAAAAGTTAACTAGATTAAAGTTTCAGTCAAGTCGGTCTATAAACTTATTTAAAAATCTATTTTATTAAATAAAATATTTAAGTAATATTTTAAAAATAGCTTAATTATTTAATTTTTTAAAGTAATTAAATTATCTAGGTATTTAATTTGATATTTTATGAATATGACTATCTAGAGTTTCATATTTTTATTTTTATTTATAATATTATATTTAAATGTACAAAAATATATTTTAATAAGTTTAAATTACTTTAAAAAGTTAATAAATTTATGTTTGAATTTAAAGTATAAATTATATTATAACAAAAATAGATGAAAAAATATTATTCATATATTTTTTAATAAATAGATTTAGAATATTTTTATTGTTATTATTAATTAAATTTTTTTAACTAACTAGGCATATAAAAATCTTAGGTGTTTTTTTTTGGTTACTTGGATTTTATTCTACATATTATGACATATTTCATAGGAATAAATTTATAATAAAAGCTTTCAATTAAAAGTAATATAAATTCTCTGCGAGCACTTAAGCTAACATTTAATAAATGGTTGTTGTTGTTGTGTGTAGGGAAAGTTCCCATCTCTACTTTTTCCAATTGAAGTTAAGAATATCCAACTAGGCAAACATGGCAGTGACAGTGGAACTTATGATACCGAAGGAAGATTTGTTGAATCAAAATTTGAAGAAATTTTCACCAAACATGCACATACACATCCCAATGCTTTAACACATGACGAACTAGATGAGTTGATTAAGGCAAACAGAGAGCCTAAAGATATCAAAGGAAGGTTAGTTTGTTCTATAGATGCATATGGTGTGACAATTTTGTAGTATTAATAAAATATATTTTTACTATAGCAAAATAATAACCATGTGACGCTTCTTCATGTAGGGTTGGTGGCTTTGTTGAATGGAAAATTCTTTACAAACTTGCTAAAGACAAGAATGGTTTACTTCAAAAAGAAACAATTCGTGGTGTTTATGATGGGAGCTTGTTTGAAGTGCTCAAAAGTGAACATTCCAAAAGAAATAATTCATCCTAATTAAAATTTATCTATATAGATGCAAGAGGCAAAATATATCAATTCGTTTTTTTTGTTTCATCGTTCATTTATTTGTGAAGTAATGTATCTTACTCATGATCTATCATGTTGTAGAATATACATATTGAAATCACAATTTATATCAAGTATATGATGAGTGTTTTTGTATTTCCGTCTAAACCATATATTTATATTTATTCTTACATACTTCTTGTTAATCATAGTTAAAAAACCTATAAATAAGATTGTAGTTAATTACAGATCATTAAAAAAAAGAGAAACATTTAGTTGCTTTTGTGATGGTTGGTTTATATAATTAATAAGAAATACGAAGAAGTGTATTCTTGGATGTCCACAATTTAATCAAAATTGCAGTGAAAAATCATATCAACTTTATTATGTGCAGGAATTAGAAATAGATGTGGATTGAATGAGAAGAACTTCGATGTTGTGAAGTGAGTCTTGATACGGTTGAGCAGAAGTGGACTTGTAAGGTTAATATTCTAACACTTAAATTATTGAATGAGAGAGAAATAGTTTGAGTGTGTAAATAAGAGAATGTCTAAAATGACGCGTGCTCCACTTTATATAGTATGGACGGTTAAAATCGTTCTCGAGTGATTTGACACTTCATGCGGTTGGTCGTCTCATTAGATCCAACATTGAGAAATATATGGGAGGTCGAAATCATATGTCCTTGGTTGGAGTGAGGTCTCACCTATTCCACGCGTGTTTCTGCGTGATGCACTTTTTTCCAACCTTTCATCGTAGGTCTCGTAAGCGGCCAAGAATAGTTTTTCCCAAACTCTTGTTCCTAATAATTATAACGAGGGTGTTGTAATGCATGTCTCTAGTTCGAATTGTAGTAGAAGGAATTGGAAAAGCCTTGACGGACCATCAATAACATTGGGAGCAGACACAAAAAATATCTTCCTCGTGACTGACAATATTTCGTAGGGTGTCCCGACGTGTGGCCCAATATGTGACAATAATGATGTCTTTGTATACTAAGGTATTTGAGTGTTTTGAACAATTTAGGGGATCTGGAAATTATCTTCGTTGGAGGATACTCCCTCCGTCCAATATTATAAGTAAAAGTCATTTTTTAGGTTCATTAAATATTTATTGTATCTGGTTTATATATAAATCAGATACATTAGATATTCAATGAATCCTAAATGTGACTTTTGCTTATAATATGGGACAGAGGGAGTATATAAGAAGACATGGGGTTACCACTCCCCCGTCCACCATTCGCGAATCTTGAGAGTTCTTCTTCCATGTCTGTAGGTTATTTTATATTCGTCAATATCCTCCCATTGTCCATCATTCTGACGCATTTTTGCCCCTCTTCTGATGGAGCATACTTAGTGTGAGTCATCAAGTTCATGTTATCAAGGTAATGTCTCGAGAAATTACTAGGGTTTATGGAGAAGAAGGTTATGGAAGATTTGAAGGAGTAACCCGCCACTAAGGGCAGAAAGTTGGGTGGCAATATCAACCCCCTAAGAAGTTTCCAAGTTTTTCGTCCCTTCTGCCAAGTAGTTGGAAACCCCACTCTCCATAAATGACTTTAGAAAGGGATGCAAAACACAAACTTATACCAAACACATTGTCGCCATTGGTCGTGACCCTTTGGACAATGAGGCGTTGTGATGGTTGGAATTTTAAACAAATGTTTTTACTCTCTGTCGTTTCTTTTTGTATATTGGCAACCACATTAAAATGGAAATCTCTCGTCCATGAATCTAGAATACAAAGAGAGACATCTCAATTCTGTGGGTAGATAAAGAAACATTGGATATTCTCTTTGCCCTTAACAAAAAATGATGGCCTGGATCATGCCTTCATTAAGGTGGGTTATTCCTCAAACTGAAGAGTGCCCCCCCCTTAAAGAAAACAAATGGATTTGCAATAAGTATAAGGGGATGTGTGACCCCTATTCACAAATTTAAGGAGTACGCAAAATTTGTGGAAGACAACTACTCTATTTTGCAGGTTTCTTTTGAAAATGTGTGATCCCTCTTCACAAATTTGTCATGGAGTTGCATTTCAAAAATATTGACTTATATAAGGATTACAGAAAATTGGTGGAAGACAACTACTCTATTTTACAGGTTTCTTTTTGAAATGCATTGCAATATGTAGATATTTTTCATCCTACATTGTGCATTTATCATTAGCATATTTGTCTTGATCAAGAGACGATGGACGAGAAGACGTTCATCATTAGGGATGAATCAGAATTATAGTTAGTGGCTTATTCCATATATATATATATATATACACACACACACACGAGATGTTACTTTATAGACTCACTTTTTTAAGAATTGGATGGCATATGAGGTAATACTCAAATGTTTTATTGGACATCTTTAAGAAACACGCACGACATAGGGTTTTATCCTCTTCCATTTCCCCAAATTTAGACTTGGTTTAAGGACTATGTAGCAAGGACTCACCTCCTACTCCATGGAGTGACTAGATATCAAGTGATGGTGAGGGGTTGATCCCTTGATCACCACTTTGTTTTATGGTATTTTGTCTTTATCCATGTGATTTTTGTTGTTCATTTTTGATTGCTTCAGTAGAATGCATGTGAGTTTGTGACAACGCATAACCTTTATCTTCATAAGGAAGAGGATTTGGTAAGTATTTATTCATTCTTATTAGAAAAAGACATTAGAGTGTAATGCAAAGTGTGTTTAACGTATGTGAAAGTAGAAACTTAATCAAGAGACTTAAGCACGACTTATTAGTCTTCAGTTGTAGTGAAACTTGATGGATAATTTATAAAGTATACCTTACTGTCCTTAAATTGTAAATGTTAAGTTCATATCCATAAGGAATATTTCAATCTCAACAAAACAATATTACCATTGTGTTATATCCCCAAGGATTAGTGGTTGTTATGTTGAATACTTTCAAGTAAGAGCCTCCATATATCAATAAGCTTCATTTCTCGAGGTTTATTTTTTCAAACAATTCTGAATGCATTATATTGTAGGAGCTTCCACACTCAATCACGATCCGAGAAAGGTCAAACTACCTGACGTTAACTGTGATTACTAAGGGAAATTTTTTTTGGGACCCCTTCTATATTCTTTAAGTCTTTGAATCCCAGTAGAGGTCGGTGATAAGTCCTAAAATGTTGTTATTTTGTGTATATAATTTATGGCACTTATCCGTTCTTGTTTGTTAATAATCGATGAATAACCCTGCTTTTTGTTGTAAATACGTTTTATTGTGTTTTGTATACATATTGTATCGTTTGACTAGTTTTGTATATATTTTATAGGTATTTGTTGCACATTTGGAGCATCGAGGAATAAAATGTCGAAGACACGGCTCCGAATGCGTTTGTGATGAATAAAAGTCCATTTTTGGAAGTTTTGCTCAATGGACACCGCTTAGCACGGTGAGGCCGCTCAGCACGAGTCCGCTCAGCGTGTTTTGGAGCGCGTTGAGTACTTGTTACTGTTACGGCAGAGAGTATTTAGGTTTCAGAGGCCGCTGAGCGCGCCCTTGATGCTGATTGGCGTTTAGGCGGTTTAACGTGTTATTTTAGGATGTCGCTCAACACGCTCACGCCGCTGAGCGCAGACGTCTGAGATTTGTTTTATAAACTTCATTTTTTCTATTTCTAAGTTATAGTTTTGGGGTGGATTTTGATCCTCATTTCCATCAACAATCATTTTTGATAGATTAGCTTAGAAAACAACACTAGGGTCTTGCAATGGATGATTGGAGGTGGATTGCTCTTCGATGGGCATTGACAAACCGGTGTAAATGAGTAGTTTATCTCTTCCCTTCGCTTTTTATTTCTCTATTTTGTTGGTTATGCATGTATATCTACTCTTACTCATGTATATTTGTCGACCTTGACGTTGTATAAAATTTGCTTTACAAATCTGTGTTGGTGGTTGTCTTAGGTTTTTACTCTATGTTAGGGGTTTGAGCTTTGCTAGAGATAGATCGCTTAGATTCTTACCTAGGATGATTATCCGTTAGTTTCTTAATGCTAGAAATGGGTTTAGAGCTGACATTTACTTAGAGTATCTGATCTTAATGCTTCTGTGTTGGTGAAGTATGTCAGAGATGGTTATGGAGGTGACGCAGTTGATTTCTCGATTTGGGTTAGAAATAGCTTAGATTGTGAGAGGTATGTGATGACACGGACAAGTATCGTAGGCTGAGTATAACTGGACGATAGATTTAAGTCCGTGACGGGTAGTATGCATGCGTTTCGGATAAGCTGACTATCCTTTATACTTTTTATTCATTTACTTTTTGTCTTTTATTTTCAACCATTTAATCCAAAACTCATTAGTTGTAGAATTATCGAACGATGAATCAATAACCAATCTCTGTTGACACGATACGATATAACCTAACCGGTATGTATCACCCGATAAAAATAATACTTTACTTTTTGCTTGCCTGCTATACCGTAGGCAACAAAATGTCGCTATTGTCGGGGATTGGTTTTATTGTTTCTGTAATGCGATAATTCTGTTGTTTTCGAGTTTTATAATTAATGTATATGTTGTTTAGACTTTGTATATGAACTTGTATATTGTTACTTGTACATGTTGTGTGTTTACTTTCCCTACTTGTGCATATGTGTGTTTTTCCTTTTTTTTCAAGTATTGTTGTGAATTGTCTCGTATTCGTAACGTTTGTTGTGTGCTTGTTAAGACACTTTCTTTAGGTTTGCGCGGTGTGGCAATTTCATGGCATGACGAGAGGAGGTTACTAGTGCTCGCACAATAAATGCGTCGAGCTTACGACGTAAAACAAGCATGTTTTTGTTTGTTTTTGTTTATGTTTATTTATGTGTGTGCTGACTTGTGTTTTAACAAGTTGAAATATGACTTGCTATTAATTTCAAATCTTCACTTTTTAACTTGTTAATTCATTTTCACCAAGTGTTTGTATTGTTATTTGCTTTTGTTTTGTTATGTCAATTTGTTGTTTTCCACAAGTTTGTAGTGTTTTAGCTTGTGGAAGTGTGTATGTTTTGTAAATAGTTTATAGTTTTGTAAATGAGATTTTGTAGGTGTAAGTGGAGCTTGTATAGCAGCTGCACCTGTTGCTGTATTTTTTTGCAACTGGTGTAGCGCGCTCCAGGCTGCTTAGCGCGCTCTACTGTACAGAGCCAGTGAACTCTTTTTAAAATTTCACTTGGTTTTTCCTTTTTCCCAGTTCCACCTAGGCTTTTTGTATTGAATAAAATTAGTATTATTTTTCTAACTCTTTTGTTATTGTTTGGACTCAAATTTTGGTCTGGTAGCTTGAGGTTACATTTTTTGATTTTCCGAGTTTGAGCGTTTCAACTCGCGGATGTATGGTAATGATAGTTTCAAAGTTGGTACACGTCAGGTACTCGTTTATCGCTTTCTATAGCATAACATGTTTAGGAAATTTATTATTTGTATGATTACCATGCCCTTCATTCTTTTTGTATTACTTGCTCATGGTTTGAATCACTTTAGTCCCCTTTTTATCCATAAATGTGAGGAAGCTTTCCATTGTTTACATACTTTTGAGGCCACAATTCTTGTTTTAAATAGATTTTATTATGCTTAATCTTTTGTTTGGTGTTGATTGTATGAATGCATAAAAAGAATCAAGGAATTTTGTTTCATTTTGAGCATAACTACCTTGGCCAAATATTCAATTCACCTTGTGAGTATGTGAACCTTTGTTACCCCTTTGAACTTTTATCAATATCCATGTTTATTTGAATTTGATAATTGTCTATGAGTGTCAATTCACTTTTTTATGGATGTTGATTTCTTTGTTTCTTGAACCCTCAAGTATATGTTGTTGTATGAACTTTTACCTTGCCTTAGAAAGTAGGGAGTATTCACATAATGATGCTGGTTGGATTCAAGTTGGGTAGAGGAATGTTTATGTACTTATATTTTGATTGGTATGAGGTTAAAAGAAAAGAAAAAGAAAAAAATGTGAAAAAGAAAGATTAGAAAAAGAAAGAAACAAGAGAAAAAGCTTTGAAAAAGAAAAAAATATGAATAATGTTGTGTTAATAAGTAAGGTGTTTTGATGTGAAATTTGTGATGAAGAAGAAGTTTGATTGAAATTATATTGTTTGGAACTTTGTGAGTTGATCACTCCCTTAGGTTTAGGTAAGTTTTTGTTTCGATTAGCTTTAGGACTTATCACTTGTTTGTTAACCAAGCCACATTACAACCTTGAAAAGCCCTTGTGATTCTTGCATTTGTATTTTCAATACGTTTTTGGATGAATGCATAATTTAGTCTTTTATTGCAAGATTGTGGATGAGTGTTTTGTTATCCCTCACCTTTGTGTGTTATTCAACTACCGATGAATTTTTGTTAGGTGTAATTCATGATTGATCTTGTTTTGTTTTAGAATGTTTTGCATAATTTTTGTACTTAGGATTTGTTTCGTTTATATGTTATCGTTGTAGGATAGTGGTAAGTATGTGTTTGTCGTGTACGTTTTCGTTTGAATCATACATTTGTTTTCCGTTTTAAAAACTTGTTAATTCGTGATTATTTGATTATCATTATTTGCTTCTTTGAGTTATTTGACTTTGTTTGAGGACAAACAATGTGTCAAGTTGGGGAGAAGTGATAAGGGCTAAAATGTAGTTATTTTATGTAAATAATTTATGGCACTTATCCGTTCTTGTTTGTTAATAATCAGTGAATAACCCCGCTTTTTGTTGTAAAAACGTTATATTGTGTTTTGTGTACATATTGTACCGTTTGACTAGTTTTGTATATATTTTGTAGGTATTTGTTGCACATTTGGAGCATCGAGGAATAAAGTGTCGAAGACACGTCTCCAGATGCGTTTGTGATGAATAAAAGTCCATTTTTGGAAGTTTTTCTCAGTGGAGGCCACTCAGTGCGAGTCCACTCAGCGTGTTTTGGAGCGCGTTGAGTGCTTGTTACTGTTTTGGCAGAGAGTATTTAGGTTTCAGAGGCCGCTGAGCGGCGTTTAGGCGGTTTAATGTGTTATTTAGGACGCTGCTGAGCGCGCTCACGCCGCTGAGCCCAGACATCTGAGATTTGTTTTATAAACTTCATTTTTTCCATTTTTAGGTTATGGTTTTGGGGTGGATTTTGATCCCCATTTTCATCAACCTTTATTTTTGATAGATTAGCTTAGAAAACAAGACTAGGATCTTGTAATGGATGATTGGAGGTGGATTTCTCTTCGATAGGCGTTGACAAACCGGTGTAAATAAGTAGTTTATCTCTTCTCTTCTCTTTGTATTTCTCTATTTTGTTGGTTATGTATGTATATCTACTCTTACTCATGTATATTTGTTGCCCTTGGCATTGTATAAAGTTTGCTTTACAAATCTGTGTTGGTGGTTGTCTTAGGTTTTTACTCTATGTTAGGGGTTTGAGCTTAGCTAGAGATAGATCGCTTAGATTCTTACCTAGGATGATTATCTGTTAGTTTCTTAATGCTAGAAATGGGTTTAGAGCTGACATTTACTTAGAGTATCTGATCTTAATGCCTCTGTGTTGGTGAAGTATGCCAGAGAATGGTATGGAGGTGACGCAATTGATTTCTCGATTTGGGTTAGAAATATCTTAGATTGTGAGAGGTATGTGATGACACGGACGAGTATCGTAGGATGAGTATAACTGGACGGTAGATTTAAGTCTGTGACGGGTAGTATGCATGCGTTTCAGACAAGTTGCCTATCCTTTATACTTTTTATTCATTTACTTTTTGTCTTTTATTTTCAACCATTTAATCTCAAACTCATTAACGGTAGAATTGTCGAATGAAGAATCAATAACCAATCTCTGTGGACAAGATACGATATAACCTAACCGATATATATCACCAGTAAAAATAATACTTTACTTTTTGCTTTCCTGCTATACCGCATTCAACAGTCGGTCAAGAATATTTGTCGACTTACCTCCATTTTGTGGTCGACCAACATCTCATAGATTTTCCTCTTCATGGTCCCCTTGGAATGGAGATTTGACCGAGGTGATCCTCTAGTGATGGAAACGATATACACGTGCTTCCCTTTGTTGCCCTTTGCTTTCTCCACTGGTCCAACATCAACAATTTTCAAGGAGATTTACCTTTACGGGATTATTCCTTATTTCTTATTTCTTTTCGATTTATTCGTCCCTCTTAATCAACCATTCAATTGCATCCTTTGGCTGTACGCATTCTATGGTGTTATGGCCCTGACCTTTATGAAAACAGAAGTATTTTGACTTGTTGATATGATTTTTTTTCTTTGACGGGGTATGTGGTTCAAACTTCTCATTTCCTGAATTATGTGTTTACACAATCCTGGTAGATATTTTCTTGAGAAAGTGTTAGAGCAGTGTACTTATTATACTATTTTTGTATGCCTCGGTCATAGTCATCCGTATGCCGATGAGACTGTTTCCCTTCCAGACAGCTGAAGTTGGTGTCAACGGAGACAAGATTGTCGAAGCGGGTGTTCAATTTCTCTTGTAGTATCATGTAAGACTAAGTGACGCTCCACATCTCTTGAGTGGTTTTCACCTTATTCCTTCTTATCTTCAACTTGAAGAAATGATCCATCGAAATACCATTTTCAAAGATCCAACACTTAAGACCTTCTTCTACTTCGTCGACTACAACATTAACTTGTGTAAACCGGTCGATGTAAGACCACAAGGTTTTCGTTTTCCCTTGGACAACCCATCTTAAGGAAGCTTCAATCACTGGTCGCATTTTCTAGGCAGTGAATTATGCATAGAACTTTTCATAGAACTCATTCTATGATTCGATGCTCCCATTAGACATACCATTAAACCACTATTTGGCCAATCCAACCAGGGTCAAAGCAAACATTTTGTATTTGAACATTTTATTAGCACTAAAGTAGTTTAGTCGATCATTAACGAGCGACACATGCTCATCTGGATCTCCCTTTCCCTCATACTCACCTAGCTTGGGAGGCATTTTAATGAATTTTGGTATCTTCCTGACCAAAATCAGGACACATAAAGGATGCTTCGTCTTACTCCTCAATGGTCAGTTTTCTTCTTGATTCGGAGAATGAGTGTGGCCGTCTCGATCACCCCCAAAGATCTACAATGGAGTTTGATGCTTCTTGCTCATATGCTAATTTTTTAATTTAGGAGCTTTGTCCTTCTTCTTCCCGGTCGAATATGGAACAAAAACATGATTTCTTCTTCACATAGCCTCATATACAATATTTCATCGTGAAGGAGCATTATGGAGGATTTCATCGAGACACAACAACCTTTCTTCCAGCGCTTGCGAGTTATGTTGCTGAACAATATTGTACATGTTGTTCAAGAGTTCGTTGGTGCCTTAAAGTTCAAGGTTAGCTCACAATAGCTGGAATTCCGACAAGAATTTTAGTTGTGCAATTGGAGGCAGAATTTGAGGTCCATTCAGAGACAATTGGACAGATCCAACTACTTGAGGTGTTTGGACTTGAATTTTCGACACGGTGTAGAAGGAGGTGACATGCAAGATTAGCTCTCTAACACTCAAGTCAGTATGAGTAAGAAGAGTGAATTGAAATTGTATTTGAAACTTGTTACTTGAATATTAGACAGAGAATAATAAACTCAATATTTATTAGGAGTGAATTACAGAGAGTCGTTGAATATACTAAAAATTAAAATCTTTTATCGTTATGGGGGAATTTTCGTGTGATAAGAAGATTATTAAAGAATTACTATTATCTCAGAGTCGTCGATCGAGCTCGATACGACTCACACATAACAAATTGAATGTAAAAAAGTGAGTTGCTTTAACTAATTGCATATTTCTAAAAACTTTAAGGTATGAAAGGTGTTACCTAACAAATACTCTATCTTGCAAATTTATCGGAAGAACATCAAAAAGTTTGGGTGGGGTAATCTAAAAAACAAGCAAGTATTTGATCCCATAATTTGGGGTTGTCAGTTGTGCATGTGTTGAGCAGGGTGGCTACAATCCCCTTAACTTCATTTCTACATTTTGTTCTTATTTGATTTGATTCCATAGCTTTCTATGTTGAAGTTGAAGAGTGTACCCATTGTTTATGTCCAGAAAGAAACAGTGTAGTCTTTGAAAAACATATTAACTTCACGAAAATTTTATGACAAAATCTGATGAATTTATTTCTATATTAGATTTCAATCTAAACAAGAAACATAAGAAATGTTTTGGTCTATGCTACTAAAGTTGGTAGGTATTATCCGTTTTAAATGTGAAATTACGACTCTAACCTTTAAAAAAAATGTCCGTTAAATTGTAGAGTATAAATATTCTATATAAATTCCGTTTATAATCTATTGTGAAGGAAAATATAATTATTTTGATAGTAACAAAACAATAAATAAATAACATAACAATAAAAATATACTAAGAACATTACCACGCAAAAAAAGATAACAGACTAGATCGACCTCAATCAACAAAATAGAATATTCCCTACAAATAATAATGGGAACACTCTGTCTCAAAAACAGATCAAAAGGTTTATTGTTGTTTTCATCAAAAACAAAACAATTGAATCATATAACAAATTATCTATTTATTAATATTAGTTATAACATTTTCAAAACAGATAGATAAGATGAATCATAAAAGCAATGATACATATATCCTACACGCTAAGCTTTCTTTCACATCTATATACACAAACACAAACAAATTAAACCAAAACAACACTTACCAAAATGCAATTTCTTCTAAAACTCTTTTTTTGCTTAAGCATTCTTTACATCAATATAGCATCTTCTTCATCAGATAGCAAGCAATTAGAGGAAGGTATTGTGTTACGAAATTTATCTTCTTTTTAATTGTGTTTTGCTTTGTTAATTCTATTTCATAAATTTATGTTTTTTTTTAAATTTAATTTATATGTAGAAAATGTTCTTCAGAAACATGCTGCTTTCTTTGATGTCAATAAAGATGGTTTTATTTATCCATCAGAGACGTACCAAGGTATTTACTTATAACTACAAAATTTCTTTTTTAATTCTTTCTTTCTAAATTATTAAATGAATTTAATATGTGGTCATTCTGAATTCAATATCTAAGGAAAGCAATATTTCATTAAAATTTACTTAATTTAGGACTGATAATGTTATTAACAAATTTGATTAAGAATGTATGAATGAATTAATAACAGCAATGCGTGAAATTGGGAGTGGGGTGTTGTTATCAACTACGGCTGCTGTTTTCATAAATGCAGCCCTCAGTCAGACTACTCGCCCGGTAAGTTAATCAATTTCTCTTTTTCTACGTTGTTTTCATAATTTTTTTGATCAAACATTTGGACTCCAATTGTAAATGAGCTCTTACAAAGAACGACATTCAAAGAATACCGAGTGAGCACTCAGGTTATCATTTATTATATGGTTATTGTCACTCGTGTAGGGAAAATTTCCATCTCCACTTTTTCCAATTGAAGTAAAGAATATCAAACTAGGCAAACATGGCAGTGACAGTGGAGTTTATGATGCTGAAGGAAGGTTTGTTGAATCAAAATTTGAAGAAATTTTCACCAAACATGCACATACACATCCATATGCGTTAACACGTGACGAGCTCGACGAGTTGATTAAGGCAAACAGAAAGCCTAATGATATCTCAGGAAGGTTGGTTTTTGAATATGATCATATAGCATTAGTTAAATTTATTCTCACTATAGAATTATAATAACCATTAATGTATACTCCAGAATTGGTAGTTCTGTTGAATGGAAAATTCTTTACAAACTTGCGAAAGACAAGAATGGTTTACTTCAGAAAGAAACAATTCGCGGTGTTTACGACGGAAGCTTGTTTGAAGTGCTCAAAATGGAACATACAAAAAGAACTAATTCATCCTAATTACAATGTTTGTAATATACAATATTGAAATGACAATTTATATCAACTTCATGAGTGGTTTTTGTATTTATTCTTACATTATGCTCTTGCAAATCACTTAGAACTCTTTGATTTTTCTATAATGGCATTGGAAACATGTTATAGTACCTATGAAAATAATGAAAAAACTTTAAAAACTAGTATTTAGAATAAATTTGAAGAATTTCTAAAGATTAATTCTAAAACAAGTTAATTAGTGTCCTGATTATATAATTGATTCTAAGAAAAATGGACACTTATCAAATATCTTCATAATTATATAACTCTAGCAGATATGGTGTTTATCAACTCAACTAAAATTATGTTATATCCACTTGCAATAAGATGAATCAAGAAGAGTACTTTGTCCATCTGAGTAAGTGTTTTGTTATGATTCTTCTTATCAATGACACAAACACATGAAAGACTATAAGTTCTTGTGATTGTACTACCCCATCTCGAGCTATCCTAAATGGTTTTCTTTGATAGTACAACTTCATAAAAAATAAATGATTAAATATACGTTACCCTCTGCAATATTAGTGAAATTCGGTTTAGCTCTAATATATTGGTGCACAAGAATTAAAGATGATAGGAATAACGAGAGAATAATGAGAGAATGACGATTACCAAAAGAGTGAAAGAAATAAGGATTGTTGTTATAAATGACATCTACCACTAGTCTATCTATACAAGGAGAAAATTGTCACATAGGCCCTAATAGAGTAAACTTAATAACCAAGATAAAAGGTACATAAATAGAAAATACTAAATTACCCTTCAACATCATCCCTTAATTTATATTTCTATACAAAACTAACAACACCAATTCCATCCCTTAAGAGGAGAAATTGATCTGTCTTGATTGCCTTCATCAGAACATCTGCCAACTGCTTCTGGGTGCTACAATGCACAACTTCTAATGTTTCATTCTGGACTTGACTTCTCAAGAAATGATACTTAGTCTCAATATGCTTGCTTCTCCCGTGCAACACAGGGTTTCTGGCAAGATTGATTGCAGACTTGTTATCAATCATCAGCTTCAGATGCTTCTTTACTTTAATCTTCAAATCTTGCAATAAGTTCAGAAGCCACACAGCTTGACATGCAACTACAACGCCTGCAATATACCCAGCTTCACACGTTGATAAAGCAACAACAACTTGCTTCTTGGAACTCCAAGAAATAGGACCTCCCAGAAACTTGAATAAGTATCCAAAAGTACTTCTTCTATCAACTCTATCTCCACACCAATCAGAGTCAGAGTAACTCATCAACTCTGATTCTTCCTTTCTTCCAGAAGGAAATAATACTCCATACTTCAGCGTTCCCTTGATATACCTCAGAATTCTGACAGCAGCTTAATAATGGGACCACTTAGGTTTACTCATGAACCTACTTACCAATCCAATTGCATAGGAAATATCAGGTCTGGTATTAAACAAATACCCCAGAGAACCAACCAGTTATTTGAAGATCGTAGCATCCACATCTTCACCCTCAGATTCAGAATCCAATTTATGATTGGTTTCTAACGGTGTAACAATAGCCTTACAATTCTCCAACTTAAATTTCTTCAGAAGTTCTAGTTCATACTTCAGCTGATTCAAAATGATACCCTCCTTCGAGTATAGAATCTCCATCCCTATAAAATATACCATATTTCTCAAATCTGTCATCTTAAATTCATTCATAACCACCTCTTTGAACTTGATTATATCTTCTGGACAGCTCCCTATAAGCAATATGTCATCAACATAAAGACACACCAGAATCATATTGCTTCCAGAATGTTGCACGTAAACTCCATATTCTATCTCACACTTGTGAAACCCTTGCTTCTTGAAAAATGAATCAATCTTCTGATTTCAAGCTCTGGGTGCTTGCTTCAATCCATACAGAGCTTTATGTAACTTGTACACTATCTCTTCCTGATTCTTTTTCACGAAGCCAGGAGGTTGTGACATGTGACACCCAAAATAATTCAAATATTAAATAATTAGAATTTTAACTATTAATTTAATTAAAAGTTTAATTATTAGTATTTTTGGATTATTGGATTTAATTAATTAATTAACTAAATGGAAGTGTTGGGGTGTGAGGTTGAATTGGAGGGTGTGTGGAGTAAAACACTCTAATTACTCTAATTATTTTATTTCTATTATTTGGAATAATAAAAAGGAATAAATAAAGGAAAAAGGGAAAGAAAAAAAGAAAGAATTAGAGTTTCACTGTACGTACATTGGAGAAGAGAAGAGAAAGAGGAGAAAAAGCCAAATCGTCAGAATTCGAAGAATCATCGCTAGGTAAGGGGTGATTTTGTCTGGTTAATATGCCTTATAGGTTTTGATAATCAATAGGATATAATATTACGTTAGGAATCTCGAATTAGGATTTTCTAGATTATGCCCTAACGATATGATCCGACGTAAAAACCCCAATTGGAATACGTGATGATTGTTACTATGTGTGGAGTTATGTTGTAGATTGATTAGGGATGTAATTCTACTGTTTATTGGATGTAAAAATGCATAATTTTTACTGCATATGATGTACCTTGTATGTGGGAAAGTTTCTGGTTGATTGGGATTGCAAACAGCGGGAACAAAACTGGTTTTTGGTGGAAAAAATGCAGCATGAGTCGACATAAGGACCTTTGCATCGATACAAGCTGCATTGGTTTAACAAAATAGAAGCTGGAATAAAGCTTGCATCGATCCATAACCCTTTGCATCGACTCATGTGGCATTTTTGGGAGCTTTGCATCGACACAAGAGAGTTATGTGTCGACTCAAAATGGTTTTGTATCGACACAAGAAAAGTCTGTTTTGACTCATAATGAAGAAAAATAGAAAAATGGGATTTTGCAGAATGTATGAGTCGACTCATATGAAGCTTGTGTCAACACAAGCTGGTTTTGTATTGACACATGACGTTTTGTATCGACCCAAGCTGGACAGGAATGAGCAAATACTTTCTGAAAACTATTTCGGTCATATCTTTGCGACCGTAGCTCTGATTTAGTCGTAGTTGGAACCGTTGGAAAGTTGGAAGTATGTACTATCCTATGAAAACATTTTTAAAACCTAGTAAGTAAATATTTTTGGATTAATATGACTTTCCGTATGAGGAATTCGTTGTTATTCGTGGTATTCGTCGTTGACGTTGTAAATACTTGATAGATGTTAATACCATGTGTTGTGATTGACAATGTATATGCATAATTATACTGTGCTGTTTGATGGTGTTAACTACGTATGGAATGATGTTGTGATTATATTCCGTTATTGAATGTTGCATGCTTTATGATGCGCATGCATATGCATTCTGGTGGTGGTTAATTCCCATTGTGTGGAATTGGACCTGCAGCGCCAATACCCGTACCCAGTGGTTTAGTGATGGTGAGTCTAGATTCGTGTCTCAGTGGTGTATGGGCGAATCGTTGATTAACATTGTTTCCGAGGTGTAAATGGAACAGGGTGTGAATTGAGTTCACGTTTGGTACCACATGCATTGAGTCTGCATTGCATATGGAGTTATAACATGATATGATGGTTTCCAATGTTATAATTTCATTGTTATTTTTATTGTGCATATTGATCTGTGTGAGTTGTAATTATGCACTGTAATCTGAATATGCTAATGAGGGTGAAATAATGTATTGATTGTTTCATTGTTTTTAGAAACGTATAATGCATTTTAATTGTTGATGAAATCTCACCCTTACTTTGATGATTTCAGATTGAAGTGTTAGCCGCTTAGGAGCTGGTGAGGATAGCTTTGAGCTGTGCTATTTAGTTTATCTGCGTGTCAGTGTCATGCTCTGGTAGTTGTAACACTGGGGAACGATTGTTTTGGAAATTACAGTTTTGAACCTTGTTTTGATATTGGTTTATGTTGGAATAATTATAAGTTGAATTTATTCCAGTTTTGATGTTGTTTTCCACTGTGTATAACATATTATTAGATTTTGAATTATATTTTAATAAAGTCCTCAATGAAGCATGACATATTGATGAGATTTTATATTTAAATTAAATTGTAATGCCCTTTCGTTTATGTTAACTCTGATTTAATTGCTAATTCGCGGGGTATTTTAGAAGGGGTGTTACAAAAGTGGTATCCGAGCATAGTCGGTCGTTGTGACCAGTGTCTTAATGTCATTATCCCTTTTGTACGCGACAAGTGTGTACAACACTTTCGGTACTTGTTGCTTTTCTGATTGCTTATTGCAGGAGTCGTGTGAACTAAGTGGGGGAGAAGAGATGCCTCCCGGATATGTTCCGATTGTAAGTCATTGGTACGAGGTACTGCTTGAGAAGACAATACAAGAGTGGTTAGAGTTGTTGGAATCGTTTGGACCGTGAGTCATAGTTGGAAGTGCAAAAAAGGCGAGTACGATTCTGAGAACAAAAAGTGTTGGTAATGATGGTTTATACTCCAGTATGATTATCGGATGTCTATTGACAAATTGAGGACTTGATCACCCTTAATCTCTTGTTGATAGTAGACAAAATCGTATTGGATGGTATACAATTATCTTTCTATCTAAATGAGGCATAAAGCTATGAATATGAATGAAGTTTGGTAGAAGCTTGTGAACCATATGAGTTGACAAAGACTCTAATAAGGACAATGAATTAAGATGGATGATCAGAGTTGCGCAACTGTTAATGATGGTGTGGTAGTGTTTATGTGGTATTCTTCGACGGAAGCGAAGGGAAAGGCTAAGAGTAGTGAATTGCCTATGGTGAATGAATTTCCAGAAGTGTTTCCGGAAGATGTTAGTGAATTGCCACCTGAGAGAGAAGTGGAATTTACTATAGATTTGATTCCTGGAACTAGTCCGGTGACGATGGGGCCTTATCGCATATCGGCATCTGAATTGTCTGAGTTGAAGAACCTGTTGGAAGAATTGCTTGAGAAGAAGTTCATTCGTCCGAGTGTTTCACCGTGGGGTGCTCCGGTGTTGTTGGTTAAGAATAAGCAAGGTTCAATGAGACTGTGTGTGGATTACAGGCAGTTGAACAAAGTTACAATCAAGAATCGGTATCCATTGCCAAGGATTGATGGTTTGATGGATCAACTGGTTGGAGCTTTTGTGTTCAGGAAGATAGATTTGAGATCTGGGTATCATCAGATTTGTGTGAAGATAGAGGATATTCAAAAAAACTACATTTAGAACGAGGTATGGACATTATGAGTATTCTATTATCCCGTTTGGAGTTACTAATGCACCTGGTGTTTTTATGGAGTATATGAACATGATATTTCATCTGTATCTTGATAAGTTTGTGGTAGTCTTTATTGATGACATTCTGATCTATTCGAAGAATGATGAAGAGCATGCAGAACATCTTAGAGTTGTTTTGGAACTGTTGAAAGAGAAGAAGCTTTATACGAAGTTGTCCAAGTGTGAATTTTGGTTGAGTGAAGTAAGCTTTCTTGGTCATGTGATTTCCAAGAATGGCATTGTTGTTGATCCTACGAAGGTAGAAGCGGTATCTCAGTGGGAAGCGCCGAAGAATGCTTCTGAAATCCGTAGTTTTCTTGGACTTGCAGGCTACTACAGAAAGTTCATTGAAGGATTTTCGAAGTTAGCTTTGCCGTTAACTAAGTTGACAAGAAAGGGTCAAATGTTTATTTGGGATTCTGAGTGTGAGGAAGGATTCCAAGACTTGAAGAGGTTGACTAGTGCTCTGATTCTGATTTTGCCGAATCTGGCAGAATCTTTTATTGTGTACTGTGATGCTTCGTTAATGGGATTAGGTGGTGTTTTGATGCAAGATAAGCAGGTTGTGGCTTATGCTTCGAGGCAGCTGAAGATTCATGAAAGGAATTATCCGACTCATGATTTGGAGTTGGCAGCTGTGGTATTTGTTTTGAAATTGTGGAGGCATTATTTATATGGTTCTCGATTCGAGGTATTCAGCGATCATAAGAGTCTGAAGTATCTCTTCGATCAGAAGGAGCTAAATATGAGGCAGAGAAGGTGGTTAGAATATCTCAAAGATTATGATTTCGGTTTGAATTACCATCATGGTAAGGCAAACGTTGTTGCAGATGCATTTAGTAGGAAGTCCTTGCATATGTCTATGTTGATGGTGCGTGAATTGGATTTAGTTGAGAAATTCAGAGATTTGAGTTTGGTATGTGAGACTACTTCTGATAATGTTGAGTTGGGTATGTTGAAGCTGACTAGTGGTATTCTTGAGGAAATTCGAACTGGACAGAAATCTGATGTTGGGTTAGTTGATAAATTGACATTGATCAACCAAGGTCAAGGAGGTGAATTCTGAATTGACGAGAATGGTGTTATGAGATTTGGTGATAGAGTTTGTGTTCCGGATGTTGTAGAAATTAGGAATTGTATTTTGGAAGAAGGACATCGTAGTGGATTGAGTATTCATCCTGGTGCTACTAAGATGTATCATGACTTGAAAAAGTTATTTTGGTGGCCTGGAATGAAAAAGGAAATTGTTGAGTTTGTGTATGCTTGTTTGGTTTGTCAGAAGTCGAAGATTGAACATCAGAAACTGTCGGGATTGATGGAACCGTTGTTTCTTCCAGATTGGAAATGGGATGGCATTTCTATGGATTTTGTGTCTGGTCTGCCGAGGACAGCGAAGAATTGTGATTCTATCTGGGTTATTATCGATCGGTTGACGAAGTCTGCTCACTTTATACCAATAAGAATGGATTGTCCTATGGAGAGGTTGGCAGAGTTGTATGTTGAGAAGATCGTGAGTTTGCACGATATTCCTTCTAGTATTGTGTCGGATAGAGATCCGAGGTTTACGTCTAAGTTCTGGGCAGGATTGCAAGAAGCTTTGGGTACTAAGTTGCGGTTGAGTTCTGCTTATCATCCGCAGACAGATGGTCAGACGGAGAGAACGATTCAGTCGTTAGAGGATTTGTTGTGAGCTTGTGTGTTGGAGAAAGGTGGAGCTTGGGATAGTTATCTACCATTGATTGAGTTTACCTACAACAATAGCTTTCACTCGAGTATTGGTATGGCTCCGTTTGAGGCATTGTATGGTAGGAGATGTCGGACACCGTTGTGTTGGTACGAATCTAGAGAAAGTGTTGTGATTGGACCAGAAATTGTCCAACAGACTTCGAAAAAGATTAAGATGATTCAGGAGAAGATGAGAGCTTCTCAGAGTCGTCAGAAGAGTTATCATGATAAGAGGAGGAAGGATCTCGAGTTTAGTGAAAGAGATAATGTATTTATGCGAGTTGCTCCGATGACTTGTATTGGTCGAGCTTTGAAGTCAAAGAAGTTAACTCCGCGCTTTATTGGTCTGTTTCAGATTACCAAGAAGGTTGGAAAAGTTGCTTATCAGATTGCTTTACGGCCGCCGCTTGCAAATTTGCATGATGTCTTCCATGTATCTCGGTTGAGGAAGTACATTGTTGATCCGTCTCATGAGATTCAGGTAGATGATATACAAGTGCGAGATAATCTGACTGTTGAAACATTGTCTGCGAGAATTGAGGATCAGAAGTTGAAGCAGTTGCGAGGTAAAGAAATAGATCTGGTGAAAGTAGCTTGGGGAGGACCAGCAGGTGGAAATGTTACTTAGGAGCTGGAGAGCCAGATGAAGGACTCGTATCCCAAACTTTTCGTCTAAGGTATGTTTTCGAGGACGAAAACTCTTTTTAGTAGGGGAGAGTTGTGAAACCCCAAATAATTCAATTATTAAATAATTAGAATTTTAATTATTAATTTAATTAAAAGTTTAATTATTAGTATTTTTGGATTATTGGATTTAGTTAATTAATTAAATAAATGGAAGTGTTGGGGTGTGAGGTTGAATTGGTGGGTGTGTGGAGTAAAACACTCTAATTACTCTAATTATTTTATTTCTATTATTTGGAATAATAAAAAGGAATAAATAAAGGAAAAAGGGAAAAAAATAATTAGAGTTTCACTGTACGTACATTGGAGAAGAAAAGAGAAAGAGGAGAAAAAGCCAAATCGTCAGAATTCGAAGAATCATCGCGAGGTAAGGGGTGATTTTGTCTGGTTAATATGACTTATAGGTTTTGATAATCGATAGGATAGAATAATACGTTAGGAATCTCAAATTAGGATTTTCTAAATTATGCCCTAACGATATGATCCGACGTAAAAACCCCAATTGGAATATGTGATGATTGTTACTATGTGTGGAGTTATGTTGTAGATTGATTAGGGATGTAATTATATTGTTAATTGGATGTAAGAATGCATAATTTTTACTGCATATGATGTACCTTGTATGTGGGAAAGTTTCTGGTTGATTGGGATTGCAAACAGCGGGAACAAAACTGGTTTTTGGTGGAAAAAATGCAGCATGAGTCGACATAAGGACCTTTGCATCGATACAAGCTGCATTGGTTTAACAAAATAGAAGCTGGAATAAAGCTTGCATCGATTCATAGCCCTTTGCATCGACTTATGTGGCATTTTTGGGAGCTTTGCATTGACACAAGAGAGTTATGTGTCGACTCAAAATGGTTTTGTATCGACACAAGAAAAGTCTGTTTTGACTCATAATGAAGAAAAATAGAAAAATGGGATTTTGCAGAATGTATGAGTCGACTCATATGAAGCTTGTGTCAACACAAGCTGGTTTTGTATTGACACATGAGGTTTTGTATCGACCCAAGCTGGACAGGAATGAGCAAATACTTTCTGAAAACTATTTCGGTCATATCTTTGCGACCGTAGCTCTGATTTAGTCGTAGTTGGAACCGTTGGAAAGTTGGAAGTATGTACTATCCTATGAAAACATTTTTAAAACCTAGTAAGTAAATATTTTTGGATTAATTTGACTTTCCGTATGAGGAATTCGTTGTTATTCGTGGTATTCGTCGTTGACGTTGTAAATACTTGATAAATCTTAATACCATTTGTTGTGATTGACAATGTATATGCATGATTATATTGTGCTGTTTGATGGTGTTAACTATGTATGGAATAATGTTGTGATCATATTCCGTTATTGAATGTTGCATGCTTTATGATGTGCATGCATATGCATTCTGGTGGTGGTTAATTCCCATTGTGTGGAATTGGACCTGCAGAGCCAATACCCGTACCCAGTGGTTTAGTGGTGGTGAGGCTAGATTCGTGTTCCAGTGGTGTATGGGCGAATCATTGATTAACGTTGTTTCCGAGGTGTAAATGGAACAGGGTGTGAATTGAGTTCACGTTTGGTACCACATGCATTGAGTCTGCATTGCATATGGAGTTATAACATGATATGATGGTTTCCAATGTTATAATTTCATTGTTATTTTTATTGTGCATATTGATCTGTGTGAGTTGTAATTATGCACTGTAATCTGAATATGCTAATGAGGGTGAAATAATGTATTGATTGTTTCATTGTTTTTAGAAACGTATAATGCATTTTAATTGTTGATGAAATCTCACCCTTACTTGGATGATTTCAGATTGAAGTGTTAGCCGTTTAGGAGCTGGTGAGGATAGCTTTGAGTTGTGCTATTTAATTTATCTGCGTGTCAGTGTCTTGCTCTGGTAGTTGTAACACTGGGGAACGATTGTTTTGGAAATTACAGTTTTGAACCTTGTTTTGATATTGGTTTATGTTGGAATAATCATAAGTTGAATTTATTTCGGTTTTGATGTTGTTTTCCGCTGTGTATAACATATTATTCGATTTTGAATTATATTTTAATAAAATCCTCAGTGAAGCATGACATGTTGATGAGATTTTATATTTAAATTAAATTGTAATGCCCTTTCGTTTATGTTAACTCTGATTTAATTGCTAATTTGCGGGGTATTTTAGAAGGGGTGTTACATGACACGTATACCTCTTCTTGTAATGGACCGTTCAGAAATGCAGACTTCACATCCAAATGCATTAGAGACCAATTTCTATTTACAACTAAAGCAATCACCAGTCTAATTGTTTCATGTCTTTCTACATGTACAAATACCGCAAAGTAATCTAGTCCAGGTTTCTGAAGAAAACCTCTGGCCACTAGCCTTGCCTTGTGCTTACCAACTGATCCATCTAGCTTAAGCTTCACCTTGAAAATCCACCTGACGCTGATGGCTTTCTTCTTCTTCGGAAGCTTAGTCAATTCCCAAGTTTTGTTTCTTTCTATAGCCTCAAGTTATTCTTTCATGGCATTCAGTCAAACTTTCTTCTTGAGTGCTTCTTCTATACTCAATGGTTCAGAATCTACTTGTAGCGGCAAAATTTGCGAGTATAAGCCATTGAATTGACTTAACTAAAAAAATAACAAAAGAGTCGCCACCGCACTTTTATTTTATCCAAAGGACTAGGAAAAAGAGTAAATAAAATCCTAAATAAAAAGATCAAAGATATGGGACCGGGGGTTAGTTATGCAAAGGGAAGGTGTTAGGCACCCAAAGCATCTACGCTACTCCGCAGGAACCTTTTTAAAAATTTGTGTATGTGTGCTAAAAAGGAGTATATGTACAAAATGGAGGGTGGGGGAAGAAAAGAAGTATTTTTTATAATTTTTGGTTTGATAGAACTTCTAATGAGTTCCAGGCCTACATACCAACAATGTGCAATGTTGAAATCAAAACCAAGTAGTTCGGCTAAAAAAGACCAAAATTGTGTGTAGGTTAATTTTAAGAAAATGTTTGTTAGAAAAGCCACAAAGGGCTAAAAAAATATTTGAATGAGGTTAGGTGTTTTTTAGTCTTATGAAAAATCACAGTATTATTAAATGAATTGAAATTTTATTAAGAAAATAAGTTTGAAAATGCATGGACCTAAGTCCAAGTTTTTTATGAAAGTGGTTCGAGTTTTGAAGACAAGAATCCTTTGAAAAAGAGAGAATATTTTAAAAATTAAAGAATGGAGAGGAGATGAAGAGGCTAACCTAAGTACATAAAGTAAAAGGTAAGGGTAACGAAAGATCTAACCGGGTGAGAAGACTAGTACTTGACATCAAGAGCCGATACTATATCCCATCCTTTGGATTACCACATAAGCAACAAATAACCAGACAAAAAAAACCAAGCTTCAGATAAATAAATGCTTTTAGTTGAACTCTTGTCTTGAGAAAAACAGGTAGAGTAATGGTTGTATTTGGAGGAAATTCACTCTTAATCGAGTATAAAGGAATAACCTGCATACAAAGATAATAAACAGACAAGACAAAATAACACCAATGACACAGAGATCTCCAAGCTGAGGTAGAGGTCCTAATCCTAAGTCCAAAGATCAAGCTCCAAGCACCAAGATAGTAACCAAGTCCAATTAAAAGTTTTTTATGTTTAGTTTGAATTATTAGGTATTTTGGACAAGGAAAACAAAGCTCAAGTGAGCAAATTAAAAATGACAAGAAAATAAAAATGCTCAAGTGAGCAAAGGAAAAATGACATAGAAAATGAAATGCTCAAGTGAGAAAAATAAAAATGGCATGAAATGTAAAATGCTAAAAATAAAGTGCATAAAAATAAAGAGCATGAAAGTAAAAGCGGAAAGTAAAGAGCTAAAAAATAAAAAGTAACTAATAAAAGGTTAGCAAGATGACCATCTTAAAACTTGTCAAGTATATCATTGAATTGTTAATTGTTAGTCGTTGGCAAGGTGATCATCTTGAAACTTGCGCATGAAAATTTGTCAGAAGCTTGATAGAATCAACGCGACCACACGAAAAGTTTCAATTTCTTTTTGTCAAGTATATCACTGATTTTGGAATTATCACATCACTTTATCAAAGATGATTGAGAACTCCAAATGGACAAGGTTACTGGAAACTTACCACAAGCTTGATTAGAAATCAAGGTGACCACACGACAAGCGCCACAGGTGTTGAAACAAGATCAAAACTCAAGTAATCTTTTGGGGCTTTTGTTAGAACATTAGCGTTCATGCCACCAACTGATCACTTTCTCAGAATCGGGACAAAGAAGAAAACAAAAGACGAAGAAATGTTTTTCAATTTTATTTTGCATCAGATGAATTTATTTTGGTCTTACTTCGTCAAAATAAATCAACTCTCTTGGTGGATTTGGTCAAGAGACCTATCAACACCCAAATTCCATTGATGTTGAGGTAATTTGTGACTCTAAAAGAAATTCAAAAGTCAGCAAAATAAAATGAAATCAAAAATCAAATAAAAAGGATTAAAATAATTTTGAAATTAGGTTATTTAATTGGACTTTATTGACGAAATACATAAATAGTATTTTTTCATCAAAATAAAATTTCAAGAAAATTACCCAAAGTCAAACTGAGGTTAACAAATGCTTGACAAATTTATTAAGAATTTTTTTTAAGTCAGAAAATATTTTTAGAAAATAAAATAAAATAAAAGGTGAAATAAACCAAAAATGAAAAACAAAAATAGTAAAATCAAAAGTAAAAATGAAATGAGGTCACCAATATTTGTCAAAAGGACATTGAATCCTTCCATAATTTTTCCAGAATTTTAAAATGTCAAAAAGTATTTTAAAACAATTAAAAACATCAAATAAAAGAGAAAAATCATTAAAAAAAATATCAAATCTGAAAATAAAATTATGAAAAAATAAAATTCAGAAAGATGATATTTCAAAATATTTTTTTGAATTTTTTCATAAATTTTTAGTTAGAAATGAATTTTATATGATTTTTTAAAGTTTAAAACATTTAAAATATAAAATCAAAAAGTAAAATAAAAGCCAAAAAAATGTGGACCATCTGATCATAGTCAAAACGCGTTTGTAATCACATCCAATTGACATGGCGCGCTGTGCTTGATATGGACCTCTTTGGCTTTCACACCGGATTACAAATTAGAAAAAAAATAAAATAAGAAATAATGTCACGCGTTGGATCGATGTTGCCTAACAAAAGTAATCGGATCCAAGGGCTCCGGAGACGCGTGCATGGTAAAGCATTGTCACAGGGTCCAATTTGACAAAATAACATGGCGTGCTCTCATTGGTTGAGACGAGACATGTCATCGTCTTCAACCTCCAGCCACTCCAAAGTTGGAGTTCCTCAAACTGTAAAAATCAATAATCATGAGTGGTTTCCTTGGATTCGTCTCTTCAAGACGATCTCAACCACATGCTCGCGAAAAATTTATTTACACTGAGTGAAGAGAATTTTGAAAAAAAACTCAAATAATAGTGAATAGGATTTTGATGGAGTTCTCAGTTAATACTTCATAAAAATGCAAATGATGAAGATCACAAGGATTAGGGAGATGAGGAGAGTGCAATGATGTTTTATTTTATAAGGTTTGATGGAGATTCCTACCTGAAAGAAGTTCACTTTCAGAGCTCTGAAACTGGACTTGGATAGCACGATTTAAAAAGCTTCAAGGCACGATTCTTGTTATGTTAGCTTCAGTGAGGTTCAAGAAAGAAGAATGAATGGTTAATTTCAAATTGGAATGGCTTTGAGAGTGAAAACGAAGTAGCAAAAAATTGGATTCGAGGGAGAGTTTGGCAGGAGTTTTTTGGCTATCAAAGCTTGAGGAAATGAGTGGAATGTGTCCCTTATTTGTAGGAGAGGCGAATGGAATCAAAATGAGGGGTGAATGATGACATTTGAGTGGAAATCATGTACACCAGTGTTCATGAAAAAAGTGTGACCTTATGTGCATCAAAACTCAACATTTCCTTGCATTTTGATGTGCTAATTAATCATGGGAAGTTCTTAATCAGAATTAGTCACGAAAGCAAGGCTTAACTTGGCTTAAAAACAAGTTACACGCGCAAATGCACAAACTGATGGTGAGCTCAAACCAGAATTTTGCACAAACTTTGAGCTTAGGCCAAATCCAATTCCCTCGTGCGTTTTCTGATTTTCTTTGAGCCAAATGAAGTATTCAAATAGTAGAGCACAATGCAAAAAGAATCAAATCAAATGGATGCTTGAGTTGAGAGTTTGAGCCTTTAGGATTCTTGAAAAATCATTGATTTTCCTGGCCAGGCCTTGGTCAAGCATGCCACTTTCTAAAAATGACCTATAATGTTTCTTCTTCAAACTTTCTCTTCCACTCAAAATTTACTCTTGATTTTCAAATATGACATGAATTAGACCTCTCTAGGAAAATTTGGCAAAAAGAATCACTCAAAAATTCCAAAAATTGAGAAAGTTATGATCTTGTGAATTTGATGAAAATTTGTGAAGTGACCTATAATCTTTTGACTTCTCCAAGTAACTTCCAAACACTTTCAATCTTCAAAGCTTATATGGAGATAAATTTCACATCTTTAATATTATTGTGCAAAAAGAATGACCTCAAGATGATAAATGATGCTTAAGATATGATCATTTGAAGTTGATTGACCAAAAGTTGAGAAATTCACCAAGGACTTGTAATCTTTTGACTTCAAAGGAAAATTCCAAGCATTTTCTGTTCTCACCAATTGAACTAGGTTGTATTAGAAATCCTTAGGTTCATTGTGAAGGAAAAATAAGCTCAATGAGACAAGGGATGACCAAGTTATGATCCTTTGAAGTCATACAAGATAGATGAAGCATCAAACTAGGGAGTGGGCAATCATAGATCTCTAAAAAAATCTTTTCATCAATCAAACTCCTTGGGTCCAAGCATATTCATATTAGAAATACTCTTAAGAATCAAATGACTTTTAAATCATCCACAAACTTTATACAAACACCATGATATAATCCTCAAAAGTCCAAAATCCTAATTTCAGGATAGATGACCATAAAATGGAGAATTTTTTGAATTTGATGATCTTTTTCAAACATGAAGCATATACCCAAGATCAGAGGCCATGGTTGAGGACAAGAGAAGTCTTCAATGAGAGATAATACTTTCAAAATCTTGAGAAGTGAGGAGAGAAGGCATGGAAATAAACACATGAACCTATTGACTCCTTGAATAAGCAACTTGTGAACCATTCACCTACAACATTTAGCAAGCAGAGTATACACATATCATTTTTAGCCAAGTATCAACCATCACACAAGAAATAAACACATACACAAGGTGCTTGGTGATCTCCTAAGGACAAAGCCAAAGATAAGAGAGAGAGAGAGAGAGGTAGATTCAAAATTGTGATCTTTGTGCCATGCAATGGTATGAAACATGAGTGAATATTAGGGGCAAAAATTGGGGCACAACACTACTAACATGGCACATTGAATGACTTCTCCTTCTGAGTCAACTTCAGTGTCTTACAACATGTCAAAATTAGTAAACCTTCTGGGTACAGTTTTGATTCTTTGTGACCTCTAAACTCGTTCTGAATATTCTCCACAACTTGGAACAACATTAGCTTCTGAACCTTGTCCAAAAATCCTAACTTCAGAATTAGCACCTTCAGAAACATGATCATCTCCAGAAGCTTGTCCTCCAGAACCTACGTCTTTAGAGTTTTCCCTTCCATAAGCATGATCACCACCAGATTCTGGATCATCATCAGAATCTGGATCAGAATCAGATTCTCCATCATCTTCAGAATCATCTTCTGACTCTTACTCTTCTTCAGAACTTTCAACTTCCAACTCATCTTCAGAAGTTATCTCTACACCAAATATTGGTTGAGACTTTCTCCAATCCCAAGCTTTTGAATCTTTCACAATAACGTCTCTGCTGACTTCAACTTTGTTAGTTTCTTGACAATAGAGTTTGTATGCACCTATACTTTGGTACCCCACCCGTAACATCACTTTGCTTCTATCATCCAACTTCTTCCTTCTAGCTTCTGGAACGTGTTTGTAACACACAGAACCAAAAACCTTCAAATGACTAACACTTTGCTTCTCTCTAGTCCACTTCTCTAAAGGAACAATCTTCTTCAGCTTCTGCGTTAGACACTTATTGAGCACATATGCTACAGTAGCAACAACTTCTCCATATAAGTTGTGAGGAAGCTTCTTCTCTTTTAGCATACTTCTCGTCATATCAAGAAAAGTACGATTTCTTCGTTCAACAAGACCATTGTGTTGAGGAGTATAAGGAGCAGTAACCTCATGCTCAATTCCATTCTCATCATAGAATTTTTGGAATTCTGTAAAGTTATACTCACCTCCACCATCCGTTCTGAGAATCTTTAACTTCTGACCACTTTGATTCTCATCCTTCACCTTGAACTTCTGGAATTCTATAAAAACCTCATTCTTAAACTTGATGAGTGTTACCCACGTCATTCTTGTGAACTCATCCACAAAAGACACAAAATACCTATTTACTCCAAGTGAAGGTTCTGGAAATGGTCTACACACGTCAGAATATACTACTCCCAAAGCATGTTTTGCTCTTGGGGCTACTTCTGATACAAATGGCAATATAGTTTCTTGCCTTTCATACATACCTCACATGAGACCACGAATTTGAAACCACTCTCCCAACCGGTAAAAACAAAAGGTTCACCAAAAAAAGTTGAAACCTACATCGAGCGACAATTCTACTACGAGGAATCCTTCGTATTATGAACATGTTGACAAGGTATTTCCCGACTCACCTACATCGAAATCTCAGAAATATGCTTCCAAAGGTGCCCATATTAGCAAACCATCGCCTACACCACCTCCATCAAAAATACTGTTCATCGATCACATGCCAGTTTTCATGCACAAATACGTTGAAAGGATCTTCAACATGGGTGGTGACGGTAATTGTGGCTTTCGAGTTGTTTCTTGTTTGTTAGGTAGCCGTGAAGAGTATTACAATATTGTGCGGGATACCCTGATCACAGAGTTGACGGAACACATATAGTTGTACACACGTGTATGTTGAGGAAATACATCATGCACTAGTACCTGTTAAGGTTGGATGTGCACCGGAGGACAAATGGATGTGGTTCCCTGAAATGGGTCACCTCATTGCAAGTGCGTATGACAGGGTGTGTATTAATCTAATAAGATATGTTTTTTCGAAGACTTTTTTCCTCTACGCACGACTCCTACACCAAATCTCATTGATCGTATCATTTGTGTTGGGTGGATTTCAAATCCACGGCATTTTGTTCAAGTCTACTTGAAACTAGGATGCCCTATACCACCAACATCACCAAAGTGGACTCTTCATTTCATAGAGCCATCGGAGACATGGCCGGATGAATTCATGGAAAGGATGCAACAATATAACAAGTTGAGGGAAATACATATAGCAATATATAGGGAAAATTTGAAAGGGGTGCCACGGGTGGATTTATCCGACGATACTTTTTTCGGCTCTTTCATGTAGTATAGGTAGCATTGTAATGTTAATTTCATTTTGATAATGTATAATGATGTGGAAATATACTAATTTTTGTAATTTGACCACTTGAAATTTTTTTGAATATATGAGGTTTTGTGTTATAGTTGTTGTTTTCTGTTCTGTTTCTGGTTTTTCAAACCCAGGGCATTTATAGGAATTGAACTTTCGGTTTTGGTCTTAAGTAGGAAACTGGAAGTTAAATTCCGATTTTATCACTGACAGTAAGATAGGATTTCTACGGTCCTTGTTTACATCCTTCTACTATAAAAATACCTCTCCTCTTATAATTCTTCCTACCACAACACATAAAACCAGATATGGAAATGAAGTTAGACATCACATGGATTGCTAGAGTTGTTCATTTTCCCGGCGACGTACCGTCTCAAGAATTCAAGATCACGGTGTACACCCCAGTTGAAGAGGTACGTGAAACTTTGCAGGAACTTGTTCCTTACGGTGAAGGTTGAAAGGTAGAGAAGATAAAGTACCACTCTCCATCAATCGATAATGAAGGGAATCTGCAGTTCATGAACCGTGAATTGAAGAACGACGATGATTTTCGGGCCATGAGGTCGACTTATCGAAGTTTTCAGGAGAAAGTTCCAATCGAGCTAGATGCGACTTTATCAAGAACCGTCGATGACATTCTGAAGATGCTGCAACGCCCACCAAGATATTGATTTGTAATGTTCGATTTATGTTTAACTTTCGATTTGTATTTGCTAAGTTTATGTATCTCTATGTTAGACAATGAAATGAATTTTTCTGGATTTCTGTTATGAATAAAACCGGAAATATAGTTACGATGCAGAACCGGAACTTAATTTCCGATTTGGTGTAAATTTTATCATATGGTGATGCGCCCCGAAAATATATTTTCGGTTTTCAGGGGCAATATGGGAATTTCGCACGGGTGGATAAGAAGGTCATGAGGTGGGTTAAGAAATTCAGAAAAGAAATTACAAAATATAATATTTTTTTCCAGCAAATGTCTTTGAATTCATTTTCTTCTACACTTTCTTACTCTTCATCTTTGAAATTCATACAACTCCTTCAAATAACCCCACAATTTATTTTTGCCTTTATTAGGTCTCTTATTGCATTGGTAGGATATGATACGAGCATGACACCGACACAAATGTCCATTTTAACTTTTTACTCATAAAAAAGACATGAAAATGACTTTGGTTCGGTTTGTCTTGGAATATGGCCCTGAAACAAAGATGTGTCTGGGCTTTTGCGTTTCTACGTGCAAATTCGAAAACAATTTGGGCTTCTGCGTTTCTGCGTTTCCATGTTGTGAGTTAATTAAATTCATTTTGGCCATAACGGTCAAAGTGTTAAAAATATTAAAAATATTATAAGTGAGTGTGGATAAATAGTCTCACATTGGATAAGAATGTGGTGACATGAGCATTTATAAGTGGGAGAACCCACTCACCTTAAGGTTTTAGGTGGACAAGTGGTGTGTCTCTCACAAGGGTGATTGTTCTTCAACTTTATATCAATGCTCCTATTATTAACTCCCTCTAACATGGTATATAGAGCCCTTGGTTCGAGAAAGGGACCGACTTAGTATCGACCGTTGCAAGATGTCAACGACGTTACAAGTGGGGGGCATTGTGGACTCACACATAAGGGAGAGTGTTGGAATAATATAGCAAATGTGAGTAAGTGAGAAAATAGCCCCACATTGGATAATAATGTGGAGACCTAAGCATATATAAGTGGGAGAACCCACTCATCTATCACCTTAAGGTTTTAGGTGGACAAATGGTGTGTGTCTCTCACAAAGTGCCTGTTCCTCAACTTTATATCAATGATCCTACTATTAACTCCCCCAACAAAAAATGAGTAAACTATCATGCCATGGAAGGATGCAAAATACTAAAAAAATAATTTGTTAAAAGAATATTGTCGAGGGACTAAAAGATAATTTTGATATATATAAGAGGAATACAAATCAATTTAACCATAAAGTTAATCGTAAGAAAGATGTCATCTAAAAAAAAATGTTATAGGGAGAACATCAATTAATTTGGGTGTGTATTATTTATGACCAAATTATAAACTAAATCCCATAATTTGGGGTTGGGCATGTGTTTAGCAGGTTGGCGACACCCATAACTTCATTTTTACATTTTGCACTTATTTGATTCGATTCTATAACTTTCAACCTTGAAGTTCAAGAACCCAGTTGTAGCTTCAAATTAAAATTAATTCAAAAAAAGTATAATCAATTTTATTTGAATAGAACTAAACATATCAAAATTAAGTTTATAGTTCATAATCAAATGTAAACACTCTAAATGTGAAACCAAATATAGTTGAAGAGTGTACTCAATGAAAACACATTAACCACACAAAATGTTTTTGACAAAACCATATGAACTCATTACTACACTTTGAAGCTTTGTTTTTGAATGGTTTATGAGCCAACTATTGTTGCTTTCATCATAAACAAATAATTGAATCATATTCCAAAAATAACAAAGTTTTTATTTATTAATATTACTTATGACAGCTCCAACAAAGAAAGATAAGATGAAACATAAAAGCCATGATACTATATCCAATACGCTACGTTTTCTTTCCCCTATATATAGCCACAGACAAACACATCAAACCAAAAGCAACACTTACTCAAAATCACTTTCTTCTAAAATTCCTTCTTTTTTAGCTAAGCATACTATACATCAATATGGCATCTTCTTCATCAGATAGCAAACAATTAGAGGAAGGTATATCATGTTACAAAACTTGTCTTCTTTGTAATTTTGTTTTACTTTGTTAATTCTATTTCATATATAGGATTTGTTGGTGGTGTTGAGGATAAGAAACGTAATCCAGCTCATGAAAATGTTCTTCAGAAACATGCTGCTTTCTTTGATGTTAACAAAGATGGTGTTATTTATCCATGGGAGACTTTCAAAGGTTTTTGTTTAGTTTTTACATAAATTCTTTTGCATAATAAATTTGGTTGATAAATAATGAATGAATGAATGAACAACAGCGATGCGTGAAATCGGGAGTGGAGTGTTGTTATCGACTGCAGCTGCTGTTTTCATCAATGTGTCCCTCAGTCAGACTACTCGCCCGGTAAATATATCAATTTTTCTTATTCTTCTTCTTGTTCTTTATTTAGTTAACTTTTATTATATGGTTCTTGTTGTGTGTAGGGAAAGTTCCCATCTCTACTTTTTCCAATTGAAGTTAAGAATATCCAACTAGGCAAACATGGCAGTGACAGTGGAGCTTATGACGCTGAAGGAAGGTTTGTTGAATCAAAATTTGAAGAAATTTTCATCAAACATGCACATACACATCCAAATGCTTTAACACATGATGAGCTCGACGAGTTGTTAAAAGCAAATAGAACGCCTAAAGATATCAAAGGAAGGTTAGTTTGCTGTATATGATGCATATGGAATTGAATTTTATAGTATAAATAAATTTTTTTCATTATAGAAATATAATAACCATTGATGCATGTATGGTGATATATGCAGAATTGGTAGCTTTGTTGAATGGAAAGTTCTTTACAAACTTGCCAAAGACAAGAATGGTTTACTTCCCAAAGAAACGATTCGTGGTGTTTATGATGGAAGCTTGTTTGAAGTGCTCAAAAAAGAACATACAAAAAAGAATTAGTTTATCCTAATTATAGTTTGTCTATAGATGCAAAAGGCAAAAGTTATGATATATTCAAATATACAGAAGTTTGTTTATAGTGAAGATGTTCACATATGTAATTTACAAAGTATATCAATTTGTTGAGTTTCATCGTTCATTTATTTGTTAAGCAATGTATCTTATCGTGTTGTGGAATATGAATACTGAAATGACAATTTATATCAAGTTCATGCAAACCTAGGTTTGGTTGAATGCTGATTTTTTCTCACTTGAAAGGTGATTCTGTTTATAGTTGGTAGTTTGTGCTTTGCTTAAAGTCTTTATAAATTATGGTTTTCTACCACGCACGAATCCAAACACATACGAAGTTGCATATTCTCAACTCCTTGTTGCCGATCCACCTTGATGATTCCTCCTTAAGATTTCACAAATAACTCTTTATGTTTCTGAAGTGAAGTTCAAGATTCCAAGATTCTCCATACAATGACAACATTGATCATTTTATACTGACTAGTGTAATTATAGTTTCACTATTAACACCTATCGATTCGAACCTGCTCTTTGGCAAAAAATTTCAATACATTTTTATTTTTGCAGGAAAGAGTTATATATTTCAATACATCTTTTAATTTCTTTTATAAATTTTTAATTTCTTTTATAAATTTTTATTTTTAAATACAATAAAAAAAACTTAAAAAATATTTTTATTTCATTTTTTCTATTTTCTTTTAATTTCTATTTTGTTTTAATTTCTTTTATAAATTTTTATTTTTAAATACAATAAAAAAACCTAAAAAATATTTTTATTTTAGATTTAGGTTAGTAAAATGTTTAATTAATCTTAGACACAAAATATTTTATTTTTCTTTTCATTTAAAATTACTTTCTTAATTAAATGCTAATTAATTAGAAATAGGATTTTTCTTAATTAAAATCAATTGCAAAAAATACCAAAAAATATTTTTTCTTTTAAATTAGGGTTTAGAAAACTTATGTCTCCAGTCGAATATTTTTTCTCTTATTTGTTCGTGTTTTATTCTCATTTAAATTCTAGAAAACGATGTATAGGTCGCAAGGTTATTTTTGTAATAGAGTAGATTTAATTTCTCGGACCTTACTTTCCGCACCTCTTATTCTGTATCTGCCCCAAAGCCATGTAATAACTTAAGACTTTATCTTTCCGCATTTTTACTTTCTGCACTCTCTTATAAACTGTATATACACTGCTTAGATGTATGACTAATAGGATTGTATGGCAAGATTAAAATCAACCGTTAGATAACCTTAAATTCAAAGATAACATTATCTGAATTGAATCACTATTTCACACTTGCACCCCTTAGGGTATCCTCTCTTGTTGCTTTCGGATAAACAATGGCATATCCCTCGAACGTAGGGGTACCATTAGCAAAAATGCTTACGAATAACATCATCATAGTCCCTTCGATACAAAGATCATAGTCTCTCGATGGCCCTCGATGCTGCCTATGAATATATGATCTCGTCCCTCGGTTATTGCCTACGAAAAGTGATGATCGTCCCTTCGAAATGCTAAAGGTATCCTTACAATGTTGCCTTCAATGACCATTCGATGGCATGGATAGCCCTATCCTAAAGGAGAAGGAAAATAACAAGAACGACCCCTTCTGAGTAGATAATAAGACTCTAAATTGCTTGCTCCAATCAAAAATACTTTTGACACCTCACACATCTTTTCAAAAACTATTTTTTCAAACAAACACTTTGTATACATTCCAACGAGAATCATTACAAAGTTTTACCCTTTCAAAAGAAACATTTTCAAACACTTCGTATACATTCTTGAGGACTGATACAAGAATCATTACAAAGTCAAAGCGAAATACTTTTCAAATACTTTTCAAAATACTTTTCAAATCACACACACACAGAAATAAAATTTTCAAAAGTGAGCTAAGTAATTAAGAGCCCGTAGATAACTACGGATGGAAAGGGTGCTAATACCATCCCTTTTCATAATTATCTCCCGTACTCATAATCTATCAAAGGTCTTTCCTGTTCTTTTCACCTTTCCTTTATTGGATAAAAGAAAAGTCGGTGGCGACTGTAACATCCCCATTTTATTAGCTAATTATTAATTATTATGATATATTATAATTAATTTAATTAGGTGATTTTTTAATTGAAATTATTTGAATAAGTGTATTATTTAATTAATTGTGTTTTATGAGTGGAATAGTGGTTATTTAGTATTTGACCTATTATGAGAATGAAAGTAATAGAGAGGTGTTAAATATTAAGCCCAATAAGACAATCCTAGTTAGTAAGGATTAGAAGAGAATCGTAATTAAAATTTCATTTGGGAGAAAGAAGAAAAGAGAAGAGGAGAAAGAGTAAAAGTGGAGAAGAAACCTTAGAATCCAAATATACAAGAGTAAGGGGGAGAATCTTCATTATTATGCTTCTATGTGTTGTTGGGTAGTAATTAGTAACATGTTAGGTTGTTTAATTGCAATTTCTAGAATCTTTGAATGTTAGGGTTTGAAGAGAAATTATATTTTTCAACTTAGAAATGATAGCCCATGATTAGAAAACATGTTAGGATACCCTTTAATGATTAGTAACATGAATTAGATTTGGGTATTTCAATTTCTAGGTTTTTGATTCACTTAGGTTGAAATTAGAATCCCAAATTGATGTTGGAAATTATGTTTAGATGTTTGTATTTGATGTTATATGTTGGAAATAGGTTATAACACCTTAAAATGGAGTAAATTGCATGTTTAAATGTGTCTTTGGGTCAAAGGTTCGTGTGGGAAGTTGTTGTCTTCGCAGAAAAGTTTCTGTCAAAAATGCAAACCAGGCTTAACGCGGTTTTTGGGGCTCAGCGTGGCCTGTACTGTGAAATGTTTTCAAAACTTCAAAAATTCATAACTTTTTAACCGTAACTTCGTTTTGGGCGTCGTTCGAACCGTTAGAAAGCTAATGAAATAACCTATAAGATAGAGTTAGATTTGATGGAATTAGATGATTTAATAATTATGTGATTTGAAAAAATGATGTGTATATGTGTTATGTACATTGCGAATTGGTATTGAATTGGAGTGATAGTTTATGTATCAATTGGTATGTGTTATGAATTGATGATGAATGGAAACAATATGTTTTGGAATTGTTTTATATATGTTATTATGGTGTGTTAAGTTGCTAAATTCTATGAACACATAATACTTGATTAAACTTATGTGTGTTGTGTTGGATGATTGTAATGAAAAATCATTGTTGGTTTATGTGCAAAATGTTGTTGGTGAGTATGTGATGGTAAATGTTAAATGATTTTCAATGATGTAATGATATATGTGTATTTTTGCAATTGGTGTATAATTAAAGATGTTGGATTAATGAGGATAACATGTGTTGAAGTGTATGTTATGTGTTAATTGTGATGTGTAGTGATATGTATATGCTACATATAATGCTTGTTGTTGTTAGAACATGAAGTTGTGCAATTGATGGACAATTCACATGAGTTGAATGGTGATGATATGCTTGGATAATTGAGGTTTTGTGAATAGTCTTGATTTGCATATGTTGTCTTGATAAATTGCACATGCATCATTGGCTGACCTTGAAATAAAGGTGGTGAAACTTGGGTTCACGATTGCTCGATTCCTAATGGGGAATAAGTAGAAGAGGCTTTGGATCTTGTCCGGATCTAAGGTAATGACTTTGGTTCTAGTGAAGAGAATCAAAAGCGGGGTGAATGGAATGTTCCCAAATCGACACCACATGCATTATTGAGTCACATTGCATAGTTGTCTCATGATTCATTGATGAATATGATTTATGTGGATTGTTTTGTGATACTTGAATTGCATGATATGTGAATAACTTTAATTGAAGACAATTATGTTAACTGTAACGATTGTGAATATGATACACTTGAATTGTTTCTATGATCATAATAGTTTGGAATATCACTTGAAGTATGTGGAATTCACGAATATATGTTGTTTCTATATTAATTCCAGTTATATATATGTGAAATAATGTGAATTCTCAACCTTCTGTTATGATGTTGCCTCTATGTGGGTAACGTGCAGGTTTTGAGGATAGCGGTGTTTCGCACAAGACTAGTTGAGGAGTCTAGCTATTTTATCTTTTACTAGGTATTCTAGTCATTGCTATGGTCATATAACACGAGATTTATCTAGATTTCTGCTTTGATGGGATTTGTTATGTACTCTCATCTATTTTTATTTGTATGGTTGATATACTATTTTGATGTGGCCTTGGTGTCGATGCATGAATTCTGATGACTTGATTATATTATAAATTCATTACTTTTTCATCCAATGATTATAGTATCGGATGTAATCATTGATAGTATTTGTGAATGACAAATAATCCGCTATGAAAATGCATGTATTGTTTTAAAGAATGAAATTCAGACATGTGTTATGAATGTGACCAGTGTGCATGTATGATTTCAATGTTGAACGGAATATCATGTGACGCCCTCTTGTTATGCATTTTATTTACTCTGATTGTGCAATATCTATATATATATATATATATATATATATATATATAATAATTGGAGAATTAGTAGGGGGTGTTACACCGACTCTTGTTATCCATAACATTTGCGGTAAAACATAAAACAAACAAGTTAGTTCTCCCACTATGTTACAGAACTGGCGACCCTGCTGGGGAAACTACCCAAAGAGAGGTCACCTTAGGGCTTTAGATCACTTTTAATCGCTTTCTGTTTGCTTTGTCTGATTCACTTTTAAGGATTTCTTGGGTATTATATTTGTGGGGGATCCTACACCCGAATCCAAATTTCCTTAGGTAAGTAGCAATAGATCATCGCAACTGTCCAGCATAGACCGAAATGGTTAAAATGATGGCTACAGTTAGTGTGACACTTTGGATGTCCTGATGTTGCTCATGTTCAGTTGAGGAAATATTTCGCATTTGCGTGGTGTCATCAAGCACTAACTAAACTTTTAGAACACTAATTGAGCCATCTTAGCCATTAGAAGGTAGTGAGATATCCGACTTCGGTGAAGACTGAGGTTGGTTGATACTCGATGCTACGCTCATTGAGATTCGACTTTCGAGATGTTTCAGTCGACCATTTGGTAGCCGTTTTGAAATAAAGCCTATGAGAAAGATTCGTGGTATGAGATTCCTAGAACCCGGTTACTATTGTAGGACAGGTTGTACCAACTTAAACTTCGGTAGGGTAGACACCTATACCTCATGCAAGACTTAAGCCTAAGGCTGTTGTGTGAATTATTTGTGCTTGCTATTTAAACATGACATCATGACATCATAACTTCATAACATTTCTAACCATTTCAAGGACCTAGGGATTTACTTTTTCTTTGTGTTGTAGGGTTATAGCTTCCAGGAACACTATATCTAAATCAACTTCGTGGGTATACCTTCTCAACTCAAGGAATAAGTCTCAAAAGTTCCCGATCACTCTCAGCTCACCAAGAGGCATGATTATCTACTCGACTTGGTTATCTCTGGTTTTGAAGAAGATATGATGAGCGTCGTATTCTAGTTCTTTGATCCAAAACATCACTACTTTACTTTTCCAGACTATCAATTGGTACCTACAATGGAAGAATTCTCTAAGATACTTGGGATATCCATTCTTGATGGATACCTTTCACCGGTTTAGAAAAAGTTCTGAGGTTTGAAGACATCACATTAGCGTTACATCTAAAGCGGTTTGATATTGAAGCTAATTGGGAAACAAGAAGCGGAGTTAAGGGTTTGCTTGCTAAATTTTTGATAAAGAAAGCTCGAGAATTCTTAAAGGTTATGATTTTCCATGCTTTCGAAGACATTTTAGCTTTTCTAATCTATGGTTTGGTGTTATTCCCTAATCCGAACCAATTCATAGACGTGAATTCCATCAAGATATTCCTCACTCATAATCCTGTGCCTATCTTGCTTGGAGATACTCTGCATTCTCTCCATATTCGTACTATGAAAAGACAAGGAACTCTCATGTGTTGCATACCATTATTATCCAGGTGGTTTATTTCACACCTTCCTCGATCAATGATGAAGAATGAACAAGGTCTGAAGTGGTCTCAAAGGTTGATGTCACTCTCTCATTCAGATATTCGTTGGTGTCTCTACTCTCAAAAAGACTTCACTTTCATTGATAGTTGTGGAGAATTCCCGAATGTGCCACTCCTTGTCATAAGGGGAGGTATCACTTACAACCCTTCTCTAGCACTACATCAGTTTGGTTATGCTCGAAGAGATGGTCCTCATGATATACTTATTCAAGGCATTGTGTTTGACTACGACAACGGTCTCCAAGTTTACCGTCGAAGATTTATGCACGTTTAGGGCATGGTGAAGAAAACTGATACCAAGACCTTGGGGCATAAAAATTCCATTCTTTGGGAACCTTACCTCAAATGGGTGCGCACTCGCGCTCAAAATCTCATGATGCTATATGCTGCCATTCTACCAATAATTATGGAACCTGTTGCCGAAGGCGATGAGTCTTATACCATTCTCCATCCAGACATGCCTACTAATTTTGAAGAATTGAAGAGATCCTGGATTCAACTTAAGGAAGAAAGGGATACATTCAAAGCTCAGTACTATGCAAACGAGAAAAAAGTATTGGAGATGACAAAGCTACTTCACGAAGAACAGAGCATTAACACCTACGTCAACACGAAGAGGAAACGTCCATGGGAGGCCTAAGCACTAGGAATTTTACTTTTGTACTTGAACTTTCTTTTGTATTCACTATTCAAACTAATAAAAAGTTTGTTCTTGCTTGTTTACCAAATTTAAATTCCTAAGGTCCTTGAAAACATTGAATTGCATTGGATTGCATTGCATATCATAGCATAACATTTCATAACAGGTACTCCGAAGAACAATTTTCTTATTCTCTCGCTGTTTATTTCAGCAGAAAATGGCTCTCGAACAAACTGTCAAAGACCTCCAAGCTCAGAACGCTCAGTTCCAAGAGATGTTCACCAACTTGGCCCAAGGACAGAAAGATCCGAAAGAGCTCATCACCAAGAAGAAGAAGAAAGTACATGGCATTCTCAACTTGGGAAGAAGGTTCAGAGGTCCAGCTGTCATACCCCAAAATTTGCCCTCCATCTTCTCAAGATATTTCATACATCCATACTCAAGGATTCCTCAAGGGTTGATCAGACAAACCCTCTCCTAGACAATCAACCCAAACTAGGGTTTGGCAATTCTCAGATCCAGATGGACTTCCAACATCTCCAATGTTCATCATGCCTCCTCATATGCTTCAAAGATTTCCATGTCAAGTTTCAAGCCTCACAAGTCAAGTTTCCTTAGACAATTGCTCAGATGGTTGAAAATCAGTTGTATTCGACAAAAAGTCAACTGTGGTCAACATACAGTCAAACTTCATAATTTTTGGTCAACATACTCATTTTGAAGTTACATTCATCATTTGATCAAAGGTTGATCATGATTCATCAAGAAAACTCAAGATTTGCTCAAAAAGTCAAACTTTCTAAATTAGGGTTTCTCAGTGAAAAGTCAACCAAACTTTGACTGAGCATAACTTCTTCATACTTTCTCAGAAATTTTTCCACCACCTCTTGTTTTGAAGGAAATTCAATTCTCTAAAACTTCATGTCTCACAAGAATGTTCAAAAAATGCTTCATTTGGAAGGTATGGATCAAAACATTACAGGTCCTTTTCAAAGTCAACAAAAAGTCAACATTTTGTTTTGAAGATATATTGAGAATGGTAACTCCAATTGAGATGAAACCAAATAGGTTGGTTAGAGGACTCTTAGAGCTTTCCAAAAAGTCCCAGAACACTAAAAAATGTGGAAAATTGAGCAAAATACACCTTGTGCAAGTTGGGCAATTTTGAAGAAGTGCACAAAGAGAGATACTTGTAAAAATCAAAAATTTTGCAAATGGGCCTAGTTTTTCTTCATCCAAACTTGTTCCTTATACAATGAGGAATATCCAAGCCCAATGCCACGAATTTTAATCTTATTTTTCTATTTAATTTGGATTTTATTCATTTAAATACAAATTAAATTCAAAAATAAGGCATAAAATCAAAATTAATTGCAAAATTGATTTTTCTCTCTTCCTTGAGATCCAAGTAACCCAAGAAAGCTGGCAAATTTCGAAATTGGTCTTGATATGGCAAGAATTTGATTGAAATTGATCAAAAAAGATAAGATTTGATTTTGTAGAAAATCAAATATTTTTGCATTGATTGATGATTATTTCTTCCTCAAATCAGCTCCAATTCCATCCAATATAAATATACAAGGCATAAGACATGAATTAGAACAGAAAAATTGCTTGGAGAAACCCTAACCTAACTCAAAAAAACCGTGCACTACAAGTCACTAGCAGCCCTTGTTCCAGCTTGTTTCAATTGTTTTTGAGGATCCAAACACGTTCCTTGATATCCCTGGAAGCATTCCAGACCTTTACATTGTCCAAAAGCATCAAGAATCACGAAATCCGAATTTGGTTTGTTCATGTTTTTCTCAAAATCGATTTCCATTATTCATGCATTTTTAACATGTTTTGTTGTTGTTTTTGTGTTTAGAACGAAGCTTGGAAGCTTTCTGGGCAATTTGATTGAATTTCCATGGCCTAGAACACGAATCACCATTGCTAGGGTTTTCGGCCTCGATTTAGGGCTTCTTTAAAATGGATAAATTGGACCATAAGACCACCACCATCGTGTTTAGAATTCAATTTGCAATCAATTCATGTACTCACAACTAATTTATATTACGTGTATGAGATTTTGGAAAATGCAGGGACTATAGCGTCACACTGAGGCCGACGCAATATTTTCAAAAATTCAAAACGAAGAAGATGAAGCTTGGCGCGGGATTGGTGCAGTCAGGAGATGACACTTGTTTACAAACCACTCGCTCTGTTTCCATGACACGCGTGCACTCCAGCTCAGTTGGTCAAGGCGTGGGGATGTGAAGCTAAGGTCACCGGTTCGATTCTTGAAGGGACCATTTATTTTTGCTTCTTTTACAAACTAACATATTTTTTCATATTTTCATATTTTCTATTTAATATTTTCCATGATTTTATTTTTCTTTCATAATTTTTTATCATGCATTAAAAAACACCAAAAATATTTTTTCTTTTTGCATTATTTCCAGAAAATGTTTATTCAATTTATAAAATTAAAAATATTATTTTTGCATGCATATTTAATTTAATTGTTAATTTATCATTTAAATCACCTTTAATTGATTTTTAATTATTATATTAACTCTAAAATCCCAAAAAATTATTTTAGCATATTAATATTATTTCCAGCATGAAAACTTTTTCTCATTCAAAAATTATTATTTTTACTAACATTTTCCTCTTATTCGATTTTCTCGTATTTCCCGATTTCTCATCTTTTCACAAGTTATTCCGTTTCGGACGATTTCTTTTATTGCTTTCTTTTCATATTTTGTAATTGCTTATGGGATGTAATAGTTTAATTAGGACTTTTATTTTCCGCATTTTTTTTCAATTATGTATCTGCCCCAAAGCCATGTAATAGCGTAGGATTTATCTTTCCGCACTTTACATTTCCGCATTTTAATTTCTGCACCCTATAAACTGCTAGTAATTAGGCGTGTATGGCAAGATAAAATTGAACATAGCTCACACTAATTGTCAAGATAAAATATCTAAATCAACACACTCTTTTCACACATGCACCCCTTAGGGTAATTCTCTCTCGTTGCCTTTACGAATTCAAATGGTCATGTCCCTCGAACGTAGAGGTATTCTAGCACCGTTGCCTTCAAAACAAATCATCATAGTCCCTTCGATACAAAGATCATAAGACCCACGATGTCGCCTCCGAATACATGATCTTGACCCTCGATTGTCGCTACGAAAATGATGATAGTCCTTGAATGTGCTAGGATACTTCCTACAAGTTGCCTTCTATGACCATCCGATGCCCCTTCGAATGTCCCTTCTACATCCAACGAATAGGGTTACCTACCAACTAATGGTATGGATAGCACTATTCTAAAGGAACGTAAAACAACACGAAAACGACCAATTCTGAGTAGGTAATAAGACTTTTAGTTGCTTGCTCAAATCAAATACTTTTTACACCTCACATTTTTGTCAAAGTTCAAACTCTTTTCAAAAAATATTTCCGACACTTTGTATACATTCCTACATGAATCATTACAAAGTTAAAGCGAAATGCCTTTTCAAAACATTTTTGTCTAACACACAATTTTAAAAAGTGATCTAAGAGCAACTAAGAGCCCGTAGATAACTACGGATGGAAAGGGGTGCTAATACCTTCCCTTTTCATAACCTTCTCCCTTACTCGAATCTAACGGGTCTTTTTACTTTTTACCTTCCCTTAATTGGATAAAAGAAAAGTCGGTGGCGACTCTTGCTATCCGCACATTTGCGATACAAAAACCTACAAAGTCAGTTCACCGTATTACATAACTGGCGACTCTGCCGGGGAGACACCCTAAAGAGAGAATGCCTTAGGGATTTCTAAATCACTTTTACTGCTTTTTGTCTGATTTGCTTGCTTTATCTTTAAGGGTTGCTTGGGTATTATATTTTTGGGGGATCCTACACCCGGATCCGGGTTTCCTTTTAAGTAAGTAGCAATAAATCGTCGCGATCGTTAGACGTATATCGAAACGGTCAACATGATGGCTACGTTAGTGTGACACTTTGGATGTCCTGATACTCTTCATTTCCAAGTTGAGGATAGTATTTGGCTTCTGCGTGGTGTCATCAAGCACTAACTAAACTTTTAGAACCTTAATTGACCCATCTTGGCCATTAGAAGGTAGTGAGATGGCCGGCTTTGGTGAAGACTAAGGTTGGTTGATACTCGATACTACGCTCATTGAGATCAGACTTTTGGGATATTTTCGGTCGACCACTTGGTAGTCGTATTGAAATAAACGCCTACGAGAAAGATCAATGATGTGAGATTCCTAGAACCCGGTTACTATTATAGGACAGGATGAACCAACTCAAACTTTTGGTGTGGTAATCACCTATACCTCTTGCAAGCCTTAAACCTAGGCTCATTGTGTGAATTGTTTGTGTGTGCTAAACATGACATCATGACATCATCGCATTGCATATCATTTCTAACCATTTCAAGGACCTAGGGATTTATCTTTGCTCTTTTGTAGGGATTATGGCTTCTAGAAAGACTATCCGAATCAACTTCATGGGTATACCTTCTCACTCAAAGAATTGGTTTGAAATTCCGACCATGCTCGGTTCATCAAAAGACATGGTTATCTCGATTTGGTTATCTCGGTTTTGAAGAAGATATGATGCATGTCCTATTCCAGTTCTTCGATCCGAAACACCATTGCTTTACATTTCCAGATTATCAGTTAGTTCCTACCTTGGAAGAGTTCTCTAAGCTACTTGGGATACCTATTCTTGATCAAATGCTATTCACCGGTCTAGAAAAGGCTCCTAGGTACGAAGACATTGCATCAGCCTTACATCTTAAGCGCTCAGACATTGAAGCCAATTGCTAAACAAGAAGCGGAGTTAAGGGTTTACTTACTAAGTTCTTAATTAGGAAAGCCCGAGAATTCCTCAAAGCTATGAGTTTCCATGCATTCGAAGACATTATGGCCTTGCTAATCTATGGTTTGGTTCTATTCCCTAACTCGGATCAATTCATAGATGTCAACGCCATCAAGTTGTTCTTTACCCGTAATCCTGTGCCTACTTTACTTGGAGACATCCTACATTCTCTCCACACTCGTACTACTAAAAGACAAGGAACTCTCATGTGTTGCATACCATTACTTTCCAGGTGGTTTATTTCGCACCTTCCTCCATCAGTTTTGAAGAATGAACAAATATTGAAGTGGTCTCAAAGGTTAATGTCACTCTCTCATTCAGATATCCGCTGGAACCTTTTCTCTCAAAAGGATTTCACCTTCATTGAGCGTTGTGGAGAATTCCCTAATGTACCACTACTTGGTATAAGGGGAGGTATTACTTACAACCCTTCTCTAGCTCTACGTCAGTTTGGTTTTGCTCGAAGAGATGGTCCGCATGATATGCTTCTCCAAGACATTGTGTTCGATTACAACCACGATCTCCAGAATTACCGACGAAGGTTCATACACGCTTGGGGCATGGTAAAGAAGACTGATACCAAGACTTTGGGGCACCAAAACTTCATTCCTTGGGAAACTTACCTCAAATGGGTGCGAGCTCGAGCTCAAAACCTCATGATGCCATTCAGGCCTGTTTTACCAGTAATTATGGAACCTGTTGCTATAGGTGACGTACCCTATACTGTTCTCCATCCCGACATGCCTACTAATCTTGAAGACTTGAAGGGATCCTGGATTCAACTAAAAGAAGAAAGGGATACCTTCGAAGCTCAGTGTTATGCAAGCGAGAAGAAGGTACTAGAGTTGACAAAGCTACTTCACGAGGAGCGAAACATCAACACCTACCTCGGCACCAAGAGGAAGCGCCCATGGGAGACTTAGAGCTTCAGGATTTATATGTTTTTCTTTTATTGTTTTGAATTATCTCTTGTACTTAAAAAGAAAAAGAATAAAAGGAGAACTAATAAATGTTTGTTCATTGCTTGTTTAACAAATTTAAATCTCTAAGGTCCTTGAAAACATTGCATTGCATTTGCATAAACATCGCATATTATAGCATAACAGTGCATCACAGATACATTGAAGATTGGTTTTCTCATTCTCTCGCTATTTATTTTAGCGAAAGGCAGAATGTCAAAGATCTCCAAGCTCGAAATGCTCTGTTTGAGATGTTCACTAGCTTGGTCCAAGGCCAAGAAGATGAAGCTCATCAATGAAGAAGAAGGTTGTTGGTCTCCTCAACATGGGCAGGCGCTACAAGGGTGGTCCTAAAGTGGTCAGTCGAATAGAGCTCTCTGAAGGAAGTGTCAAGAATGAGGGGAGTGTCAAGGGTGATGGCGAAGGCATCCAGCATGAGCCTGAAAAAGACTATGATGATGGCCAGTACTCTGATGAAGATGACAAGTACAAGCAACTTGAAGACCGTCTGAATGCTGTGGAAAATCTGAAGATGTCCGGGTTGAATTTTGATGATCTGAGTCTTGTTCCTGGTGTGGTGATTCCTCCCAAATTCAAAGTTCCCACTTTTGCTAAGTATGATGGCATTTCTTGTCCGAAGCTGCATTTGAATTCCTATGTTCAGAAGATCAACCCCCACACTTATGACAGGAAGTTGTGGATGCATTATTTTCAAGAGAGTTTGTCAGGAACTCAATTGGAGTGGTATTATCAGCTAGAGAATGACCGTATCCGTACTTGGAGTGACTTTGCAGATGCTTTCTACAGACAATATGAGTACAATGCTGAATTGACACCCACCCGCATGCAACTACAGAGCATGTCTATGGGTCGTGATGAGAAGTTCAAAGAGTATGCTCAGAAATGGAGAGATCTAGCAGGCAGAGTTCAACAACCCTTGTCCAATAGGGAGTTGGTTGATATGTTTATGGGAACACTGACAGGCCCATTCTTCAATCATCTGATTGGAAACTCTTCAACCGGATTCACCGAGCTGATATTGACAGGAGAGCGCATCGAAGCTAGTATCAAGAGTGGGAAGATTCAGGTGGAGGCATCTTCAAATGCTGCAAAAAGATCTTTCGGTGGTAAGAAAGAAGCTAATGCTGTGTATGGTCAGAAAAGTCGAGCCAAGACCGACCGTGCTCAATCTGTGGGGGCAGTTGTGATCTCCAACCCTACATCAGCACAACCTCAGCGAGACAACGCGTAGTCGAGCAGCCACGAAGGCGATTCGAAGATCAACATGCCATTGTCGCAAGCCTTGCAACACATGTTGAAAGCAGAGCTGATTACTTTGAAGGATCTTCCTCAGAGTGTCAACACTTCCTCTCCGAGATACAATCCTAATGCTAAGTATGTTTACCACTCCAACAGTCCAGGGCACGACAACGCTGTTGGGCTCAAGAACAAGATTCGGGATATGATTGAAGCTAAGCAGATTGAGTTTGACCCTCCTGTTGAGACTCCGAATGTGATCAACGCTCCTATGCCTAATCATGACAAAAGTTCCAATGCTATTGGTGAAGACACTTATGTCTTCAATATAGATGACTTGACCATTCCTCGATGGTATTGAAGAATTTCTTTAAGTTTGTCAATGCAGGATGCCCAGAGAATTGTCGTTGGTGGCCATCTGCACCTGATGGTTTTGCTTGGTTGAGAAGACGTGTCCAGTGCATGATGAATAACTGTGAAATACTATTCCTGAAACCACCTGTGGAGAGTCTGTGTGAAGACATGTCTAAAAAGCTGAAGATCGAAGATGTGAATGAAACTGTACCGTCTGCATGGGATACCTTGGGGCAGCCAAGTGGAAAGTATGATTACATGGTGAAGTACACTGTTCCTGAGAGCTACAAGATTCCTATTGAAGATGTTAAGGCGACCGGATGGGGTGACGATTTCCCATAAGACTATGCTGACGTCAACACTATAAGGATTTCCTCTGTTGATCCTGTGCCTAGGGTGGCACCTCTCATTATCACTTCTCCCAGACCAGTTCCATATTCCTCTGACAAGGCTATCCCTTGGAACTATGGAGCCGATGTTTACTATCATGGCGTCAAGCAAGACCCTCTTACCATTGAAGATCTTACAGTTGAAGCTACCATTCCTGACATTGACAACATCACTGGATCAAGTAAGGTGACCAGAACCGGAAGAGTATTCTCTCCAGATATCTCTCCTCTAAAAGACACTGCGACTCCAGCTCGCATTCCAGCTATTCAACCCATTCCCCAATGTCATACCCCAAAATTTGCCCTCCATCTACTCAAGAGATTTCATACATCCATACTCAAGGATTCCTCAAGAGTTGATCAGACAAACTCTCTCCTAGACAATCAACCCAAACTAGGGTTTGGTATCTCTCAAGTCAAGATGGATTTCCAACATCTCCAATGGTCTTCATGCCTCCTCATATGCTTCAAATATTCTCCATGTCAAGTTTCAAGCTTCACAGATCAAGTTTCCTCAGACAATTGCTCAGATGGTTGAAAATCAGTTGTATTGGACAAAAAGTCAACTATGGTTAACATACAGTCAAACTTCATAATTTTTGGTCAACATCCTCATTTTGAAGTTACATTCATCATTTGATCAAGGGTTGATCATGATTCATCAAGAAAACTCAAGATTTGCTCAAAAGTCAAACTTTCTAAATTAGGGTTTCTAGATGAAAAGTCAACTGAACTTTGACTGATCATAACTTCTTCATACTTTCTCAGAAAGTTTTCCACCACCTCTTGTTTTGAAGGAAATTCAATTCTCTACAACTTCATGTCTCACAAGAATGTCCAAAAAATGCTTCATTTGAGAGGTATAGCTCAAAACATTACAGGTCATTTTCAAAGTCCACAAAAAGTCAACTTTTTGTTTTGAAGATATATTGAGCATGGAAACTCCAATTGAGATGAGACCAAAAAGGTTGGTTATAAGACTCATAGAGCTTTCCAAAAAGTCCAAGAACACTCAAAAATGTGGAAAATTGAGCAAGTTACACCATTCACAAGTTGGGCAATTTTGAAAGAAAGCACAAACAGAGATACTTCTAAAAATCAAATTTTTTGCAAATGGGCTTGCTTTTTCTTCATCCAAACTTATTCCTCATACAATTAGGAATATCCAAGCTCAATGCCATGAATTTTTGATTTATTTTTCTATTTAATTTTGAATTTATTCATTTAAATACAAATTAAATTTTAAAATAAATTATAAAATCAAAATTAATTGAAAGATTGATTTTATTCCTTCCTTGAGACTCAAGTAACTCACCAAAGTCCAGCAAATTTTGAAATTTGACAAAAATGGCAAGATTGGATTGGAATTGATCAAGTTTTGAAAATTTGATTTTATACAAAAATCAAATTTTGATTATCATTGAATGGTGATTGATTCTTGCCAAAAAATGTCTCAAATCCATCCAATATAAATACTTGATGCATACCAATCAAAAGAAGACGAAAAAATTGCTCCAGAAACCCTAACCTAAAAGTCAAAAATCTGTGGCAAGCAAGCAATTGGAGATCTTACTTACAGCCGTTTTCAATCAAATTTGAGGTGTCTAACACGTTCCTTGGCATCTCCAGAGTCGATCCAGACTCTTACATTATTCAAAATCATCCAGAAACAAGAAATTCGAAATCGGTTTGCTCACACTTTTTTCAAATTCGAATTCCTTCATTCATGCATTATTAACTGGATTTGTTGTTGTTTTTGTGCTTAGTGAGGTGTTTGCAAGCTTTCTGGGCAAGCCAATTGAATTTCCATGGCCTGAATCGTGTTACACCATGATTAGGGTTTCTGTGAACGAATTAGGGTTTCCCTTAATAGGACAAATTGGACAATAGGACCCATACCAGTGTGTTCGGAATGCTCCAAGGAATCGAACCATGGTCTTGGATATTATTTATATTATGTGTGCTGCGTTTTTTATGTTTGCCAGGGACTTAGCGTCGAACCATGGCCGACGCAGACTTTTCAAATATTCAAAAGGTTGAAGACGAAGCTTACGCGAAGGAGGAAGCGAGGAGATGGCGTGTTATTTTCCATTCATTCTGTTTCCAAACAGTAGAACACGCTAGCACAGTTGGTCAAGGCATGTGAACTTGAGATTTCGCTCCAGGGTCATGAGTTCGATCCCTCCAGGGACCGGTTTTGCCATCCTTTTTCCAAACTCAATTTTCTTCATATTTTTCATATTTTAATATTTTGCATCTATTTTAATTAATTTCCACATTTTATTTCTGCATTAAAAAACCATCAAAAATTAATTTTCTTTTTACATTATTTTCCTAAAATCTTTATTTAATTTATAAAATTAAAAAATACAATTTTGCATGCATATTTATTTTTATTTATAATTTTGTATTTAAATCATTGTAAATTCATTTTTAATTATTAAAATGCATCTAAAAAATCCCAAAAAAATATTTTAGCATATTTATATTATTTCCAGCATGTCATATTTTTTCCAATTAAAAATTTGCAGTTTTTTCTAACATTTTCTCTTATTTCGATTTTATCGTATTTTCCGATTTCTCGTTCCTTTACAGGTTCATCCGATTCAGACGATTCTTCCGTTTTCATTTTATTTTTCAATAATGTAACTGTCTATGGGATGTAATAGTTTAAATTAGGTTTTATTTTCCATAAGTTTAAATTATGTATCGCCCCAAAGCCTTGTAATAGCGTAGGATTTACCTTTCCGCATCTTTACATTCCGCATTTTACTTTCCGCACTCTATCAATTGCTAGTAACTAGGCGTGTATGGCAAGATAATAATCAACATAGCTCACTAATTTTCAAGATAAAATATCTGAAATCAACACACTTCTTTCACACACGCACCCCTTAGGGTAATTCTCTCTCGTTGCCTTTGCGAATTCAAAATGGTCATGTCCCTCGAATGTAGAGGTATCCTAGCACCGTTGCCTTCAACACAAATCATCATAGTCCCTTCGATACAAAGATCATAAGACCCACGATGTCGCTTCCGAATAAATGATCTTGACCCTCGATTGTCGCCTACGAAAAATGATGATAGTCCCTTCGAATGTGCTAGGATACTTCCTACAAGTTGCCTTCAATGACCATCCGATGTCCCTTCGAATGTCCCGCTTACATCCAACGAATGGAGCTACCTGCTAACTAATGGTAAGGCTAGCGCTATTCTAAAGGAACGTAGAAGTACGAAAACGATCAATTCTGAGTGGGTAATAAGACTTTTAGTTGCTTGCTCAAATCAAATGCTTTTCACACCACACACTCTTTTTCAAAGTTCAAATTCCTTTCAAAACAAAAACATTTCCGAACACTTTGTATACACTCCTACATGAGTCATTACAAAGTCAAAGCGAAATGCCTTTTCAAAACATTTTTGTCAAACACAGAAAGCAATTTTAAAGGTGATCTAGAGCAACTAAGAGCCCGTAGATAACTACGGATGGAAAGGGTGCTAATACCTTCCCTTTTCATAACCATTCTCCCGAACTCGAGAATCTAACGAAGGTCTTTTTCATTACTTTTACCTTCCCTTAATTGGATAAAAATAAAAGTCGGTGGCGACTCTTGCTATCCGCACATTTGGATACAAAAATCCTACAAAGTCGGTTCACCGTATTCTGAGCTGGCGACTCTTGGGACAATTTATCCTAAAGAGAATTGCTTTAGGGATTTCTAGATAACCTTTACCGCTTTTTGTTTGACTTGTATGCTTTATCTTTAAGGGTTGCTTGGGTATTATATTTGTGGGGGATCCTACACCCGGATCCGGGTTTCCTTTTAGGTAAGTAGCAATAAATCATCGCGACCGCTAGACGTATAACTAAACGGTCAACATGATGGCTACGTTAGCGTGACACTTTGGTTGTCCCGATACTCTTCATTCCCAAGTTGAAGATAGTATTTGGCTTCGTGGTGTCATCAAGCGCTAACTAAACTTTTAGAACCTTAATTGACCCATCTTGGCCATTAGAAGGTAGTGAGATGGCGGCTTTGTGTAGACCGAGGTTGGTTGATACTCGATGCTACGCTCATTGAGATCGAGACTTTTGGGATATTTTCGATCGACCACTTGGCGTCGTATTGAAATAAACGCCTACGAGAAGATCGATGATGTGAGATTCCTAGAACCGGTTACTATTATAGGACGGATGAACCAACTCAAACTTTTGGTGGGGTAATTACCTATACCTCATGCAAGCCTTAAACGTAGGCTCATTGTGTGAATTGTTTGTGTGTGCTAAACATGACATCATGACATCATTCGCATTGCATATCATTTCTAACTATTTCAAGGACCTAGGGATTTATATTTGCTCTGTTTTGTAGGGATTATGGCTTCTAGAAAGACTATCCGAATCAACTTCATGGGTATACCTTCTCACTCAAAGATTTGGTTTGAAATTCCGACCATGCTCGGTTCAAAAGACATGGTTATCTACTTGATTTGGTTATCTCGGTTTTGAAGAAGATATGATGCATGTCCTATTCAGTTCTTGACCGAAACACCATTGCTTTACATTCCCAGTTATCGGTTGGTTCCTACCTTAGAAGAGTTCTCTAAGCTACTGGGATACCTATTCTTGACCAAATGCCATTCACGGTCTAGAAAAGGTTCCTAGGTACGAAGACATTGCATCCGCCTTACATCTTAAGCGCTCAGACATTGAAGCCAATTGGGAAACTAGAAGTGGAGTTAAGGGTTTACTTTCCAAGTTCTTAATTAAGAAAGCCCGAGAATTCCTCAAAGTTATGAGTTTCCATGCATTTGAAGACATTGTGGCCTTGCTAATCTATGGTTTGGTTCTATTCCCTAACTCGGATCAATTCATAGATGTCAACGCCATCAAGTTGTTCCTTACCCGCAATCCTGTGCCTACTTTACTTGGAGATATTCTACATTCTCTCCACACTCGTATTGCTAAGCGACAAGGAACTCTCATGTGTTGTGTACCGTTACTTTCCAGGTGGTTTATTTCGCACCTTCCTCCATCAGTTTTGAAGAATGAACAAAGGTTGAGATGGTCTCAAGGTTGATGTCACTCTCATTCGGATATCCGTTGGAGCCTTTTCTCTCAAAAGGACTTCACATTCATTGAGCGTTGTGGAGAATTCCTAATGTACCACTACTTGGTATAAGGGAGGTATTACTTACAACCCTTCTCTAGCTCTACGTCGGTTTGGTTTTGCCGAAGAGATGGTCCACATGATATGCTTCTCCAAGATATTGTGTTCGACTACAACCACGATCTCGAATTAAGAAGGTTCATACATGCTTGGGGCATGGTAAAGAAGGCGATACCAAGACTTTGGGGCACCGAACTCCATTCCTTGGGAACCTTACCTCAAATGGGTGTGAGCTCGAGCTCAAAACCTCATGATGCCATTCACGCTGTTACCAATAATTATGGAACTGTTGCTATAGGTGGCGTACCCTATCTCTCCATCCCGACATGCCTCGATTTTGAAGACTTGAAGAGATCTGGATTCACTAAAGAGAGGATACCTTTGAAGCTCAGTGCTATGCAAGCGAGAAGAAAGTGCTAGAGTTGACCAAGCTACTTCACGAGGAGCGAAACATCAATGCTTACATCGGCACCAAGAGGAAGCGACCATGGGAGACTTAGAGCTTTAGGATTTATATGTTTTTCTTTTATTATTTTGAACTATCTCTTGTACTTAAAAAGAAAAAAGAATAATGAAAAGAGTACTAATAAATGTTTGTTCATTGCTTGTTTAACAAATTTAAATCTCTAAGGTCCTTGAAAACATTGCATTGCATTCGCATAAACATCGCATAGCATAGCATAACATTGCATCACAGGTACATTGGAGATTGGTTTTCTCATTTGCTCGCTATTTATTTTAGCGAAATGGCTCTTGAACAGATCAAAGATCTCCAGATCGAATGCTCGATTTAGGATGTTCACCGGTTTGGTCCAAGGCCAAGAAGATTTGAAGAAGCTCATCAACAAGAAGAAGAAGGTTGTTGGTCTCCTCAACATGGGCGACGCTACAAAGGTGGTCCTAAGGTGGTCACCGTATTGAGCTCTCTGAAGGAAGTGTCCATCTTGAGGAAAGTAACAAGGGTGATGGTGAAGGATCGACTGAGCTTGAGAAGAACTATGATGATGGCCAATACTCTAATGAAGATGACAAGTACAAGCAACTTGAAGACCGTCGAATCTTTGTGGAAAATCTGAAAATGTCGGGCTGAATTTTGATGATCGAGTCTCGTTCACGGTGTTGTGATTCCTCCCAAGTTCAAAGTTCCAACTTTTGCTAAGTATGATGGCATGTCTTGCCCTAAGCTGCATTTGAAGTCTTATGTTCGGAAGATCAATCCTCACACGATGATGAGAAAGTTGTGGATGCACTATTTTCAAGAGAGTTTGTCGAACTCGGTTGGAATGGTACTATCAGCTAGAGAATGACCGTATCCGTACTTGGGTGACTTGGTGATGCTTTCTCTGACGATATGAGTACAATCTGAATTGACACCCACTCGCATGCAACTACAAAGCATGTCTATGGGTCGTGATGAGAAGTTCAAGGAGTATGCTCGAGTGGAGAGATTTAGCGGTGAGTTCAACCACCCTTGTCCAATAGGGAGTTGGTTGATATGTTCATGGGGACACCGGACCCATTCTTCAATCATCGATTGGAAACTCTTGACCGGATTCATGATACTTGACGGCGTGAAGGCGGTATCAAGATTGGGAAGATTCAGATAGAGTCATCTTCAAATGCCGCGAAGAGATCTTTTGGTGGTAAGAAAGAAGTTTAATGCTGTGTGTGGTCAGAAAAGCCGAGCCAAGACCGACCGCGCTCGATCTGTGGGGTAGTTGTGATCTCAATCCTACATCGACAACCTCGGCGAGACAACGTAACGGAAGCGCCACGAAGGCAGTTCTGAGATCAACATGCCTTTGTCGCAAGCCTTGCAACACATGTTGAAAGCGGTGATTGCTTTGAGGATCCTCCTCGGAATGTCAACACTTCCTCTCCGAAGTACAACCCTAATGCTAAGTGTGCTTACCATTCCAATAGCCCAGGACATAATACTAATGATTGTTGGGCTCTGAAGAACAAGATTCAGGATATGATTGAAGCTAAGCAGATTGAATTTGATCCTCCTGTTGAGACTCCGAATGTGATCAGCGCCTATGCCTAACCATGACAAGGGTTCCAATCTGGGAGACAATACTTATGTTTTCAACATAGATGACTTGACCATTCCTCCGATGGTTAAGAAGAATTTGTTGCAAGCGGTGTCAACCGGATGCCCGAGCTGTCGTTGGTGCCCATCCGCGCGGATGGTTGTGCTGGTTGAGAAGACGTGTTCGCATGATGGATAACCGTGAGATACTATTTCGAAACCACCTGCGAGAAGTTGTGTGAAGAAATGTCTAAGTTGAAGATTGACAATGCGATGAAACAGTACCATCGTATGGGATACCTTGGGCAGCCAAGTGGAAAGTATGATTACATGGTGAAGTACCTTTGTTCACAAGCTACAAGATTCCTTTTGAAGATGTTAAAGCGACCGGATGGGGTGACGATTTCCAGATTATGCTGATGTTAACACAATAAGGATTTCCTCTGCTGATCCTGTGCCTAGAGTGGCACCTCTCATTATCACTTCTCCAGACCAGTTCCATATTCCTCTGACAAGGCTATCCCTTGGAATTATGGAGCTGATGTTTACTATCATGGCGTCAAGCAAGACCCTCTGACCATTGAAGATCTTACAGTTGAAGCTACCATTCCTGACATTGACAACATCACCGGATCAAGGTGACCAGAACCGGAAGAGTATTCTCTCCAGATATCTCTCCTCCAAAAGACACCGCGACTCCAGCTCGCATTCCAGCTATTCAATCCATTCCCCAAGCTAGAGGGAAAGAACCAGTGACTCATCCTGCTCAACCAGAAGTACCAAAGGAAGTTACTGAAGACACCTCCAAACAAGAAATGGAGGAAATTCTGAAAATAATCAAGAAGAGTGACTACAATGTTGTGGAACAGTTGGGACAGACTCCATCCAAGATTTCCATGCTCGCTTTGCTCTTATGCTCTGAGGCTCATGCTAATGCCTTGGTGAAGTTTCTGAAGAATGCTCATGTGCCGACACTACCACCGACCAATTCAAGTTTGTATTGCTAGCCTGGCTGCCAACAACGGCCTAGGCTTCTCTGATGCTGATTTGACTCCTTCCGGAAAGAAACACAACAAAGCCTTGCACATCTCTGTTGAATGCAAGGGCGTTACCCTGTCTCATGTTTTAGTGGATACCGGTTCTACTCTGAATATCTTATCGAAGACTACTTTTGATCGACTTGATGTCGAAGGGTTGGTTCTGAGACCCAGTGACATTATTGTGAGAGCTTTTGATGGTTCCAAGCGAACAAGATTGGAGAGCTCACTGCTTAAAGTCGGTTCCCGGACTTTTGACTCTACTTTCTTTGTCATGGACATCCGTCCAACTTACTCTTGCCTACTTGGACGCCCTTGGATACATGGGGCAGGCGCTGTTACCTCTACCTTACATCAGAAGCTAAAGTACCCGGTGAAAGGAAAGGTTGTCACGATTGTGGTGAAGAAGAGTACATGGTCATCATCTATCATTCCGATACCTCGAGATGGAAGGTGAATTCTTTGAGACTCCTGTCAAGCTTTTGAAACAATACCTAGAGTCATGCCTGTGACTCTCCTCACTCTGAAGTTACACAAGTTCCGCCTAGGATGGCCTCACCGAAAGATGCTCAGTTCTTGTTGAAGAAGGTAGTACTATTTGGGGTCACTCCCGATCTTCCTTTCAAATCCGACAAGACTGGTTTAGGCTTCACCATCAAGGGTCGGAAGATGATACGCGAGCGTCGGCCAACTTCCTTTCCGCATCGGCAGTGGAATCCATGCTATAGAAGGCGGCGACAACGACTCGACATCGCAGTGGATCTTCCAACTCGGATCATGGGCTCGCAATTGGAAGACCAAGACGTCATACCAATCTCCTTTAGTCAGGAGTAATTGCTCTTGTTTTGTTTTGCTTTTCGTATTTCTTTATGTTTTGAACAATAAACTTTGAAAGCCTAGTGCCTTGCCCGGGGCATCATGGCTCGTTTGCGAGGGTTATTATCTGTCGTTTGCGTATTTTCATTCAATAAATCGTTGGACTTTTGCATTCAATTGTTTGTTTTCTTTCTTTTACTTTATCACCCTTCAAAAGCTATGTGTTCTTACACACCCACGTGATACATGCGAAATCACTCAAATCTAGTTAATACCTATGCTAGTGCTAAATATGACTTCGATAATCCGATCTACCAAGCAAGACGAAAGTGAGGAAGATTGTGAAGTGCCGGAGAACTTGCGGTCGGCAAACGAGTTATCTGACCACATGAAGAGCAAGTTGAGGTTGTGAATTTGGAGCTTGACGAAGACGAAAAAGAGATCAAGATAGGAGCGGGTCTTGAGAGCAGTGTTAAAGAAAGGTTGGTTCGATGCTACGAGACTATATTGAGGTTTTGCTTGGTCATACGAAGACATGCCGGGTTTAGACATTGATATTGTGGTACCGATTGCCAACAAAAGAAGGTTTTCTCGGTGAAACGAGAAGTTAAATCGCATCGTCCCGAGATGTCGAGAAAATCAAAGCCAAGTCATGAAGCGGTTCAATCTGGTTTCTTAGTGTCACCTCTTATCGATGGGTTGCAAATGTGGTACCGTACCTAAGAAGGATGGCAAAATGCGAATGTGTGTGGATTACGAGAGATCTAAACAAAGCAAGTCCGAAAGACGACTTCCTCATATTGATGTTACGGTTGACAATACCGGCATAAGGTTTTCTCCTTCATGGATGGTTTCTCCGGTTACAATCGGATCAAAATGGCTCCAAGACATGGAAAGACTACTTTTGTTACGTGGGGGCACTTTCGCTATAAGGTTATGCCGTTCGATGAAGAACGCGGCGCCACTTATCGCATGGTGACATTATTTCATGACATGATTCATCACGAGATAGAGGTCTCGTCGACGACATGATAGCTCGCTCACAGACTGAAGAAGAACATCTAGATCATTTGCAGAAACTGTTTGACAGATTGAAGAAGTACAGACTAAGACTTAATCCCAACAAGTGCACCTTTGGAGTCAGATCCGGAAAACTCCTAGGGTTTGTTGTTAGTGGTAAAGGTATTGAGGTTGACCCCGCCAAAGTTAAAGCTATTCAAGAGATGCCAGCTCCGCACGAAGGAAGTCGAGGTTTCTTGGGCCGATTGAACTACATTGCCAGGTTCATTGCACACCTAACTGCTACTTGTGAGCCAATCTTCAAGTTACTTAAGAAAGATCAAGTAGTAGAATGAAACGACGATTGCCAGATCACTTTTGATAAGATCAAGGAGTACCTACAGAATCCTCTTATCACGATGCCACCGAAGGAAGACCTCTTATCATGTACTTGACGGTGTTAGAGAACTCAATGGGGTGTGTGTTGGGGCAACATGACGAGTCCGAAAAGAGCATGCAATATACTACCTTAGCAAAAGTTCCGACGTGAAACAAGATACTCACAGCTCGAGAAAACTTGCAACGCTTTGGCTTGGGTGCTCACGACTAAGACAAGATATGTTTACTCACACTACCTTGTTGATTTCAAGATGGATCCAATAAAATACATATTTGAGAAACCCTCTCTCGGGAAGAATAGAAAGATGGCAAATGATCTTGACCGAATATGACATCCAAAGACACTTCTCGAAGCGATCAAAGGAAGTGTAGTAGCCGATCATTTGGCTCATCAAGCCGTAGATGACTATCGATCTATGCGTTCAATTTCAGACGAAGATGTTTTACTAGTTACCGATTACGAAGAACAGGCCCGCACGAAGGACACGAACAAGGATCCCGATGGACCATGGTTTTGATGGAGCCTCAAACGCACTTGGCAATGGCATTGGCGCCATCATTACATCCCCCGGACATACACCTTTCACCGCCAGATTATGTTTGATTGCACTAACAACATGGCAAGCGTGCATCATGGGTCTTAAAGCGCTATTGACTTAAGAATCAAGTTTTACAAGTGTATGGAGACTCGGCTTTAGTGATCGGTCGATTAAGGGCGAGTGGGATCGAGCATCCGAATCTCATTCCGTATCGAGAGCATGTTTTGAGTTTAATCCCCTACTTCGAAGAGATTACTTTCAATCATATTTCACGAGAAGAGAATCAGTTGGCAGACGCGCTAGCTACTATGTCATCTATGTTCAAGGTTAGATGGGACAACGAGGCTCCCCAGATCATCATTGAGAAGTTCGACGAACCAAAGATATTGTTGTGAGCTTGATACGGAAGAAACCTTGGTACTACGATGTGAAGAGGTATCTTGAGACTCGGGAATATCCAGCGAGCATCATCAATGATAAGAAGTTCATGAGAAGATTTGCATCCAAATTCTTCCTTAGCAACGGCGTCTTATACAAGCGCAACCACGATTTGTGCTTACTCTGCTGCGTAGACCAGAAAACAGCAATGCGTATCATGGAAGAGTTACACGAAGGCGCATTTGGTACCCACTCCAGTGGACACACGATGGCTAAGAAGATTTTGAGAACAGGTTACTATTGGTCCACCATGGAAGCTGATTGTCACCGCTATGCTCGATCTTGTCACAAGTGCCAGATATATGCCGACAAAGTACACGTACCTCCAGTACCTCTGAATGTTTTAACTTCTCCTTGGCCTTTTGCAATGTGGGGCATTGACATGATCGGAGAAATCAAGCCCACTGCTTCCAACGGACATCGGTTCATCCTTTTGGCAATCGACTATTTCACCAAGTGGGTAGAAGCAGCCTCGTTCGCATCTGTTACCAAGAATGTTGTGGCTCGATTCATCAGACATAATCTTATTTATCGGTATGGCACTCCCGAAAGGATTATCACAGATAATGGCTCTAATCTCAACAACAAGATGATCACTGAACTCTGCACGTAATTCAAGATCAAGCATCACAATTCTTCTCCATATCGGCCTAAGATGAATGGCGCAGTGGAAGCCGCCAACAAAAACATTAAGAAGATTATACAGAAGATGACTGTGACTTACAAAGATTGGCATGAGATGTTACCATTTGCTCTTCATGGTTATCGCACTATGGCACGAACATCCACAGGGGCAACCCCCTTCTCTCTCGTATACGGTATGGAAGCCGTCTTACCCATCGAGGTTCAGATACCCTCAACCAGAGTCCTCCATGAGGCGAGTTAGGCGAAGACAGTGGGTCCGACGCCTTGACCGATTAACTTGATTGATGAGAAACGACTCGCGTCCATCGCCATGGACATTTATCGAGCGAATGATTAGAGCATTTAACAAGAAGGTCAAGCACCGAGTCTACCAAGTTGGTGATTTAGTAGTCAAGCATCATTCTTCCACAAGGTGATCCAGGGCAAATGGACCCCACCCATGAGGGACCATTTGTAGTCAAAGTGTTTTCCGTGAGCTATGATACTTAGCACCATGGATGGTGAAGATTTCCCACCCGTGAACGCAGACATAGTCAAAAATACTACGCATAAAGAGACCCGCTAGGTCGATTTAACCTAGGCAAAAATAAGGGCATCTGGCGAACCAAAGGTTCGGGCAAAAGTTAAGGATATATACAAAACATGTACACCGGCAAGTCGAAAACACGAAAAGGCGGCTTGGGCAAAAAGGTATCCCGGTAGTCGAAAACCGAAAGGGCGGTCTAGGCAAAAGTTAGGGATTTAAGCGCACGACTATGTCTCTTCCGATCACCCTTCGGACTACTATCAAGATTCAAGGTTCAAATGGCTAAGATCATCTACTCACTTTCTCCGACGAGGAGATGAGATAGTCGAAATATATGAGTACTAGCATAGTTGGAACTTAACGAGATTGTTTCCATAGCTTTTACCTTTCTTGTGTACAAATTACTTGGCCATACGCCACGTTTCAAATAAACGCAAGCTTCTTTCTCTTTGCAATTTTTGTTGTTATTTGCAATAAGTCCAACGTTTGCTTTGAATGACTATCGCATTTGACAATAAGAATCTAATCACAAACATACGAAAAGTGAACATACAAAAGTACTTACTACAGGCTCCGTGAATGGGGCGGCGACGAAAGTCACCAAAGCGCTCCCCACGAGCATGATCCCGCAAAGGTGTCACTCACAACACAACTTCCCAGAGCAAAAAGGAATCCACGAGTGCAATTCCACTCGACTAAGTAAAGTTACATCGGTCTCAGCGGAACACCTCACCCCGTCAAGGTATTTATCCCCATATATCTCGATCCTTTCCTTTTTCCCAACAGATCCGACCCAAAACTTGGTCAGATAGTGCATCGGAGGAAACTACATCTTCATTCCCCAGCCTGGGATTACAACGGATTCCTGACTCTTCTAACCAGGTTTCCCGACAACTATCAAATGCTCTCCAGCGAGATCTACACTCAGGTCCCCAGTAGAGCGCCTCCTAAATTTCCTCAGCAGGATCTACATACAAGGTCCCCAACGGATCGCCTCCCAGGTTCTCCTCAGCAGGGTCTATATGTGAGATCTCCAACAACGAGCTTCTCAAATCTCTACCTTCCTCAACAATATCTAGGCCCAAGACTTGGTCAGATAGTGCATCGGAGGAATCCCGGATATCTTTCTTCTCTTTCAAAAGCGGGGTTCTCACCTACTCAATCCCCCAAACAGGAGTCAGAAATCTTCAAACAGAGCATCCGCATCTTCTTCAAGATGGATATGTTTTGAAATACCACAACATCTATCATTCATACATTACTCATAAAGTCATAATTCATGCATATGTCATTCATATACACTGTCATGCATCATACTTTGCATAAAACTAACCAATATTTTATCAAAGTTTCTCTTGTTTTCTCCAAAGCAGTGGATCACTTTGACGCAAACAGGTCCAGGATTAAGCCCCGAATCGACGGGAAAACTATCTGAAAGACCGCCCTTGATTGTCCTCCGACGATTGGTCTAGGATTAAGCCCCGAATCGACGGGAAAACTATCTGAAAGACCGCCCTTGGTTGTCCTCCGACGACTGGTCCAGGATTAAGCCCCGAACCGACGGGAAAACTATCCGAAAGACCACCTCGGTTATCCTCCGATGTGCAATGGATCAACACCCGATGCACAACAGGGAAGCTATCCACATTTTTGCCAACTACAATCTCCCTTAGAGTAATCAGCACAAAGATTTATTCTGATTCCCGATTGTCAACAGCAACTACAGAGTCTAGCGTACGACTCAGTTGCCCTGGATGGCATCTTAAGCCCATCTCCGACTACTTATAAACAATGCTTCACTTTCAGAATGCTGCATATATGGTTAAAAATCAATTCAAACCAATAACTTCATTCAAGATGAGCACGAAGTCTGACGTACGACTCCCTCCGGATGGCATCTTAAGCCCATCTCTATGCTCCTTCCAGAAACGACTACAGAGCCTAGCGTACGGCTCATTCCCCATCGATCTTTCGGATGGCATCTTAAGCCCATCCCGTCAATTCTCCTATCGACATTCTCGAGTCTAGCGTGACTCATCCCCAAATAAGTATCCAAATGACATCCGAAGCCCATTCCGCATCATCACCAATGAGTGCAAATTTTGTGTACTCGAGTGTTCAATCATCTTTACCTCCGTCACGAAGACAAGCGTGTCAATCTAACCCTCCAAACAACAAGATTGAACAGGCAGCTATCATACCCCAAAATTTGCCCTCCATCTACTCAAGAGATTTCATACATCCATACTCAAGGATTCCTCAAGAGTTGATCAGACAAACTCTCTCCTAGACAATCAACCCAAACTAGGGTTTGGTATCTCTCAAGTCAAGATGGATTTCCAACATCTCCAATGGTCTTCATGCCTCCTCATATGATTCAAAGATTCTCCATGTCAAGTTTCAAGCTTCACAGATCAAGTTTCCTCAGACAATTGCTCGGATGGTTGAAAATCGGTTGTATTGGACAAAAGTCAACTATGGTCAACATACACAAACTTCATAATTTTGGTCAACATCCTCATTTTGAACTTACATTCATCATTTGATCAAGGGTTGATCATGATTCATCAAGAAAACTCAAGATTTGCTCAAAAGTCAAACTTTCTAAATTAGGGTTTCTAGATGAAAAGTCAATCGAACTTTGACCGATCATAACTTCTTCATACTTTCTCGAAATTTTCCACCACCTCTTGTTTTGAAGGAAATTCAATTCTCTACAACTTCATGTCTCACAAGAATGTCCAAAAAATGCTTCATTTGAGAGGTATAGCTCAAAACATTACAGGTCATTTTCAAAGTCCACAAAAAGTCAACTTTTTGTTTTGAAGATATATTGAGCATGGAAACTCCAATTGAGATGAGACCAAAAAGGTTGGTTATAAGACTCATAGAGCTTTCCAAAAAGTCCAAGTAAACTCAAAAATGTGGAAAATTGAGCAAGTTACACCATTCACAAGTTGGGCAATTTTGAAAGAATGCACAAAGAGAGATACTTCTAAAAATCAAATTTTTTGCAAATGGGCTTGCTTTTTCTTCATCCAAACTTATTCCTCATACAATTAGGAATATCCAAGCCCAATGCCATAAATTTTTGATTTATTTTTCTATTTAATTTTGAATTTATTCATTTAAATACAAATTAAATTTTAAAATAAATTATAAAATCAAAATTAATTGAAAGATTGATTTTATTCCTTCCTTGAGACTCAAGTAACTCACCAAAGTCCAGCAAATTTTGAAATTTGACAAAAATGGCAAGATTGGATTGGAATTGATCAAGTTTTGAAAATTTGATTTTATACAAAAATCAAATTTTGATTATCATTGAATGGTGATTGATTCTTGCCAAAAAATGTCTCAAATCCATCCAATATAAATACTTGATGCATACCAATCAAAAGAAGACGAAAAAATTGCTCCAGAAACCCTAACCTAAAAGTCAAAAATCTGTGGCAAGCAAGCAATTGGAGATCTTACTTACAGCCGTTTTCAATCAAATTTGAGGTGTCTAACACGTTCCTTGGCATCTCCAGAGTCGATCCAGACTCTTACATTATTCAAAATCATCCAGAAACAAGAAATTCGAAATCGGTTTGCTCACACTTTTTTCAAATTCGAATTCCTTCATTCATGCATTATTAACTCAATTTGTTGTTGTTTTTGTGCTTAGTGAGGTGTTTGCAAGCTCTCTGGGCAAGCCAATTGAATTTCCATGGCCTGAATCGTGTTACACCATGATTAGGGTTTCTGTGAACGAATTAGGGTTTCCCTTAATAGGACAAATTGGACAATAGGACCCATACCAGTGTGTTCGGAATGCTCCAAGGAATCGAACCATGGTCTTGGATATTATTTATATTATGTGTGCTGCATTTTTGATGTTTGCCAGGGACTTAGCGTCGAACCATGGCCGACGCAGACTTTTCAAATATTCAAAAGGTTGAAGACGAAGCTTGGCGCGAGCGGGAGGAAGCCAGGAGATGACGCGTGTTATTTTCCATTCATTCCGTTTCCAAACAGTAGAACACGCTAGCACAGTTGGTCAAGGCATGTGAACTTGAGATTTCGCTCCAGGGTCATGAGTTCGATCCCTCCAGGGACCGGTTTTGCCATCCTTTTTCCAAACTCAATTTTCTTCATATTTTTCATATTTTAATATTTTGCATCTATTTTAATTAATTTCCACATTTTATTTCTGCATTAAAAAACCATCAAAAATTAATTTTCTTTTTACATTATTTTCCTAAAATCTTTATTGAATTTATAAAATTAAAAAATACAATTTTGCATGCATATTTATTTTTATTTATAATTTTGCATTTAAATCATTGTAAATTCATTTTTAATTATTAAAATGCATCTAAAAAATCCCAAAAAAATATTTTAGCATATTTATATTATTTCCAGCATGTCATATTTTTTCCAATTAAAAATTTTCATTTTTTCTAACATTTTCTCTTATTTCGATTTTATCGTATTTTCCGATTTCTCGTTCCTTTACAGGTTCATCCGATTCAGACGATTCTTCCGTTTTCATTTTATTTTTCAATAATGTAACTGTCTATGGGATGTAATAGTTTAAATTAGGTTTTTATTTTCCGCAAGTTTAAATTATGTATCTGCCCCAAAGCCTTGTAATAGCGTAGGATTTACCTTTCCGCATCTTTACATTCCGCATTTTACTTTCCGCACTCTATCAATTGCTAGTAACTAGGCGTGTATGGCAAGATAATAATCAACATAGCTCACTAATTTTCAAGATAAAATATCTGAAATCAACACACTTCTTTCACACACGCACCCCTTAGGGTAATTCTCTCTCGTTGCCTTTGCGAATTCAAAATGGTCATGTCCCTCGAACGTAGAGAGGTATCCTAGCACCGTTGCCTTCAACACAAATCATCATAGTCCCTTCGATACAAAGATCATAAGACCCACGATGTCGCTTCCGAATACATGATCTTGACCCTCGATTGTCGCCTCGAAAATGATGATAGTCCTTCGAATGTGCTAGGATACTTCCTACAAGTTGCCTTCAATGACCATCCGATGTCCCTTCGAATGTCCCGCTTACATCCAACGAATGGAGCTACCTACTAACTAATGGTAAGGCTAGCGCTATTCTAAAGGAACGTAGAAGTACGAAAACGACCAATTCTGAGTGGGTAATAAGACTTTTAGTTGCTTGCTCAAATCAAATGCTTTTCACACCACACTTTTTCAAAGTTCAAATTCCTTTCAAAACAAAACATTTCCGAACACTTTGTATACACTCCTACATGAGTCATTACAAAGTCAAAGCGAAATGCCTTTTCAAAACATTTTGTCAAACACACGTAAAGCAATTTTAAAAGGTGATCTAGAGCAACTAAGAGCCGTAGATAACTACGGATGGAAAGGGTGCTAATACCTTCCCTTTTCATAACCATTCTCCCGAACTCGTAATCTAACGAAGGTCTTTTTGACTTTTACCTTCCCTTAATTGGATAAAAATAAAAGTCGGTGGCGACTCTTGCTATCCGCACATTTGGATACAAAAATCCTACAAAGTCGTTCACCGTGTTACACCCAAGCTAGAGGAAAGAACCGAGACTCATCCCTTTCAAGTACCAAAGGAAGTTATCAAGACACCTCCAAACAAGAAATGGAGGAAATTCGAATTATCAAGAAGAGTGACTACAATGTTGTGGAACAGTTGGGACAGACTCCATCCAAGATCTCCATGCTTGCTCTGCTCTTGTGCTCTGAGGCTCATGCTAATGCCTTGGTGAAGTTTCTGAAGAATGCTCACGTGCCGCAAGACACTACTACTGACCAGTTTGAAGTTTGTATTGCTAGCCTGGCTGCCAACAACGGCCTAGGCTTCTCTGATGCTGATCTGACTCCTGCCGGAAAGAAACACAACAAAGCTTTGCACATCTCTATTGAATTCAAGGGCATTACGTTATCTCATGTTTTGGTGGATACCGGTTCTGCTCTGAATATCTTACCAAAGAATGCTTTTGATCGACTTGATGTTGAAGGATTGGTTATGAAACCCAGTGACATAATTGTGAGAGCTTTTGATGGTTCTAAGCGAATAGTACTTGGAGAGCTCATTCTGCCTGTTAAAGTTGGTTCCTAGACTTTTGACTCTACTTTCTTTGTCATGGACATCCGTCCAGCCTACTCCTGCTTACTTGGATGCCCTTAGATACATGGGGCAGGCGCTGTTACTTCTACCCTGCATCAGAAGCTGAAGTACCCAGTGAAAGGGAAGGTTGTTACAGTATATGGTGAAGAAGAAGTATATGGTCAGTCATTTACAGTCGTTCCGATATCTCGAGATGGAAGGTGAATTCTTCGAGACTCCCTGTCAAGCTATCGAAACAATCCCCAGAGTCATGCCTGTTGACTCTCCTGTCACTCCTGAAGTTACGCAAGTTCCGCCTAGGATGGCCTCACTGAAAGATGCTCAAGCTGCAGTTGAAGGAGGAAGTAGTTCTATTTGGGGACAGCTCCCGGATCTTCCTTTCAAATCTGACAAGACTGGTTTAGGCTTCCCCATCAGAGGTCAGCAGATGATGCGCCGCGAACGTGCCGGCCAACTTCCTTTCCGCATCAGCCAGAGTGGAATCCATGCTATAGAAAACGACGACAACGACTTCGACATCAGCAAGTGGATCTTCCCAACTCCAGACAATGGGCTCAGCAATTGGAAGACTGAAGACGTCATACCAATCTCCTTTAGACAGGAGTAATTGCTCTTGTTTTTGTTTTGCTTTTCGTTATTTTCTATGTTTTGAACAATAAACTCTAAAGCCTAGTGCCTTACCCGGGGCATCGTGGCTCGTTTGTGAGGGTTATTACCTGTCATTTGCATATTTTCATTCAATAAAATCGTTGGACTTTTGCATTCAATAGTTGTTTTCTTTCTTTTACTTTACCACCCCTTCAAAAAGCTATGTGTTTCTTACACACACCCACGTGATACACTGGAGAATCACTCTGAATCTAGTTGATAACAGCTATGCTATTGCTAAATATGACTTCGATAATCCGATCTACCAAGCCGAAGACGAAAGTGAGGAAGATTGTGAAGTGCTAGGAGAACTTGTCTGACTGCTACAGCGAGAAGAACGAGTTATACAACCACACGAAGAGCAAATTGAGGTTGTGAATTTGGGTACTGACGAAGACAGAAAAGAGATCAAGATAGGAGCAGGTCTTGAGAACAATGTCAGAGATAGATTGGTTCAGATGCTACGAGACTATATTGAGGTTTTTGCTTGGTCATACGAGGACATGCCAGGTTTAGACATTGATATTGTGGTACACCGATTGCCGACAAAAGAAGGTTTTCTCCCAGTGAAACAGAAGGTTCGTCGCATGCGTCCTGAGATGTCAGAGAAAATCAAGGCCGAGGTTATGAAGCAGTTCAACGCCGGTTTCTTAGCTGTTACTTCTTACCCACAATGGGTTGCAAATGTGGTGCCTGTGCCCAAGAAGGATGGCAAGGTACAAATATGTGTGGATTACAGAGATCTAAACAAAGCAAGTCCGAAAGATGATTTCCCACTTCCTCATATTGATGTTTTGGTTGACAACACCGCTCATCATAAGGTTTTCTCCTTCATGGATGGTTTCTCCGGTTACAATCAGATCAGAATGGCTCCTGAAGACATGGAGAAGACTACTTTTGTTACACAGTGGGGCACTTTCTGCTACAAGGTTATGCCGTTCGGACTGAAGAACGCAGGTGCCACTTATCAGCGTGCTATGGTGACATTATTTCATGACATGATTCATCACGAGATAGAGGTCTACGTCGACGACATGATAGCTCGATCATAGACTGAAGAAGAACATCTTGATCATTTGCAGAAACTGTTTGATAGGTTGAAGAAGTACAAACTGAGACTTAATCCCAACAAGTGCACTTTTGGAGTCAGATCCGGAAAACTCCTAGGGTTTGTTGTTGGTGGAAAAGGTATTGAGGTTGATCCCGCCAAGGTTAAAGCTATTCAAGAAATGCCAGCTCCCCACACCGAGAAGGAAGTCAGAGGTTTCTTAGGCCGATTGAATTACATTGCCAGATTCATTGCACATCTAACTGCTACTTGTGAGCCAATCTTCAAGTTACTGAAGAAAGATCAAGTGGTAGAATGGAACGACGATTGCCAGGTCGCTTTTGACAAAATCAAGGAGTACCTACAAAATCCTCATATCCTGATGCCGCCTGCCGAAGGAAGACCTCTTATCATGTACTTGACAGTGCTAGAGAACTCAACGGGGTGTGTGTTGGGGCAACATGACGAGTCTGGTCGAAAAGAGCATGCAATATACTACCTTAGTAAAAAGTTTACCGACTGTGAAACAAGATACTCACAGCTCGAGAAAACTTGCAACGCTTTGGCTTGGGCTGCTCGCCGACTAAGACAGTATATGTTGACTCACACTACCTTGTTGATTTCCAAAATGGCTCCGATAAAATACATATTTGAGAAACCAGCTTTCTCCGGAAGAATAGCAAGATGGAAAATGACCTTGTCCGAATACGACATCCAGTACACTTCTCAAAAAGCGATCAAAGGAAGTGTAGTAGCCGATCATTTGGCTCATCAAGCCGTAGATGACTATCAGTCTATGCAGTTCGAATTTCCAGATGAAGATGTTTTGCTAGTTACTGATTGCGAAGAACCAGGCCCGGACGAAGGACCTGAACAAGGATCCCGATGAACCATGGTCTTTGATGGAGCCTTAAACGCACTTGGCAATGGCATTGGCGCCATCATTACATCCCCTACAGGCGGACATACTCCTTTCACCGCCAGATTATGTTTCAGTTGCACTAACAACATGGCCGAATAACGAAGCGTGCATCATGGGTATTAAAGCTGTTATTGACTTAAGAATCAAGTTCTTGCAAGTGTACGGAGACTCAGCTTTAGTAATCAGTCAGATTAAGGGAGAGTGGGATACGAAGCATCCGAATCTCATTCCATATCGAGAGCATGTTTTGAGTTTGATCCCCTACTTCGAAGAGATCACTTTCAATCATATTCCACAAGAAGAGAATCAGTTGGCAGAAGCATTGGCTACTATATCGTCTATGTTCAAGGTCAGATGGGACAACGAGACTCCCCAGATCATCATCGAGAAGTGTGACGAACCAGCATATTGTTATGAGCTTGATACAGAAGAGAAACCTTGGTTCTACGACGTGAAGAGATATCTTGAGACTCAGGAATATCCCGCAGGGGCATCTGTCAATGATAAGAAGTTCTTGAGAAGATTTGCATCCAAATTCTTTCTCAGCAACGACATCTTATACAAGCGCAACCACGACCTGTGCTTACTCCGCTGTGTAGACCGGAAAACAGCGGAACATATTATGGAAGAGTTACACAAAGGCGCATTTGGTACGCACTCCAGTGGTCATACGATCGCTAAGAAGATTTTGAGAACAGGTTACTATTGGTCCACCATGGAAGCTGATTGTCACCGCTATGCTCGGTCTTGTCACAAATGCCAGATATATGCAGACAAAGTGCATGTACCTCCAGTGCCTCTGAATGTTTTAACTTCTCCTTGGCCTTTTGCAATGTGGGGCATTAACATGATTGGAGAAATCAAACCCACAGCTTCCAATGGACACCGTTTCATCCTTGTGGCAAATGACTATTTCACCAAGTGGGTCGAGGCAGCCTCGTTCGCATCTGTTACCAAGAATGTTGTGGCTCGATTCATCAGACATAATCTTATCTGTCGATATGGCACTCCCGAAAGGATTATCACGGATAATGGCTCTAATCTCAACAACAAGATGATCACCGAACTCTGCACGCAGTTCAAGATCAAGCATCACAACTCTTCTCCTTATCGGCCTAAGATGAATCGAAAGCCGCCAACAAGAACATTAAGAAGATTATAGAAGATGACAAGAACTTACAAAGATTGGCATGAGATGTTACCATTTGCTCTTCATGGTTATCGCTACTGATGAACATCAACAGGGCAACCCCTTCTTGTATATGGTATGGGCGGTCCTACCTATCGAGGTTCGAGATACCCTCAACCGTAGTCCTCCAGATGCGAGTTAGGCGAAGATGATTAGATCCGACTCGCCTTGACCAGTTAATTTGATTGATGAGAACGACTCGCATCCATCCGCCATGGATGATTTATCGAGCGAATGATCGAGCATTCAACAAGAAGGTCAAACACCGAGTCTACCAAGTCGGTGATCTAGTAGTCAAGCGCATCATTCTTCCACAAGGTGATCCGGAAAATGGACTCCCACCCATGAGGGACCATTTGTAGTCAAGACGATATTTTCCCGGAGCTATGATACTCAAAGACCATGGACGGTGAAGACTTCCCACACCGTGAACGGACATAGTCAAAAATACTACGATAAAGAGACCCGCTAGGTCGATGACCTAGGAAAAAAATAAGGCATCCCGGCGAACCAAAGGGGTTCGGGCAAAGTTAAGGATATATACAAAACATGTACACCCAAGTCGAAAACTGAAAGGCGGTCTAGGCAAAAGTTAGATTTAAGCGTCGACTATGTCTCGTCGGATCATCCACTTCCGCACTACTATCAAGATTCAAGATTTAAATGGCGAAAATCAGTCTACTCACTTTCTACTGACAGCAAGGAGATGAGATAGTTGAAATATATGAGTACTAGCATAGTTGGAACTTAACGAGATTGTTTCTGCATAGCTTTTTACCTTTCTTGAGTACAAACTACTTGGCCATACGCCACATTTCAAATAAATACAAGTTTCTTTCTCTTTACAATTTTCACTGTTGTTGTTTGCATAGAGTCCAACGTTTGCTTTGAATGATTATATGCATTTGACAATAAAAATCTATTCACGAACATGCGAAAAGTGAACATGCGAAAATAATTACTACAGGCTCTAGGAATTGAGATGACGACGAAAGTCACCAAAGCATTCCCCTGCAGAGCATAATCCCCACAGAGGTGCCGCTCACTACAAACTTTCTCCAGTGGAGTATACAGTAGCCCCCAAGCAGTGATTCCACTCAACTAAACCATGTTACATCAGTCTCCAAACAGTAACGATTCATTACCAACAGAGGTATCCCCAGCAAAAATATCTCTTGATAATCATCACCTCCCCGGCAGCAGCGATATCCAGACTTGAAACTTGGTCAGATAGCGCATCAGAGGAAACCTACACCTTTTATTCCCCAACCGGAGATTACAATGGGCTCCAGATTCTTCTAACCCGGTCTCCCATCAACTACCAAATACTCTCCAGCAAGATTTACACACAAAATCCCCGGTAGAGTACCTCCAAGATTCTCCCCAACAGGGTCTACACACAAGATCCTCGACAGCGTATCTCTACCATCCTCAACAATATCTGGGCTCAAGACTTGGTCAGATAGTGCACCGGAGGAATCAAGGATATCTTTCTTCTCAGGGTTTCCATCCGCTTCATTCCCAAACAGAAGTCAGAAATCTTCAAACAGAACATCCGCATCTTCTTCAAGATGGATATGTTTTGAAATACCACAACATCTGTCATTCTTACATTACTCATGAAAGTCATAATTATAACATATGTCATTCATACACATCGTCATGCATCATACTTTGCATAAGACTAACGATATTCTATCAAAGTTTCTCTTGTTTTTTCCAAAACAGGTGAAAATCACTTCTAAAACAAACAGGTCCAGGATTAATGCCCGAAACCAGACGGGAAAACTATCTGAACGACCGCCCTAGTTGTCCTCCGACAACTGGTCCAGGATTAATGCCCGAAGCCAGACGGGAAAACTATCTGAACGACCGCACTAGTTGTCCTCTGACAACTGGTCAAGGATTAATGCCCGAAACCAGACGGGAAAACTATCTGAACGACCGCCCTAGTTGTCCTCCGACAACTGGTCCAGGATTAATGCCCGAAACCAGACGGGAAAACTATCTGAACAACCGCCCTTGTTGTCCTCCGACAAAAGATCCAGGATTAATGCCCGAAGCCAGACGGGAAAACTATCTGAACGATCGCAGGTTATCCTCCGATAACAGGCATTGGACCAATACCCGAAGCGCAACGGGGAAGCTGTCCATATTTTGCCAACTACTATCCCCTCAGAGTAATCAGCACGAAGATGTATTTTGACTCTCTCTCTCTCTCTTATTATCAACAACAACTACAGAGTCTAGCGTACGACTCAGTTGCCTTGGATGGAATCTTAAGCCCATCTCCGATTGCTTATCAACATTTCTCCACTTTCAAAATGCTGCATATTTGGTTAAAAACCAATACAAACCAATAACTTCATTCAAAGATGAGCACAAAGTCTAACGTACGACTCCCTCCGTATGGCATCTTAAGCCCATCTCCGTGCCCCCTTTCATCTACAGAGCCTAGCGTACGGCTCACCCCCCAGCATCGATCATTCCGGATGGCATCTTAAGCCCATCTCCGACGACTCTCCTATTCAGACGACATTCTTGAGTCTAGCGTACGACTCATTCCCCAGTGAAATCTCCAATCTCTCCAAATGGCATCTATAAGCCCATTCCCGCATCAATCAACAGCGAGTGCAAATTTTCAGGTGTACTCGAGTGTTCAATCATCTTCTACCTCCCGGTCACGAAAGGCAAGCATGCCAATCTAACCCTTCCAGTACAAGAAGATTGAACAGGGACAGCTGTCATACCCCAAAATTTGCCCTCCATCTTCTCAAGATATTTCATACATCCATACTCAAGGATTCCTCAAGGGTTGATCAGACAAACCCTCTCCTAGACAATCAACCCAAACTAGGGTTTGGCAATTCTCAAATCCAGATGGACTTCCAACATCTCCAATGTTCATCATGCCTCCTCATATGCTTCAAAGATTCTCCATGTCAAGTTTCAAGCCTCACAAGTCAAGTTTCCTCAGACAATTGCTCAGATGGTTGAAAATCAATTGTATTGGACAAAAAGTCAACTGTGGTCAACATACAGTCAAACTTCATAATTTCTGGTCAACATCCTCATTTTGAAGTTACATTCATCATTTGATCAAAGGTTGATCATGATTCATCAAGAAAACTCAAGATTTGCTCAAAAAGTCAAACTTTCTAAATTAGGGTTTCTCAGTGAAAAGTCAACCAAACTTTGACTGAGCATAACTTCTTCATACTTTCTCAGAAATTTTTCCACCACCTCTTGTTTTGAAGGAAATTCAATTCTCTACAACTTCATGTCTCACAAGAATGTTCAAAAAATGCTTCATTTGGAAGGTATGGATCAAAACATTACAGGTCCTTTTCAAAGTCAACAAAAAGTCAACATTTTGTTTTGAAGATATATTGAACATGGTAACTCCAATTGAGATGAAACCAAAGATGTTGGTTAGAGGACTCTTATAGCTTTCCAAAAAGTCCAAGAACACTCAACAATGTGGAAAATTGAGCAAAGTACACCTTGTGCAAGTTGGGCAATTTTGAAGAAGTGCACAAAGAGAGATACTTGTAAAAATCAAAAATTTTGCAAATGGGCCTAGTTTTTCTTCATCCAAACTTGTTCCTTATACAATTAGGAATATCCAAGCCCAATGCCACGAATTTTAATCTTATTTTTCTATTTAATTTGGATTTTATTCATTTAAATACAAATTAAATTCAAAAATAAGGCATAAAATCAAAATTAATTGCAAAATTGATTTTTCTCTCTTCCTTGAGATCCAAGTAACCCAAGAAAGCTGGCAAATTTCGAAATTGGTCTTGATATGGCAAGAATTTGATTGAAATTGATCAAAAAAGATAAGATTTGATTTTGTACAAAATAAAATAATTTTTGCATTGATTGATGATTATTTCTTCCTCAAATCAGCTCAAATTCCATCCAATATAAATATACAAGGCATAGCACATGAATTAGAACAGAAAAATTGCTTGGAGAAACCCTAACCTAACTCAAAAAAATCGTGCACTACAAGTCACTAGTAGCCCTTGTTCCAGCTTGTTTCAATTGTTTTTGAGGATCTAAACACGTTCTTTGATATCCCTGGAAGCATTCCAGACCTTTACATTGTCCAAAAGCATCAAGAATCACGAAATCCGAATTTGGTTTGTTCATGTTTTTCTCAAAATCGATTTCCATTATTCATGCATTTTTAACATGTTTTGTTGTTGTTTTTGTGTTTAGAACGAAGCTTGGAAGCTTTCTGGGCAATTTGATTGAATTTCCATGGCCTAGAACACGAATCACCATTGCTAGGGTTTTCGGCCTCGATTTAGGGCTTCTTTAAAACGGATAAATTGGACCATAAGACCACCACCATCGTGTTTAGAATTCAATTTGCAATCGATTCATGTACTCGCAACTAATTTATATTACGTGTATGAGATTTTGGAAAATGCAGGGACTATAGCGTCGCACTGAGGCCGACGCAATATTTTCAAAAATTCAAAACGAAGAAGATGAAGCTTGCCGCGGGATTGGTGCAGTCAGGAGATGACACTTGTTTACAAACCACTCGCTCCGTTTCCATGACACGCGTGCACTCCAGCTCAGTTGGTCAAGGCGTGGGGATGTGAAGCTAAGGTCACCGGTTCGATTCTTGAATGGACCATTTATTTTTGCTTCTTTTACAAACTAACATATTTTTTCTTATTTTCATATTTTCTATTTAATATTTTCCATGCATTTTATTTTTCTTTCATAATTTTTTATCATGCATTAAAAAACACCAAAAATATTTTTTCTTTTTGCATTATTTCCAGAAAATGTTTATTCAATTTAAAAAATTAAAAATATTATTTTTATGCATATTTAATTTAATTGTTAATTTATCATTTAAATCACCTTTAATTGATTTTTAATTATTAAATTAACTCCAAAAAATCACAAAAAATTAGTTTAGCATATTAATATTATTTCCAGCATGAAAACTTTTTCTCATTCAAAAATTGTTATTTTTACTAACATTTTCCTCTTATTCGATTTTCTCGTATTTCCCGATTTCTCATCTTTTCACAGGTTATTCTGTTTCGGACGATTTCTTTTATTGCTTTCTTTTCATATTTTGTAATTGCTTATGGGATGTAATAGTTTAATTAGGACTTTTATTTTCCGCATTTTTTTTCAATTATGTATCTGCCCCAAAGCCATGTAATAGCGTAGGATTTATCTTTCCGCACTTTACATTTCTGCATTTTAATTTCTGCACCATATAAACTTCTAGTAATTAGGCGTGTATGGCAAGATAAAATTGAAAATAGCTCACTCTAATTGTCAAGATAAAATATCTAAATCAACACAATCTTTTCACACATACACCCCTTAGGGTAATTCTCTCTCGTTGCCTTTACGAATTCAAATGGTCATGTCCCTCGAACGTAGAGGTATTCTAGCACCGTTGCCTTCAAAACAAATCATCATAGTCCCTTCGATACAAAGATCATAAGACCCACGATGTCGCCTCCGAATACATGATCTTGACCCTCGATTGTCGCTTACGAAAAATGATGATAGTCCCTTCGAATGTGCTAGGATACTTCCTACAAGTTGTCTTCTATGACCATCCGATGCCCCTTCGAATGTCCCTTCTACATCCAACGAATAGGGTTACCTACCAACTAATGGTATGGATAGCACTATTCTAAAGGAACGTAAAACAACACGAAAATGACCAATTCTGAGTAGGTAATAAGACTTTTAGTTGCTTGCTCAAATCAAATACTTTTTACACCTCACACTTTTGTCAAAGTTCAAACTCTTTTCAAAACGAAATATTTCCGAACACTTTGTATACATTCCTACATGAATCATTACAAAGTTAAAGCGAAATGCCTTTTCAAAACATTTTTGTCAAACACACAATTTTAAAAAGTGATCTAAGAGCAACTAAGAGCCCGTAGATGACTACGGATGGAAAGGGGTGCTAATACCTTCCCTTTTCATAACCTTCTCCCTTACTCAGAATCTAACGAAGGTCTTTTTCTGTACTTTTTACCTTCCCTTAATTGGATAAAAGAAAAGTCAGTGGCGACTCTTGCTATCCGCACATTTGCGATACAAAAACCTACAAAGTCAGTTCACCGTATTACACCAGCCAAGGTAGTCAGGTAACTTGAATTCTCAAAAAAGGGCGGCGAAACAGAAGGAAGCGTCAAGGTCAATGAAGGAAGCCATCATGAGTTTCAAGAAGAATAAGGAGAATACTATATGAGCGAGTAGTATCCTCCTGACAACGAGAAGTATAAGCAACTCAAAAACCGTCTGAACGCTGTGGAAAATATGAAAATGTCAGGATTGAACTTCAATGAATTAAGTTTGGTTCCTGGAGTGGTGATTCCCCGTAAGTTCAAAGTTCTTACTTTTGCTAAGTACGATGGCATTTCTTGTTCGAAGCTTCATCTAAAGTCCTATGTTTAGAAGATTCAACCACACACTACTGACAAGAAATTATGGATGCATTTCTTTCAAGAGAGTCTGTCTGGAGCACACTTAGAATGGTACTATCAGCTAGAGAATACTCACATTCATACTTGGTATGATTTGGAAGATGCTTTCTACAAATAATACCAGTACAGTGTTGAATTGACGCCAACCCGTATGCAACTACAGAATATGTCTATGGGTCGTGATGAGAAGTTCAAAGTGTACGCATAAAAATATAGAGATCTAGCCGGCAGAGTTTAACCACCCTTGTCTAATAGGGAGTTGGTTGACATGTTTATGGGAACACTGACATTCCCATTCTTCAATCATCTGATTGGAAACTCTTCAGCCGGATTCATCGAGCTGATACTGATAGGAGAACATATTGAAGCTGGAATTAAGAGTGGAAAGATTCAAGGCGAGACATCTTCAAATGTTGCAAAGAATCTTTTGGTGGGAAAAAAGAAGCCAATGTTGTGTATGGTCAAAAGAACCGTGACAAATGGTGATCGCCATCAATCTGTGAGGGTAGTCCTGATCTCCATTTCCACACCAATATAACCTCAACAAGACAACACGAGTAGGCAAAACGCGCCAAGAAGATAATTTACAAAGATCAATATGCCATTGTCTCAAGCACTACAACACATGTTGAAAGCAGAGCTGATTACCTTGAGAGATCCGCCTCAGCATGTCAACACATCTTCTCCGAAGTACAATCCTAATGCAAGGTGTGCATACCACTCCAATATCCCTGGGCACGACACCAACAATTGTTGGTCCCTGAAGAACAAGATCCAAGACATGATTGAAGCTCAGGAAACTGAATTCGACCCTTTTGTTGAAAGTCTGAATATGATCAACGCACCAATGCATGATCATGGCAAGAGTGCCAACGCCATTGATAACGACTCTTATATCTTTGTTGTGAATGTGTTAACCACTCCCTTGATGAATGTTAAGAAGAATCTGCTACAAGCTGGTTTATTTCCAGGATGTTTTGATAACTATCATTACTGCGCATCCGAACCCAATGGACGTGCCTGGTTGAAGAGAGTTGTTCAACGCCTGATAGACAACCGAGAAGTGTTATTCATGAAAACTCCATATGTAGAAAGTTTGTGCTAAGATGTTTCCAAAAGCTTGAAAATCGAAGACGTTACATTAAAAGAAGCCATATTAGAAGTCTGGGATACCTTGGGTCAGCCAAGTGGTAAATTTGATTTCATGGTGAAATATACCGCCCTTGAAAGCTACAATATTGCAATTGAAGACATCAAAGAAACCGGATGGGAAGACGATGACTATCCCGCAAAATATGCTGATGTAAACACAATAAGGATCACCTCTGTCGATTTTGTACCTAGAGTGACACCTCTGATTATTACATCACCCGGACTAGTTCCTTATTCCTCTGACAAAGCTATACCTTGGAATTACGGAGCCGAAGTTTACTACTATGGCGTCAAGCAAGAGCCATTAACCATTGCATACAATACGGTTAAAGTTGTTAATCCTGATGTGAACAATGTTACCAGATCAAGCAAAGTAAACAGAATCGGAAGAGTGTTTTCTCCAGATACCTCTCCTCCAAAAGACACTACTGCACTAGTCCGCATTTTTGCTGTTTAGCCAACTCCCGAGGCTCAGGGAAAAAAGAAAGTGTCTCAACCTGCTCAGACAAAAGTACCAAAGGGAGTTGCTGAAGATACCTCCAAGCAAGAGATGAAGGAGATTATGAAGACTATTAAGAAAATTGATTACAACATTGTGGAGCAGTTGGGACAAACCTCATCCAAGATTTCCATGCTAGCTGTGTTTTTGTGTTCTGAGGCTCATGCTAAAGCCTTGGTGAAGTTTCTGAAAATGCTCACATACTGCAAGACACTTCTGTTGACCAATTCGAAAGTTGTATTTCTAGTTTGACCGCAGACAATGGTTTGGGCTTTTCTGATGTTGATCTAACTCTTGTCGGGAGGAAACACAACAAAGCCTTACACATTTCTATAGGGTGTAAGGGCACCACATTGTTTCATATGTTGGTGGATACTGGCTCTGCTCTGAATTTCCTATCGAAGAGTGTTCTCTACAGGCTTGAAGTTAAAGAAGTGATCATGAAACCCAATGAATTAATCGTAAGAGCTTTTGATGGATATTCATCCAGCTTATTCTTGCCTGCTCGGACGCCCTTGGATACATGGTGCAGGCACTGTTACCTCTACCCTACATCAAAAGTGGAAGTACTTAGTTAGGTGGAAGATCATTACAGTATGCGGAGAAGAAGAATATATGGTAAGTCATTTGCAGTCATTCCGATAAATTGAAATGGAAGGCAAATTTATCGAGATTCCGTGTCAAGATTTCGAAGTAGTTCCACGAGTCATGCCTGTTGACGCTCCTGTCACTCCTAATATTACTAGAGTTACTCCAAAGATGGCCTCGCTAAAGGACGCCAGAGCTGTAGTTGAAGAAGTAGGTTGTACTATTTGGGGTCAGCTACCCGAGTTCCCCTTTCGTTCTGCATCAACAAGAATGGAATTCATGCTATAGAAGAGGATGATGGTGACTTCGACATCAACCATTATTTCTTCCCAACTCCCAGCAATGGACACAACAATTGGACGACTAAGAATGTTATGTCAATCTCCTTTAGATAGACGTAATTGTTTTTTTGTTTTTATGCTTTATAGTTTAGAACAATAAGACTTTAAGCCTAGTGCCTTTCTCGGGGAACCACGACTCATATGTGAGGGTTATTATTTGTCATTCGCATATTTTCATTCAATAAATAATTGGACTTTTGCACTCAAATTTTGCACTCTCTGACTTTATTTTTACCTTATTACCTTTTCAAAAGCTTTGTGTTCTTACCCACACCCACGTAATAAACTGCAGATCCACATTCACTCTGGATCCCATCGATAACGACTCTACTATTGCTAAATATGACTTTGATAATCCGATCTACCAAGTCGAAGACGAAGGTGAGGAATATTGTGAAGTGCCAGGAGAACTTGCCAGACTACTACAACAAGAGGAAAGGGCCATACAGTCACACGAAGAGCTGGTCGATGTTGTAAATCTAGGTACAAACGAAAACATAAAAGAAATCAAGATAGGAGCGGGTCTTGAGAACAATGTTAAGGAAAGATTGATTCAGATGCTGCGAGATTACATCGAGATTTTTGCTTGGTCTTATGAAGACATGCCAGGTTTAGATATCGACACTGTGGTACACCGACTACCAACGAAAGAAGGTTTTCTCCCTGTGAAGTAGAAAGTTCGTCGTATGCGTCCTGATATGTCTGAGAAAATTAAAGCCGAAGTCATGAAGCAGTTCAATGTCGGTTTCTTAGTTGTTACATCTTAACCAAAGTGGGTTGCAAATGTCGTGCCTATACCAAAGAAGGATGGCAAGGTGCGTATGTGTGTGGACTACCGAGATCTGAATAAGGCAAGCCAGAAAAACAATTTTCTGCTTCCACATATCGATGCTCTGGTTGACAACACTGCTCAACATAAGGTTTTCTCTTTCATTGATGGTTTCCCTTTTTATAATCATATCAAGATGGATCCCGAAGACATGGAGATGACTACTTTTGTTACACAGTGGGACACTTTCTGTTACAAAGTCATGCTGTTTGGGTTGAAGAATGTCGGCGCAACATATCAGCATGCTATGTTATCTTTATTTCATGATATGATCCATCACGATATAGAGATTTATGTCGACTACATGATAGCTTGATCACAAATCAAAGAAGAACATCTTAATCATTTGCTTTAGCTGTTTGATTGAATGAAGAAATACAGATTGAGACTGAATCCGAGCAAATGCACATTTGGAGTCAGATCCGACAAACTCCTGGGACTCATTGTCAGTTGTAAAGGTATCGAAGTTGATCCCGCTAAGGTTAAAGATATTCAAGCAATTCCAGATCCCTGTACCGAGAAGGAAGTCAGAGGTTTCCCAGGATGACTTAAATACATTGCCAGATTCATTGCACATCTAACTACTACATGCGAGCCAATCTTCAAACTGCTGAAGAAAGATCAAGTAGTGGAATGAAACGATGATTTCCAGACAGCTTTTGAAAAAATCAAGGAGTACCTTCAAAAACCTCCAAACTTGATGCCACCATTTGAAGGAAGACCTCTAATCATGTATTTAACAGTATTAAAGAATTCAATGAGGTGTGTATTGGGACAACATGACGAGTCTGGTTGAAAAGAGTATGAAATATACTACCTTAACAAAAAGTTTACTGACTGTGAAACAAGATACTCACAGCTCGAGAAAACTTGTAGCATTATGGCTTAAGATGCTCGCCGACTAAGATAGTATATGTTGACTCACACTACCTTATTGATCTCTAAAATGGATCCAATAAAATACATCTTCAAGAAACCTACTCTCTACGGAAGAATAGAAAGATGGAAAATGATCTTGACCGAATACGACATTCAATATTTTTACACCCCAAAATTTGCCCTCCTATTTTTCAAGTCAATCCACACCTCTATACTCAAGAATTTCTCAAGGGTTGACCAGATGAACCCTTTCCTAAGCAATCAACCTACAACTAAGGTTTTGATTCTCTCAAGTTAAAGATGGTTTCTAATGTTTAAAGTGATCATCATGTCTCCAAATATGTTTGAAAGCATCACCATGCCAAGTTTAAAGTCTCACAGCTAAACTTTGCTCACTCAATTGCTCAGATGATTAAAAATCAATTGTATGGGATAAAAAGTCAATTGTGGTCAACATACAGTCAAACTTCATCATTTTTGGTCAACATCAAGATTTTGAAGTCACATTCATCATTTAATCAAGGGTTGATCATGATTCATAAAAAAAAACTCAAGATTTGATCAAAAGTCAAAGTTTCTAAATTAGGGTTTTTTGATAAAAAGTCAACAAAACTTTGACCAGGCATAACTTTCACGTACTTTATCAGAAATTTTTCCATCAAATCTCATTTTGAAGAGAATTCAATTCTCTACAACTTTGTGTTTCACAAGCTTTGGCCAAAAATGCTTCATTTGAAAGTTATGGATCAAGACATTATAGGTCCTTCTAAAAGTCATCTTTTTCCAAAGACGTGTACATGAAAATGGAGGATTCAATGAAGATGAAACAAAAAGGAGTGTTTATAGGACATCTTGAGCTTTTTAAAAAGTCCAAGAACACTTTAAAATAATAAAAATTGAGCAAGATACAACTTGTGCAAGTTTGGCATTTTTGAAGAAGTGCATGAAGGGAAATACTAAGCAAATTCAATTTTTTTTCCAAATGGGCCATGGTTTTTATAGTTTGGAATTATTTCTAAGATAGTCGATGGCTTCTAAGTCCACTTGCACGCCTCCCTTTAATTTATTTTATTTATTTTGGAATTTATTCATTTAAATCCAATTTAAATTAAAATAAAATACCAAAAATCAAATTGATGAATGCAAGGTGTAAAATCAAGTTCCTTGAAGTCCAAGATACTCAATAAAAGCTGACAATTTCGAAATATCATTGATTGGCAAGAGATTGAACATGATTGAATCCAAAAAAGGCAATATTTGGTGCAAATTCTCAATCAAATATCTTTGCATTAAAGTCTTGATTCTTGATCAGAATTGTTGACCTAAATCTATCTACTATATATGCACATTGAACCCTAATGCTGAGGAGACGAATCCTTGCTTCCAAGAACCATAGCAAAGTTCCAAAAAAACTTGTGAAAAAAGGAACTTTGGATTCAACCTTGGAGGCCAATTCAAGTAGTTTTGATGATCAATCGAGCATCCCAGAGGTCTGAGGTACATCTTCCAATCATTACCCAAGCCTGGAGCAAGCCAAATCGTCCTCATACAATCACGGTTTGCATACCTCTATGTCAATTTCGATTTTATTTATTCACGATGCATAAACATAATTTGATTGCATATTCTTGATCGTGATAATGTTTGCAAGAAACCTGGATTGTTTGATTTGATTTTAGATGGAAGTTTAGCCATATGCCATTACTAGGGTTTCGAAGCTTCAGATTAGGGTCCCTCGATCCAGGAAAAATTGGACCAAAGGAATGGTACCATTGAATTCAGGAAGCAATTTCTACTCGAACTATGGCTTCCTCTGAAATTTATATTGCATATTTGTAATTTTTGAAAATTGCAGGAATGTAGCTACAGATAAGCATCGTCGGTATAGGTTTACCCACGGAAAAGTTGTGGGTAACGTCCGTGGGAAATTCAAAACGAAGAAGATGAAGCCAGCGCACGCTTTTTCGTTTTAAAATATTTTCAGAAAATGTTTTTCCCTTATATTATTTTTGTTTCATATTCATAACAGGCAGATCTAAGGCTCAGATGGGAGCGCGTTTTGCTTGGTAACCTCAGGGTCAGGGGTTCGAACCCTGGCACCCCCACCTTATTTTTTGCTCATTTTCCAAACTAACTTTTTTTCTTTCTATTTTCTCATATTTTTTAACTAATTCTTTTAAAATATTTTCTAAAATATATAAAAATCACAAAAGTATTATTATTTTCAGAATTTAGTTAAAAAAATCTTTATTTTATTTTTGACATCAAAAAATATTTTATTTTTCTCACATTTAATTAATTGTTAATTATTCATTAAATTACCTTTCAAGGTGTCAAGCTACGTCATCTTTCCTTAGAGGTATCTAACGGCATCAAAAGTCTAAATAAAAAATATTATGAGTATCATTTATTAAAGATTTATTTTGAGATATTAAAAATAAATTTTGATATATACAGGAACACATATATATTGAATCTTAAAATTAATCAATACTTTAATGATTTATAGGGAGAACATCAATTAATTTGGGTCTGTATTATTTATGACCAAATTATAAACTCAATCCCTTATTTGGCGGGGTTTCGCATGTGTTTAGCAGGTTGGCTACACCCATAACTTCATTTTTACATTTTCCACTTATTTTAGTTGATCCTATAACTTTCTATCTTGAAGTTCAAGAGTATAACCTGTTGTAGCTTCAAACTAAAATTAATTTTATTCGTATAGAACTAAACATATTAAAATTAATTATATATGTTCATAATCAATTATTAAGACTCTAAATGTGAAACCAAATACAATTGAAGAGTGTCCTCAATGAAAACAGATTAACCACACCAAATGTCTTAGTCAAAACCATATGAACTCATTACTACACTTTGAAGCTTTGTTTTTGAATGATTTATGAGCCAACTATTGTTGCTTTCATCATAAACAAACAACTGAATCATATTCCAAAACAGAAAAATAAGATGAAATATAAAAGCCATGATACTATATCCTATACGCTACGTTTTCTTTCACCTATAAATACATACAAACAAACACATTAAACCAAAAGTATCACTCACTCAAAATCACTTTCTTCTAAAATTCCTTCTTTTTTAACTAAGAATTATATATTATACATTAATATGGCATCTTCTTCGTCAGATAGCAAGCAATTAGAGGAAGGTATATCATGTTACAAAACTTGTCTTCTTTGTAATTTTCTTTTACTTTGTTAATTCTATTTCATATATAGGATTTGTTGGTGGTGTTGAAGATAAAAAAGATAATCCAGTTCATGAAAATGTTCTTCAAAAACATGCTGCTTTCTTTGATATCAATAAAGATGGTCTTATTTATCCATGGGAGACTTTTCGAGGTTTTTATTTTGTTTCTACATAAATTAATTTAATTTATTAAAGTTAAGTTTTTTTCATTGGATTTGAAGATGATTGTTAATAAATTTGATATGAATGAATGAACACAGCAATGCGTGAAATTGGGAGTGGAGTGTTGTTGTCCACTGCAGCTGCTGTTTTCATCAACTTGGCTCTCAGTCAGGCTACTCGCCCGGTAAGTTAATCAATTTTTCTTTTTCTTTATTTAGTTATTATTGTTTTTCAAATGGTAAAATATATTAATATAATAGATGAAAATCACCAAAATATAAATAACATTAAAGAAGTATTGAGAGGATTACTAAGAATACAAATAAATACAACAAAAAGAAAATATTAGAGTCAATATAATAGCACATCAAATAAAATGGTTAAATATGTTTTTGATCACTATAAAATTATTAAATTTTATTTTTGATTCTTATAAAAATAATGAGAATGTTTTGATTCTTTTAAAATTACTATGTATATAGTTTTAATTTCTATCGTTAAATTAATGTATATTTTTGAATAATTATTTTGCAGAATGTTTAAAATGTTATAAAAAATTCTTTGCAAAAAATAAATTCAAAATTTAATTTATACATTAAAAAATTTATTACTTTTATTATTATATTTAAAAATTTACATTTAATTCTTTTTATTTTTAAAATTTGGTAAAGAAACTTTTTTAGTATTTTAAATATATATGAAAAAAATATAAAAAAAATTATAAGGATAATTAAATAATTTTTAAAATTTTTAAAAATAGTTAAGACTAAAATTTCATGCACATAACATTTTGTAAAGACTAAAATATGTCTTTTTTTAATAGGACTAAAATTAAAATTTGATATATTTTTAAAAAAACATATTTAAACTCAAATAAAAAGACAAGAAAAGTGTTCAGGTAGCTAAAGACTGACTCTTTAAAATTCAAGTTAGAATTATTACTGCCATAATTACCATCGACAAATTAGAGACCATCAAAGAAAATAATAAAAACAACAAACTACAAAACAACAAACTACGACAGAACTAAGGCGAACTAATTTGATATGGGTTAATGAAGTGGATACAATTCTAAAACAATTCAAAGAAAATAGGAGTTCACTCTTGATCTATTTAAAAACCATTTTAGGTCAAAAATATTCTTTTAATTTACCTTTTTCATAATTTTTGTAACAACATTGACGGAATGTGCAAACTATATTGTGTCAGATCTTAATAAAAATACTCCAGACTAGGCCGTACCCCTAAAAAAAGAAAAGACTCAAAAACAAGTTTATGGTCACTATAAATAACCACGTGTCAGTCCAACCATTAGAAAGTAATATAGTACATTGATAAAGCTAACTTACAAATGATAAAAAGATGAGAGGTCGACTCAACTGAATCCTCTAAAAAAGAACGAGTAATCTCTCTATGATCACTAATTGTCCCCTTCCTTTCATAAAAAATCCTTTCTGCAATGCTTTCAAATCCACTTATCTTTATCCTAAAAGAGAATAATACCTCAAAGCACAGGGAAAATTTTCAAATACAAATATCTCTCTAAAAAAGAAGATTCCACTCCACCTAAGATCCCTAAGTTTCCTATTTTTCACCTGCACAATCTCTCCCACCAATCCTTGTGATTGGATGAAGTTAGAAAAAAGATCAAGTAACTTAAACATAAGTGGGATAGGTCTTAACCAAGATATTTCTAAAAGGAAGTATGGAGACCTGACCCTACTTTTTTTAAGGATGCCATCAACAAATCAATTAAAATAATTATTTTCTTTGAATCCAAGAAGAGACACACATTTCCATGAAATAGAAGTTAATAGGAACCCCAAAAATCTCTCCCTCTCAAAAAGAGGAAACAGCTGAAACACTAAACCTAATAACTACAAAAATAACTACAAAATTATTACTCCACAATCCTAAACACATGTAAGTAGCCTCTATTTCCACTTAGCAAAAAGAATTAGATTTATGAGCCGGATATCCCTGTCTCCTAACCCTTTTTTGTTAAACTTACATTCAATATCTCATTCAATCCACTAGATCTTAGATTCCCATTTACCTCTCCCCTTGTGAGAATTTATGCTAACATTTATTATATGTATATGGTTGTTTGCGTCAAGGGGAAGTTCCCATCTCCACTTTTTCCAATTGAAGTTAAGAATATCCAACTAGGCAAACATGGCAGTGACACCGGAGCTTATGATGCTGAAGGAAGGTTTGTTGAATCAAAATTTGAAGAAATTTTCATCAAACATGCACATACACATCCAAATGCTTTAACACATGATGAGCTCGACGAGTTGCTAAAAGCAAATAGAACGCCTAAAGATTTCACAGGAAGGTTAGTTGTTGATTTCTCTATATAATAATAATGCATAAAAAAAATTCAATATATTAATTAATTACATTTATTTTCCCTTGTAAAAAAAAACTAAGTTTATTATATATGTTGCAACCATTGGATGCTCATACATGCAGAATTGGTAGCTTTCTTGAATGGAAAATTCTTTACAAACTTGCTAAAGACAAGAATGGTTTACTTCCCAAAGAAGCAATCCGTGGTGTTTATGATGGAAGCTTGTTTGAAGTTCTCAAAAAGAAACATACAAAAACAATTAATTAATCTTAATTTTGTTTGATAATATATTAATTTATCTAGACAAATATGCAAAAGTTTGTTTATACATATATAATTTACAAAGTATGTCAATTTGTTTTGTTTCATCGTTCATTTATTTGTTATGTAATGTATCTCTATGACAATTTATATAAATTCATGAGTGTTTTTGTATTTCAGTTAAAGCATTATATATTATATTATTTTGTGAAAAATTACTATAGTTTTATGATCAATTATTTCAGATGATCAATCTTACCATCTACTAACCGATGGCTCAATTGAAGTTAGAGCAAAATTTTATATATAATCACCCTACACATGAATTATTTGAAATGATTTAATTTTGAGAACTTAAAACTTAAATTTTTGTTTTCATACTGTTCTTTTTGTTAATCATAATTAAAAGTGAAAAAAAACATTAAAAGTGAAAACATGTAAGCAATTAGTTTAACAATTTTGAAGTTACCAATGAACCAAAGAAGGCCACGTAATCACACTCCAGCCAAAGAAATAACCAATTCATATCATATACCAGTTCAATGGCAGGCATTGCAGCAATTAATTTCGCATGTAAAGCTGTGGTAACTCAAATATGTAAGAAAATAGACTCTAAGATATTCACAATAAGGTGTACTAAACAAATTATCATTACCGGGATATATTAGGAAAGCTAATAAATATAATTAGAAAGACATATTAATTTTTACGTGGTTGGTTCATCAATTTGCTAATAAGAACACTACAAAAAGACCTATCGTGACACTCATTTTCAGTGACACCTTATATATTTGTTACTAAAAGTTACTTTTACCTATAGTTGAATAACCCATCAATAAAAATTATTTTAAATATTAAAATTAAATACAGACACTAAAATTAAAGTAAAATTCCGTTTAAACACGTGCATCACACGGGATAAAAGTATTAGTTACAATAATAAAAAGAAAACTATGTATTAGAAAAACCCTCTAAAATTTGATCGACCATTTTTCTTCCTCGAAACTTCATCGATCGTGAAATCGTTGTTTCTCTTCATTCACTGTCTTCACCCTTCTCTTTCATCAACGTTGCAAATCCATCATTTTCCTTCATCGATTGAAATCGCGAAATCGTAACTTCTCCTTCATTCACCGTTCAAAATAACATCTTCGTTGCTTCTTCAAATTTCAAATTTGTTACGAAATCGCTCCAAATTTCTCAAAATCTAATAGTTGAGGTAATTATTTTTTTCCTAAATCAAAACCTAATAGTTGAGTTAATATTCATTTGAAGAACCTCTTTCTCCAGTTCATAATAGTTCAATCTTGTTGTAGAGTTTCTTTTCAATCTTCGTTGTTCATTGTTTTTAATTTACAGGATATTGATTTGGTCGCAAATATTGAGTATATTGAAATCAATTTCAGAATATTCAAAACGATATTAAGGTATTCGTTCCTCTTTCTTTATTACCTGTTTCTCTTACTCTTGCATTGGCTATTTGTTATGGTTTGAATGGTCAAGTACTATTTTGGTTTTCATTTGATGTTCAAAATATTATTGTATTTCCATTTGACTACTGATGCGCTTGAAATTGGTGTGAGTTGAAGTTTTCTGTGTTGTCCAAGGGTGTTGATAAGTGCCAAAATGTAGTTATTTTGTATATATATTTTGTGGCACTTATCAGTTCTTTTGTTGATATTCTTCGAATAAATCCCCCACTTTTTGTATAAATGTGTTAGTGTATAATCAAGTTTTTGTGTAAATATTGTATCATTTGATAGTCTATCATCTCTTTTGTAGGTATTCATTCATAATTGGAGCATTGAGTAATAAAGGCCAAAGACAAAACTTCAAGAATGCTATTTTTAGCAATTCGTCAACGAATAAGGCTCAAATTAAGGATGATAAAAATCCTGAATTTTGGTGATATTTAGTATTGGTTAGATATGAAATTGAATAAGCTTTCCAATGCTTTGAACCAGGTGCAAATCCGAGTTACGGTTCTCAAGTTATGGCAAAAATAAAATCTGGTTTTTTCTGCTACCGCTGAGCGCGCCCCACTGAACCAGAATCACGTTAAAAGGGCCAAAAAAACACATTTTTTAGGTTATGTTTTGGGGTATTTGTTCCCAACTCATCAAACCTTCATTGTTGGTGGTTTATAGCTTAGAAAACAACTTTGGAGCTTGCAATCGGATGATCCGAAGTCGAATCTCTCGTCGATTGGTGTTGACAAACCAAGAAATATTTGGTTCCTCTTCTTCTATTCTCTTTGTAATCTCTATTTGTTGGGTTTTGTTTGTATATTTACCTTGAACTCATGTATATTTTTCGCCCTTGGCATTGTATAAAGTTTGCTTTATAAATCTGTGTTGGTGATTGTCTTAGGTTTTTACTCTATGTTAGGGATTTGAGCTTTGCTAGACATAGACTGCTTAGATTCTTACCTAGGATGACTATCTGTTAGTTTCTGAATTCTATAAATAGGTTTAGAGCTGACATTCACTTAGGGTACCTGTGATTAATGCCTCTGTGTTAGGAGTTTCGAGCTAGACATAGTCGTTACGAGTGACATGGTTGACTTCTGTGTTGTTAAGGTAGGCCAGACATGGCTATCGAGGTGATGCAGTTTAATTCTCAATTTGGGTTAGAAATGACTTAGATTGTGAGAGGTATGTGATGACATAAACGAGTATCGTAGGCTGAGTACAAATGGACGGTAGATTTAAGTCTGTGACAAGTATTGTGCATTCGTGCTGGAAAATCTGTCTATTCTTTATAATTTTTGTTCATTTACTATTTATTTGTCTTTTCCATACAACCATTTAATCTCAAACTCATTAACGAACGAATTATCGAATGGTGAATCAAAAAAATCCTTCAAATGAATCGAATATAGATTCCAAACACGGTATAGATTTATAACTTAGGATTTGTTTTATTATTTATCGGATATTTCATATAATTTATTGCTTTTAACTAAATCATGCATATTATGTTTTGTTATGTAGTACTTCGATGAATATAAGTGTGCACATTGCACGAAACTTCAGTTGGAAGAAATCAAAGAGAAATTGTGTCAATATTTTATTAAGCAAAGAATCATATAAGGTATGAATACATTATTGTGTGAAAAGTGTTATGAATACATTATTGTGTGAATATATTATTGACCGTGTTATTATGTTCATACTTTGCAGGACCAGGACCACCCGCTCATCGGAATTTGGCGATTTTGAACTGATTTTATTAATTAGGGTTGATTTAGTTGTTGTTGTTAGGCCTGATTTTGATAGGGTTGATTTAGTTATTGTTAGAGATGACTTTGTTATTGTTAAGGCTGATTTGGTTCTGTTAGAAATATTTGAATTGAATTATACTGGTGTACATATATTTTGGATTACAATGGTATATAATGTAATGGTATTATAATGCCTTTTTTTTACATATATTTTGGATTACAATTGTATATTACAGGTTTATGGGATTACAATTGAATATTTCAGGTTTACAAGTTATTATTGATCATGTTATTGGTTTAATCCATAATATAGACCCAAAAATGCTGCCTATAGACACTTTAGAAAGTGCTTTTTTTGGAAAAGCGCTGCCTAAGGTAAACATTAGGCAGCGCTTTCGAAAGCGTTGTCTTATGTATACTTTAGAAAGTCCTTTTTCAGAAAAAGCGCTCTCTAAAGTGTATATTAAACAACGCTTTCAAAAGCGCTGCCTTATGTATACTTTAGGCAGCGCTTTTTCAGGAAAAGCGATTTCTAAAGTAGGCCTTTAGCAGCGCTTTTCCTTGAAAAAACGCTGCCTAAAGATGCCTAGAAAGCATAAAAGATATTCTAGAGTAGGCCTATAAAAGCGTTTTTCCAAAAATAAAACGTTGCTAAAAGTCTACTTTAGAAAGCGTTTTACAGGAAAAGCGTTGTCTTAGACCTATTTTAGGCAGCGCTTTTGCCAAAATAAAAAACGCTGAACCTATAGCCGTGTCACCTACGGCAGCACTTTAAAGCGCTTTTAAAGGCCAAAAAAAGCTCCTTCGTAGGTCTTTTATGGCGTAGTGCCCGGTAAAAATAATACTTTACTTTTTGCTTGCCGCTCAAATACCGCAGCAACAGATGTCTAGATGCTAGATACTTCTATCATTCTCTTTTTTTCTCAATCCCCTTTTGATATTTTGTGAAGAAATATGCATTGTCCACCATCTTATTATGTGTATACTGTTCAAACGAGTTGCCAAAAGAGATGTCTCAGGTGATGGCAAGAACTACAACATTGCTTGTTGTGTAAAGAAATGCTCACTATTATGGTGTTAGTGAGAAATTATGTGGAACATTCCTTAAAAATAGATATAAGTTTCGTATTGAGAGGCCTTCACCTACATTAGAGCATATATTTGAAAGATTTTACCTATGATTTAATGACTGTAAAAGGGCTTTATATTAGCTCATCATCAGCTTCTGTGAGAGTGTCAACTTCTATGATCACCATCAGCTGTGGTCTGGACTTGAGTAGCATACACCAAGTTCCAAAGAACATCCTCGATCGATGGTCGACTCCAAGGCTCCGTAATAATCACAGTAGATAGAGATTCTTTGCAGCAAGTAGCTTGCACAACTAGATCCACTATTATGTCCTTGATAGTTATTTTGTTCTAAACTTTATCTCCATACATGCAGGTATTTGATTCTCCTCATGTGCAATTACTTGTGTGTAAAAGAACACGGAGACGTTTAAATGCCAATTATATTGTTCAGTTGGTTCGTAGTTTTGATGCTCCACCTGGTATTTTAAACTTATTTACTTATACTCTTTTATGTTTAAAACTTAGATTCACATTGCCATTTACATTCTAGCTTGGGTACACACAAAGATTAATAATCTAATTCTTGTGTTTCTCTGCAAAATGTTAATGCTTGAGTTTTCATATATAGTAATTTTTAAATCATTCTGGCCTCGAGAAGATACGGTAGACCGAGGAAATCAAATGGCAGTTTTGTAATACTTGTACTTCCTATTTCATGAACTCCGATGAAGAACTGGAGTTTGAACACTCTCGGTTGAGGCTACATCATGAATGGGTGGATAACAAATGGTTAATGGCTTCTAAGGTATGATTGCATGTTTGTTCTTTTGAATATTCAAGCTGCCACTTTTGTTTAACAGTAGTCTTGAGTTAATTTGCGTATCAGTATACTATCAAAACATGTTTCTGAAAGTCCTTATTTTGACATTGGTCTATAACTTGGATTGGTTGTCTGAGCATTTGATACTGTTTTTTAATATACTAGTTGAATGTGTTTTTCTAAACTTCCAGGTCATTTCAACTCCATCATGTATTCAATAGAGGCCAGGACACCCCAATATTTGCTGATTTTCAGTTTAGTTTTGCAAATTTTAAGTGTGTAAATTGTGCATCTTTCAGGATAATGTATTTATCATTTCTAACTTTAAATCCAACTATCCGGTGCTATAGCTAGATTTATGATACTCTTCTATTGCTTGTTATGTTTTAAGCGTAAGATGGGTTATATAAAAATGACAAATAGAACTTCTTTCATTGTTGCCTTATAGATTGAATTCTAAGAATCTAGAAAATAAGAAATGAAAGTTGTATTGTAAAATTTTAAGTCTATAATTTTTTTTTTTAAGTAGTTCTAATTTACATAATATAATATGAATTTTAGTTATTTAGTTTTGCAATGCTTGGTTGGAAATGGGTTGTAAAATACTTTTAAAGAATAATTTTATTTTAATAATAATACTATTTAAAAAATTAAAATATATTGTATTCTAAAAATAAAAAGTATATGTATATAAAATAAAATTTTAATAAAAGTATTACTTTTATAAGGTTTTGTGACACCTATAAAACCATAGGTATAAATTTTACTACTCATAAAATTCAATACTATATAGTGACAGTAATAATAATTGTAGGTAAAAGTTTGTCTATAGCTAAAAGATACGGTGACATTTAATTTAGCATCAAACCACACCCCCTTATAGTTGACGTCAAAGGGGGATGTCACTAAATGTTTTGTAGACTTTTACCTTCAAATATTTTACTTTTAGTGACATACAATCATGAAAGATCGATTTTCTTATAGATGATGTTTTTAAGGTGGGCGTGGAAACACCCTTGAAAAGAATATATGATATAGAAAATGAAATCAGTTGGTCATTATATGAGTCATGAATTGAATGACAATTAATTTTAATATATCTTTAGATCAAGAATCAAGAAAATGAATGTTTTAAATCCGCTTAGGAACCAGAAATAGAGGTAGTTGGACAATTGATGGTCTTGAACGGTAATTATGATCTCCTTTATGATGATGTGGGATTAACCTGCATGGTTAACACTTCAACGTTCAAATCAATTCAAAATTCATGATTATAGTGAAAATGGAGATCATAGATTGTACTTGATCTTAGTATGTGAATTGTTTTCATCCTTTGAGTAGAGTAGAGTGAATTTGAGATAAGTTGCGCCTTGGTCAGTTAGGTCTTTAATCGGTCTAGAACAATATATTTGGTAGGTTTATGAAAAACATTATATGTTTAAGAAAATTAAAATTTAGCCAAAATATCATAAAACTAAATTGTTTATGAACAAGAAACAAACATGAAATGATACTCATATGGAGTTGGATCATCCACTACTGCAGAAAACACAATAAATAAATAACAATTGCAAAATACATATAATGACGGTAGCACATCAGTTATTAGGTAGTGTGATTGCATGTATGTTGGTTACCACAACGGGAATGTGACCGTTGTTATAAATTAGATAGCACGCTACTTATTACTATGGTTATGAGACTTATAAATACGGTTGTAGGAAACAAACATTGTGCTACCAATATAAATATTTTGGATTTTAGACTTCAAGATCAATTAAGAGAAAGAATCACCAAACCAATATAAAAGCGGAATTCCTCTTTGAACCAGGCCAGAACGTAAAAAGAACTTCATCCAAAGAAATCAAAGATGACGAAGAATCAAAATGAGTACTTCTAATGAAACTTTTAACAATGCCAGGAGAATAGAAGTTGCTGTTGTTGTAGAGGTCCAAGAATAGGTCTAAGTTGCTGCAAAAGGCCCTACTACCAAACCAGATGGGTGAAAAGGCTAGTCAACATCGATCTTGATGATGATGATGATGATGATGATGATGAAGAAGAAGCAGAATGGCATTGGTCAAACTTTCTCTCAGCAATAGAATTTTGATATGTTCAATAAAAATATCACTGGCCTTTTTGTAATCCATTGATATCAGGTTATATGATACCATAATTCAAATTTAGCTCTTAGTTTCAAGAAATTCAAGAACTTTTTTCTCATACACACTAACCTAATGTTATATGTTACACACTACATACTATGGTTACACATTATACTACGGTTAGAAGCTACAAAATTTGAATAAAACCAAAATACAGTTGCAACAAAATGAAAATAAAGGAAATGTAAATGACACTATTTCTTCAAACATAAAATCTAAAGCATATGCATATCCAACACCAAAACCTAAAGCATATTCACAAAAACAAAAGTCATTGATTAATGAAAGACACTATAAATATTCATAAGCGTCAGAGAGAGATAACGGTAACGTACCATAAATGATATTCTAAGAGGATGATGAAGATTTCGCTTCCAGAAATGATATCCGAAGAAGATGGTGAAGATTTCATTTCCATAAAGGATATTCGCTATCATTGTCATATCATTTTCTAGAGCACACGTGTGTGTTATGAACGAAATAAAGTATATGTTATGTTTTAACTTTGTGGGGGGAAAATTCACAATGGTTGTAAGCGTTAACCGTAGTAATATATATAACTTATTACCATTGTTGAATATAACAGCCGTAGTTATAATACTTTAAATTTTTAAATAAAAAAATATTAACGGACGTGCGCTTATTTTTACTGGAAAAATGGAAAAATGTTGAGGTTGAGATTCGAAGCTTGTCCCCCAAAATATATGACATTGGTTCTTTATAGGATCTGTGATAAAAAAGTTTCAAAATAAAAAATAATATATATATATATATATATATATATATATATATATATATATATGTGTGTGTGTGTGTGTGTGTGTGTGTGTGTGTGTGTAAAATGTGATATGACTACGGTGAATAAAAAGTTGGATAATATTGTATTACCGAAGGTGTTTTTCGTAGTAGTGATCAAGACTACAAAATGTATATAAAATTTTATATATCAATTTTTCATATCATAATGTATATAAAATATCTAAATTATAATAAACACAAATTGAACATGAAACAATAAAAGAGTAAAATACTTCAAAATAATGCTCTACGGTCTTTGGGTGGCTTATAATCATCAATAATAGTCTCTCAATCAATACTTGTAACAATTTCTCTTTCAATGTTAATTTTCATGCTATCTCCTAGAAAATCAACTTTCATTTTACTTCTAAATTCACAATATAGTCTTAGATGCACCATCATGCTTTGTTTGACTCTTAGATGCATTCTAGGTCAAGTTTTTGACTAGTTTTTGTACTAGTGTTGTATAGGTGCTCTTTTTAGTTTCTTGTAACTTATTTGTGTTAAACATGAGTCTTACCTCATCATTTGTTTCTTCTTATCTCACTCTTATGTGACACTTAACACAAGTATGCTCAAGCACACATACACATACACCTTTGTCCGCACTTGTATGGATTAAATTTGTTCTCCTTAAGTGATTTGTTCGTGAATCTTTCTCATACATGTTTGTATGCTTTGGTTGATGTATTGATGTTTTTTCTACTGTATTGTATGCCTCCTAACCTTTCATGGTTCATTTCCTTTCATCTATGCCTTTTCTTGGCCTCTTTTTGACTTGTAAACGCTTTCTTGGTCAAAGTTTCGAATAGTTTTGTACTAGTTCTGTAATTGCACTCTTGTGATATTTTCTTTGTGATTTGATTGTGAATTATTTTTTGAGGTGTTGCTAATGTAATCACTTCATCTTGAAACCTTCTTTTCATGTTATGTATGTCAGACACTTATACTCACTTCACCACACACGATTATTGCATGTTTACGCACTCTTGTAGAATTTTTGTTCATGAATTTTTGTGGTTTTGTTTGCATGATGTAAATGAAATATAACATGTTAGCTATTTACTTTTGTGTCATTTTATCTTTTAATTATCCCTTCATCTCATCTATGCTTAAAATCTCATGCAATTTGTTTTCCGTATGCTTTTAAGACTAGTTTTGGCCTAGTTTGTGTACTAACTTTGCATTTATGTCTTTATAGTGATGTTTGATGTTTGTTTATGGTTTATATAAGCTTTGTATATATATGTTGTGTCTACTGACCTCACTTAACATGACACTTTGTATGATTATTCATTCACTTGTATCCACTTCATCTTCTTCTTCTCTTTATTTGCACTTGTTGGTGCTCGGTTTGTGTGCTTCTGCCAAAGCATTTTGTTTGCTTATTCCCCTCTTCTCATTTGGTTTTCTAACCAAGATGATTGATTTTATAGCTTTCCCTTAGGATCGCTTGATTAGGTTAATTATCGAGTTTAGACATTAGGTTAAGTATCCATGCATGCCAACACTAGGTAGATAATAGGTAGTTTCCCTTGTTCATATTCATAAACTTAGGAACAACTTTGTATGATAATAATTAGGATTAGAAATAAGTTAGTCTCCCCTATCTATTTTACCTTTATCCTTTTTGCATCTTTAAAATTAAAATCTTGTTTTGTCAAGTGCATTAAAATACCTTAATAATATGAAACTTTTTCCAAAGTAAAAGACACAAACCAATATTCTTAGTTTTAGAATGTTTTGTCGTCCCATTCATTGTTGATGTTTTGTCATCCCGTTTGTTGCTAATGTTTCGTCATCCCGTCTGTTGCTGATGTTTCGTCATCCCGCCTGTAGCTGATGTTTCATCATCTTGGAGGTGATTCGTCATCGTTGTTTGTTGTCTCTTCTTCTAAATTAAAAAATACAAACCAACCAAAATATGTGAGTCGAACTACGGCGCTCTGACATTCCCATTGCACGAGGGAATACGTAGGCATCCTGTCGCGGGACTTGATCGAGCAACCTTTGTAAATATCTTCTTCTTTTCCCCATGTTTTCTCTATTTCTCTTATTCTTTTCTTTATTTCTTTTTGCATACATTATACCTTATATACAGATATAGTTAGATCTTTGCACCCATTAGATAGAAAGTAAAAGCGGATACCGTAGAGTACTACGGGTTCGTGGGGTGCTAATCTCTTCCCCTCGCGTAACAGACTTCCTTACCCGATCTCTCGGTTGCAAGACTGTGATTTCTATGTTTTAGGTTTTTTTTCAATGTTTACCTTTCCCTCTTGGTGGGATAAAAAATATTCGATGGCGAATTTTTTGATATATAGTTATATTATTTGATTTTTCGGCCGGTTGTTTCAGCGTGGGCATTGGTTGGGGAAAAAATCATGTTCCTAAAATTTGGGTATTTCGACCAAGATTGTTAATAGTTGATCCTAATCCTTTTAGCAGTGATTATATAGTCATTGCAGGATCAGCAAATGTCGAAGCAATGTTATGCAAATTCACCATCAACGAAGTTGGCATATCGTATTGATGTTCACGGCCATTCATAGGCATTGTGAATCCAATCACATATGGCTTGAAACCGCTCGACACCCCTAGTCTTGGAGTCACTAGTTGACTATGCATTATCACTGGGGATAATATTGGCTTGCTCTATGCATACGACAGTATAACTATCGTACTTATCATTGAGGGTATCACTTGGGTCATACTTGTTAGGATCGTTTCTTCCCCCGTCAATGGACAGGGTTGTTCTCCATTATTATTTGGTGAATTAACCATTCTTTTAACGTATTTTATTTTTGGCAAAGTTTCGCTATTTTGGTCTATCCTACCACTCCTTAATCTCATGCAACAAATTTTGAGAAATTCTTATGTATGAAGAAAACATAGTGAAAAGGAGAAAAAAACAACTAAGCACAAAGGACCCACCGGGTGTGCCAAATTGTTTACCATTGATTTTGGTAAATAATTGTTAGTCTTCCACAAATAATACTTTGATTACTTACATGATCAACTAGATTGATCCTAGGACATATGTTCATAGTTTTCTTAAGTTTTCCTAATGATATGTATTTCGACCTATTGGGAATCTTAAAAGTAATGCAGAAACGATTAATGAAAAACACATGAATGTAAAGTAACTTCGACTGAAATTTAAAGGGGATGAAAATAATGTTAATGTAAATGACTTGATATTGAAAAATATGGTGATTCATATGTATATTTCGGTCATAAACTCGCTTCTCGTCACGTTTAGATACTTTGAATGATTTTGAATTTTGATACAAATTGAACACATTAAATCCTATCTTTAAGACCTTTATTTATACTAAATCGACAGTGACGGTGACAAATGGTCTCGCCTCTAGAGAATGACACGTTCTTGATTGCATGTGGTTTGCCCTTCTCAAGCGTCCACGTCTCTTTAAAGAACGAATAAGACCAAAAAACAATTAATCATTCTTAATTATTTCGAATTATTTTATCGAAATCATAGCCAAAATAAGTCTAAAATATTCTAAATTTAGCATTACCCTGTAAGAATGAAACTCCTTCGCCAATTTAGTCGAAGTCTTCTTTCGCCTAGACTTTATATTTGATTTCGCAAATTTGTTTCAAATATTTCCTTAGATTTTTCATGATACCCCCAAATTCTTCTTAGCATCAAAATTTCAGCAAACAGATGTACAATAATAAAAAAATATTTGTACTCTTAAATCTCGACAAAAGTGAATAACCATAGCATTGAAAAATTGAATTTCATTGTCCAAATCTAAATGATAAACACGTCAGATGTGAATTTTGAAGAAGTAATTAAGGCTTTAAGGATCCTAATTATGGACTGTTGTGAATCGGATACCTTGGAAACAAAATATAACTTTGTTGCTCAATGTAAGGAAAAAGAATGAGGAACACGATGAACACAATGATTGGTTATTAACTGCTATTCTTTCCTTTATCTTCAAAACAAGATTACAAGTATACAAGAATAACAAATAACCCTCTCACCCTAAATTAGGATTTGCAGTATGCAATGATGAGAGACTAGTATGCTATTTATAATAAACCTAACACTAAACTAATGGGCTTTTATCACAAATACCCATTACAAGCTAACTTAGGGTACAAGCTAACTTAACCAATTGGACATAACAAACAGACCCAATTCGATGCTAACAATTCTAGCATCCTTCGACACAATAGAGTTCGACCCAATATCTCACAAATCTCCACCTTGGAACAAATTCTATTATCAACTAACGGATTAGTTTTCTTCATGCAGCTTTATCAACTGCATACAATGGAAAAACTTGCAACTAGGCAATGTCTTGGTGATCATATCAGCAGCATTATGATCTGTCGAAACCTTCAGGACTTGGACTTCTCCACGATTACCCTCCGACAAAATGCAACTTCACATCAATGTGCTTGGTTCGCTCATGATAGGCTGAATTCTTGACGGTGTATTGCACTTTGACTATCACATTTAAGTTGATAACTTCCCTTGAATTTTCAGCTCCTTAGCAAAACATTCAAGCCACAATGCTTCTTTCACGCCTTAAAGCAATATATTCCGCTTTGGTTGATAATGCAACAACCTTCAAGTGTTGCTTTCCAACTAATAGTTGTACCAAACATAGTGAAAACATATCCGTAAATAGATTTTACGAATCCATACAACCTGCATAATCGAGTCGACATATCCTTCGATTCGCTTACTATCTTCACCAAAGGCTCCACCATAAATTAAGACTCTTCAGAGACCCATTTATGTACCTTAGAATCCACTTCAATGCTTGCGTGAGCCTTTCGAGATTCGCCATGTACCGCTACAAAGACTTCTGATATGTTATGTCGGGTCTAGTACAAACCATAGCATACATCAAAGAACCTACTACATTAGCATATGGGATGCTATTCATATAAGTTCTTTCGACCTCGATCTGGGACATTGATCAATACTCAACTTGAATTGAGGGTTTGTTGGAGTCACAGGCTTGAATTCGACATACCAAACTTTTCGAGAATCCTTCGTAATATGCCTCTTGAGACAAGCATAATTTTGACGCTTTCTATCTCTTGAATGTCAATTCCAAGAATCTCGAAGTCGCTCCTAGATCCTTCATTTCGAACTCCTTATTGAGTTCTGCCTTCACTCTCATTACCTCTTTGACATTGTTACTTGCTATGAGAATATCATCAACATAAAGTAACAAATTAACAAATGAATTACCAGGACGAAATCAAGTAAACACGTTGGTCGAACTTCTAACGAAACTTATGTGTGTCATGAATTTGTCGAATCTCCTATTCCACTGTCGAGGAGATTGTTTCAGCCCATATAAAGATCTATTCAACTTGCACACATAATCTTCCTTTCCCTTTTCGACATACCCTTCAGGTTGCCTCATCAGGATTGTTTCATCTAGATCACCATACAAGGACGCAGTCTTCACATCCATCTGTTCCAGTTCAAGATTGAACTGTGCCACCATGGCAAGCAACATTCGAATGGACCTATGCTTCACAACAGGAGAAAACACGTCATTGAAATCTATACCTTCTTTCTGAGTGAAACCCCTTGCAACCAACCTTGCCTTGTATCTTTTCGACGCCACTCCTTCGATTCCTTCCTTAACTTTGAAAATCCATTTACTGACTAACTGGCTCCAAAGAGTTTCTTGATCAATTCAGTGTTGTTATCATGAAGAGACTTCATCTCATCATCCATGGCCTTCAGCCATTCAGTCTTATTTCGACTCCTCATAACTTCCTTATAGTCTCTTGGTTCTTCCTCTACAACCTCACTTGCAGAGATTAAGGCATAGGCTATAAGATCTGCATACCCAAACCTTTGAGGTGGTTTGATGACTCTTCGTGTCCTATCTCTTGCTAATAGATAGTCATCAACAGTTTCCTCAACTTCATCAGCATCATCTGCTTCTTCGACTTTATCTGGGATATGCAATTCGGATCAACATGCTCCACCTCAACAGAATATCTACTTGTTCGATACTTCTGCACTTCGACCAACATCATCCGTTTTCTTGAAAGTCATTTCAGCTTCATTGAAAACAACATCTCGACTGGTGATAATTCTTCTGTGACCTGACTCTAGGCACCATAGCCTATAAGCTTTGACTCCTTCAGGATATCCCATGAACATGCATTTAAGAGCTCTAGGTTCGACCTTGTCTTGCCTAATGTGAGCATAAGCTACGCAGCCAAATACTCTCAGTTTGTCGAGATTTGGTGGATGTCCCGACCAAACTTCTTCAGGTGTCTTCATATCTAACGCATCGAAGGACATCTATTTATCGATATGTTGTCGAAATTTCACCAAAACACCTTATTTAATCCAAAGACTAGTCAACATGCATCTAACTCTCCAAGATGGTTCGATTCAACCTTTCACCAAACCATTTTGTTGTGGAGTGCTGCATGCGTGTCTTGCAATACCGAGGCAGCACAAAAGTCGCCGAATGCCTCATTGCAAAATTCAAGACCATTGTGCTCTCAACCTCTTGACCTTTCGCGGTTTGGTTTTCGACCGAGTCTTCCAACCTTTGAAATTCTCAAAAGTTTCATCCTTAGTCTTCGAATGAATACCCATAACTTTCGGAATAGTCATCTACTATGGATAGAAAATACCTTGCTCCGAATGTGATGGACACCTTGCAGCCCCCAAAGATCGGCATGGATGTAATCAAGGGATCCATGTGTTCTTTGTTTGCCTTTGTTGAACTTCACTGCAAGATTTTCCAAGTACACGTGGTTCACAAAACTTTTTTCGACTTTGTCTCCACCAAGCAAATTTTGTTTCCCAATTCGACTGCATTTCACGACATGGCCTAATCTCATGTGCGATTTACATCTTCGACAAAGGTTTCGTGGATGCAACATTTGTCGAACCACTTACAACTTCACCACAAGCGTATATAAGCCTTGTTTCTTCACGCCTCAAGACTTCCTTCGACCCCTTCATGACTCTTAAGATACTTTTCTCTCCTTGAAAACATATCCTTTCTTGTCGAATTCACCAAGAGAAATCAAATTTCTCTCAAATCAGTACATACGACTTGATCAATAACCTTATTGACTCATCATGGAGTTTGAATCTCACGATCCAATACCGCAATCTTGCAAGCTTTGTTGTTTCCAAAGAATACGATCCACCATCTTGATCACATAATTCCTCGAACAAGTCTTTGTTTGGAGTCATGTGCCAAGTGCACCCGAACCCATAATCCAATCCTTCGACGAGTTGCCGAAACCACAAGAACATCGGATGAGTCGAAATCATCTTGAACAATAGCATTGCCATTATCCTTACCTCCATGATTTTTCAGCGCTCAGGCACACTTTTCTTGTGTGACCCTCCTTCTTACAATGATAGCATCGAATACGGATGCTTCACCACCGTAAAACTTCACGACTTTTACCTTTCTTCTTGTCGAACTTATTATCCTTTCGCAAGAATTTTCCTTTAACGCCAAACCTTCACCAACCGTCAAGGTTTATGCTCCTTCGTTCATTCAAGTCATTCGAATCGGTGATTGAACCTCTTCAAAGGTCGGGACTCCTTCCATACAAGAGAGTTTCTTTGAAGTGGGCATGTGATCCGGTAACGCGCACAACAACGCTTGATCTTCATCATCAATCTTCACATCAATATTTTCAAGATCAAGAATCGACTTGTTGAACATATCCAATCTCACCAACACTTTGTCTTCAATCATCTTGAATGAATACAAAGCTTGCTTGTGTAGTCGATTCACCAACGATTTAGTCATGTACAAACTTTCAAGTTTCACCCATAACCCTACCGCTCGCTCCTTTGATACCGTCGAAGAACCTTATCACCAAGGCTCAACAAAATTGCATTGTGGGCCTTCTATCATTGCCTTCTTCTCACCGCCAACTCTTCGCTCATGGTCGACTCTCCCTCAACGCTTCCAAACAACCTGCTGAACCGGTGGGGCTTTCATCTTCAAACGCCACGGACCGAAATCGTTCACTCGGTGAACTTTTCAATCTCATACTTTGTCGAAGGCATCTTCTCCACGCCACCGCACCAATTTGTTGTGAATCGGATACCTTGGAAACAAAATATAACTTTGTTGCTCAATGTAAGGAAAAAGAATGAGGAACACGATGAACACAATGATTGGTTATTAACTGCTATTCTTTCCTTTATCTTCAAAACAAGATTACAAGTATACAAGAATAACAAATAACCTCTCACCCTAAATTAGGATTTGCGATGCAATGATGAGAGACTAGTATGCTATTTATAATAAACCTAACATACTAAACTAATGGGCTTTTATCACAAATACCCATTACAAGCTAACTTAGGGTACAAGCTAACTTAACCAATTGGACATAACAAACAGACCCAATTCGATGCTAACAATTCTAGCATCCTTCGACACAATAGAGTTCGACCCAATATCTCACATGGACCTTAATTGAAGTATTTAAAGTCAATACTAACTTTAATGATGGATTGAAAAACTCATAAACATGTTCGACCTCAAATTTTAAAGATGATTTAAGTGTTTGTCCTCCTCGTCTTTAACAAAGGTGATTATTATAATGATGAAAAATGATATTTAAAGGTTTTTCTTATAGGCAATAGAATGGAAAGGATATATCATTAAACTAGGAAATACCCGTGAGTTTATTATTGAGATTATTATTAAATTAATAAAATTATTTTAAAAAATGATAATGGATAAAAAACACACAAACAGAGCAAAAAAAATTTACAAAGACTATGATGCTCTTATTCCTTCGTGGGACACGTAACGTAGGCACAGAGTTTTAAAACTGAGACGAGCATAGTAAGAAAAAAATTTATCTTTATTTGTTAACAATTCGTATTCATGCATTCCTTTAATTTGTAAGTTTTAGTTAAACACATCTTTTGATTAAAACAATAAGAGTTGATCATGTGGAATATCATAGACGTGATGGATGCTAATACATTCTCCTTGTGTAACCGACTCTTGTACCCTTTCACTTGGTCGCGAGACCTTGATGATTTCCTTTCTCAGGTTTACTCGATGTTTTTCTTTCTCTTCTTTGGAATAAATAACATTTGATGGTGGCTTCATTGTGTTTTGATATTTTTCACAGTAGCAACAATCAGCTTATAATCACTTTGATTGTAAGTGTTATTCTTAAATCAACAAAGCTCAAAAGAAAATCTGAAAAATTGATTACGCGTCAAGTATTCTATAAATTGTCAAGTTTTGTTTTTAACACAATTTCATTGAAAATAGGTGGTTGTTGTGATTTGTTATAATCGATTGATTGATATATAATTGTGTTATTTATTTTTATCATTGTTAATTCCATACGGCTTTCACATAACCGAGTTTTCAGTAACAATGTTCATTTACACAACTTTTCGATCTAAGCTAAAACTCTTTCGCTCAACATTGCCTTTCAAAATAAATTTTAATTACCTATTTTTGAAAGGTAATTTCTACTTGGGAATCTATTCACCCCCTCTAGATAAGTCATTGTATGGTCTTTTACATCAACATATTTTTAAAAAAATGTCAACATTTATTAACTATAGGAGAATACAAAGATGTATATCCGCATTTTAATAAGCAGGTGTATCTCCGAACTAAATTATTGAAATATGAAAGTGTGACTAGGGATGTCAATGGGGCAAAGAATGTTCGAAGAATGCTTCCCCACTCTCCGTCTTGCTCCCAAATATTTTTCCATCTTCGTCCCACATCCCCGCCACGGGGGAATATATTCCCCATCCTCACCCCCATAAATTTTCACATGGATCTACTGAAATTGAGTCTTAAAAAATTTTCTATATTTTTTGATCAAAACTATATTTATGACACTAGTATTTCCTTATTTTTTTTCTTTTTAAGAAACACATATTTTACATCTTTCTTTTTTTTCTAAATAAAAACATATTTGCATCAATAAAAAAAAATGCAAAAGCATTTGTAATTATTAATAGTTTTTATGTAAAAGAATAAATATTTATTTTCTAATATATTACATTTTTTATAAAAAAACATGTAAAATTATATAATTATATATTGTATAATATATAAAATATAACAGTTAAATAAGATGGTCGGGGTCGGAGAATTTCCGAAGGAAAGGATATTTCTTTGATCCCCGTCTCAAAGTATAATCAAAGAAATTTTTTCCTTCATCCTCATCTTTACGGGAAAAAAAATCCAACTTTAAAACTCAGAGTAGATAATCTCTACAAAAATATTTATTACCAAATGCAATTGACATCACTAACATGACTCAAATATAAATGAGTGGGGTGTTTATGTCATTATTTTGAAGTTGTATTTTCGAATTTATTTCTTTTCTTTTCTTTTCGCATTCTAGTTCTAATGAGGATGAAGTTCTAGTAGTCCAGAATTCGTGAAGAGAGGTCATGACACTGACCAAATATTATTCTCACCTAAAAATTAAATTTGGTATTTTCCGAATTGCTTCTTTAATAGAAACTTATTTATGACTGAAGCTCAAATCCTTAATTTATCTCTAAATTTGTTTTTGACAATATAAGAATCTGACTCATTTATGCTTTTAAACTGAGAAGGACAATTTTAAATTTGCAAATGCTTCATCATCCTAAGGATAGATAAGAGTAAAGAGTAGTAATGCTCGTTTAATAGTATTTAAAAAAGAAAAATGCTATTTTGACACCACTTTTGACATTTGCACTGTATACACTGTTCACAAATACGTGAATAGTATATACATATTATTTTGATTTTTTATGTTTTTTTTTTAAATTACTATGATCAATAAAATATTAAAATTTGGTTAATACAGTTTAAAGTTTGGTTAATATATATTCTGACAAAAAATTTAATATATATACCATACAGACTTTGGTTAATATTACGTATAAAGTTGGTTAGTACAATTTATAACTTGGTTAATGAGTTCTCAAACGTAAAAAATATTAAATAGTAAAATAAAATTGGTTAATGAAGTCTAAAAGTTAGTTAATACATTTCTAAATTAGTGTCAGAATATGATTAATAATATGTATATTATTGGTTAATGAAGCAGTAAAATTGATTAATAAATTATAAGTAAAATAATTGGAAAATAACATATATTTTTGTGGTTAATACAATTGTCAAGTTGGTTAATGATACAACCTTATATTTGTGTTATAAAATAATTTTTTAAAAATAATTAAAATAATATTATTTTTAAAAAATAATATTAATGTATTAAAAAAAATACTGTGCACCGGTGAACAGTATATAGGTGTAACACTTGGTGTAAAAACCAGTGTTAACCTAGCATTCTTGTTTGAAAAATCATAGTCCCGCATTAATTATCTATAAAGTCTAAAACCAATTTATAGAGCGACATTGCAATAAAATTAGTCTAAAAATAATTGGGGCCGAATATAAGAAAACAAAGGCACATACATATATCTTTATCTTTATTAAAAACAACACCATAAAGAGAAACACTAAAAAAACATGGTGGATTCTAACTAATTCATTCATGTTTATTTTGGAGTGGTTCTCTTTGCTTTAGTTTCTTATTATCATCTACACCAACATCTCCTTATATGACAAGACTCTATGTGCAAGAGAGATCATCAAAAGTGGAAGAAGTTTCCAAGTCATGATCAATGCTCCTTGAGCTAGACTTTTGGACTTCTGAGGATCATATCTTGTTTCTTGCTTGATATTTTTGATTGATTCCAAATCCATAATTCTCTGCAAATGGTCTCTAACAAGTTTATTCATTGTTTCAATGATGTTATTTGGTTGAAAGATGCTTTGAGAGTCCAAAGATTGCAAGTTCTTTAGAATGGTCATCCATCTTTCTTGTGTAACTTCAAAAGATCATAACTTAGTCATATATTATCTCCTTGAGCTCATTCTTTTTTCACAATAATCCTAAGGATTTCTACTACAAATTATTTCAATTGGCAAGATTTGAAAATGCTTGGAAAATCATTATTTTGTTCAAAAGATTATAGGTCTTTTGTGCATTTCTCTATTTCTTGATTATCAACTTTAAAAGATCATAACATGGTCACCTTTTATCTCCCTGAGTCCATTCTTTTTCCATAATTATCTTAAGGATGTAAACTTTAGCTCCATTTTTGTTTCAAATCTTGAAAATGTTTGGACGATGCCTTAAGACTTCAAACGATTATAGCTCAATTCATGGATTTTCATCAACTTCACAAGACCATAACTCTCTCAATTTTTAGAGTTTTTAGGTGGCTCTTTTTCCACAATTCCATTTAAGTGGTCTACTTCATATCTTCCTTTTTTATCAAGAGCAAATTTTGAGTGGAAGATCATGTTTGGATGCAAAATATTATAGGTCGTTTTTTGAAGTTTAACACTAGAAATTTTTCTAAGTGTTAAAATCAGTTTGTTTTTCATGATTTCAAATGGACATAACTTTCAACTCAAGCATCCAAATGGAGTCCTTATTGGCACATTGTAAAAAGTGTTATGAGATCTTTCTAATAATTCAAGAATCACATCATATAGTGCCCTACATTGTTAACACCATGGCTGTGAAGTTGCCTTCTTGAAACTAAAATTTTGCTTGAACTCGGATTTGGTTTAGATTAGTTTGGCCTCTAAACACAAAATTCTTGCGCGTTTTTGCTTCTAATCATGTTTAGCAACCTTGTAGAAGTAATTAGCACATTGAAACGCAAGTTTTGGCTGAGTTTTGATGCTAAGAAAGTCACACTTCACTCGTGCACATGACCTTGCACAAATTCCCTCCAAACCTCGCAATTTCTTCCAATTCTCATCACCAGTCTCTCTCCTATAAATAAGAGACCATTCTTCATTCAATTTCCCAAGCTTTGATAGCCAAAAATACCCTGTCAAACTTCATCCATACCTCACTTTTCTGAAATATCGAATTCATAGTAAGAGCACTTCTAGTTCATAATTGATTATTCTATAAGATTCCTTGAAATCCAATGAAGCTAACAGAACAAGAATTGTGCCCTGAGGTGTCCTAAATCGTGCTTGCCAAGTCAAGTTTTAGAGCTCTGAAATTAAGCTTCGTTCAGGTAGAATTCTCAATCATTTCGCTCTAAATAAATTGCTAGGATGTAGCCTCTTTTTCTCTGAAGCTCGTGTTTTTTCTGGTTTCCATTTTCATGTCGGTTGAGCATTTAATTTCAAAACTCGTTTTACACTTTTCTTCTGATTTTTCTCAAATTGTCTGAATTGTGGTTTAAAGAAATTTTTCACGAGGGGATAGTTGTTTTCGTCTTGAAGAGACGAATCGAATGACACCGGTCTGAGCTCATAATATTTCCATTTGCAAAACCTGCAAATCGAGCTTGGACGGAGGTTGAATATGAACAGCATGTCATTATCAACCAATGAAACTATGCCACTTGGTTTTTTAAATCTGTTTTAAAAATAATAATTGATTCGGTGGTTTATTCACTAATGTCCATGATATGCACAGCGCGCCATGTCCATCGGATGTGATTACTAACGCGTTTTGACATTATCTGATGGTCCAAATTTTTTCGTTTTATTTTAATTTTAAAAAATGATCTCGTGTGTTTTCCACTAAGGTCCATATCAAGCACAACGCGTCAGATCCCTTAGATCTGTTTACTAATGCGTTTTGACTTTGATCCAGTAGTCCGAATTTTTTTTTGTTTATTATTTTATTTTCTAATTTTTATTTTAATTGTTTTAAACTTCAAATATTCATTTCTGACTCCAAAATTATGAAATAATTCACAAAAATATTTTCAAATATTCTCTTTTTGATTTGTAATTTTTCATAATTTTATTTTTAGATTTGATATTTTTTATGATTTTTCTCTTTTATTTGAATTGTTTAATTGTTTAAAAATATTTTTTGACATTTTTTAGTTCTAAAAAAATAAGGGAAGGATCCAATAGTCTCTTGACAAATACTGGTTACCTCATTTTATTTTTATTTTTGATTTTACCATGTTTTTTGCCAATTTTGATTTATTTTACTATTTTTTTATTTAAAAAAATAATTGTAGGAAATTTTTTTGTCAACACTTGTTGACCCTTGTTTGACCTTGGATAATTTTCTTGGATTTTTATTTTGATGTATGGATACCATTATTTATTTCATCAATAAAAATCTAATTAAATAATCATTTTTAAAACCCCTTTACTATTTTCTTTTTATTTTATTAATTATTTAATGTTTGTTTTTGACTTGGTGATGTATGGATTCATTTTGGGACATAAATTTCATCAACATCAACAAAACTTGAGTGTTGATGGGTCTCAAGAACAAATCCACCAAGATGGTTGATTGATTTTGATGAAGTTAAGCCTAATGAATTCATCTGACGCATTGGTGATTGTATGACTTGTTCTCGTCCCTCTTCATCTCATCCCATTATTATTTTTTACATTTGTTGAAAACATCAAGATGATGATTTACATATCATTCCTCTAGTTTGTCTTTTCAACACATAGATCATTATTGACCGACATCGTTGTAGGGTGACCTCTATATAGGTTACTTGGCGATTGCTTAACATAGCTATACATTTTGTCCCTCAGATCGGAAAATGGTTCTTCGTGCCCAAGCTTTATGCTTGAAATTGTCCAAGTATGATTAAGTGTTGAGTTACGGCCAATAAAATTGTTGGTTCATTGTGTAGAGGTTTTGAGTCTATCAATCTTCTGATGAGTCCTCATAACCTTTGACCTAGGCTCAAGGCTCAAATCATCGCGAACCAATGATTTTATTTTCTTTCTTTATATGATTTATTCTTCGTGGCCCAACACTTAAACTTGTAAGTCCAAGAATGATTAAGTTTTGAGCTATGGCTAATAAAATTGTCGATTCATCGTGTAGAGGTTTTGATTCTACCAATCTTCTGGTGAGTCCTCATAACCTTTGACTTAGGATCAACGTTCAAATCATTATGGATACTTCATATGAAACAAACTAACAACTAATCACTAATTACTAACATTTAACTTCCTGCTTTATTTTTATGTTTTCTTTCTCGCTTTATTTTAATTTTAGCATCCATTATCATGTTTATGTTTCCTCTATTTTCTCCTTTGTCCATTTGGACCTTTTATCTTGTCTCTTGTTTGAACATTAATAAAATATTAAAACCATGAAAAATTGTTGACTTGGACTTGGATACTTTTCTTGTGCTCGGAGATTGATTCTTAGACTTAGGATTAGGACCGTGACCTTAGCTTGAAGGTTTTGTGACCTTATTGTTATCCTGTCTGTTTTGGGTTGTTATTTTTCTCCTTGTACAGGTTAATACAGTTACTTGTTGCCTTGTTTGGTGAATCCAAAGGATGGGAATGTTGTATTGCCTTCTTGATGTCAAGTATTGGTTTCCTATTCGGTTAGATCATTCTTTTACTTTTACCTTTTATTTTCTGTACATGGGATAGTCCCTTCATCTCCTCATATCTTCTTTAATTTTCAAAATCTTCTCCCTCTTTTCAAAAAGCTTCTTATTTTTCTAACTTGAACAACATTCATAATAAACTTGGACTTAGGTCCATGCATTTTCAAAATTCTTTTTCTTAATTAACCATTAACCAATTTAATAATACTCTAACATATTTTCTTAAGACTAAAAGTCAATTAACCTCACTCAAACTTTTTGAGTCATCTTGGCTTTTCTCCTTTATAACATTTTCTCAAAAGATTAGACTCTTGTCGACTCTTGTAGTGATGCGAGCTAATATACTTCTACAATATGTAGTGAAGTGAGACATTTTTCACTTGGTGTTGAGTGATGCTTGTTGATGAAAATTTGAGCACTATCCTCTGCTTTGAGTTGATGAAATGATGTTTTCTCATAATTGTGGATAGTAAGTATGTTTATCACTCGGGCATGACGAGATGTTTATTCTTCTTAAAATTAACCAACACACAAATTTTAGTCTTTTTACCCGAACAACATGGATTTTGATTTCAACATTGCACATTGTTGGTATGTAGGCCTAGAACTTATTGGAAGTTCTATTAAATCAAAAATTATTTATTTGGTAAACATTTTCAATTTGCTTAACTTCATATTCTAGATTAATAATGAAACAATTCAAAATATCGATAGCTTATGTTTTTTTATAATAATCAACTAATTTTATTCAATTAATACCATACATTCTTTTGCATTTCAGTTTTTATGGTTTTTAGTGCTTCTTGTTGTCCAATGAAGTCAAATGGAAATGGAATCCTAATTGAATATCATGTCCAAATAGAAATAAGTATGCATTTTTTGATGGAATTTATCCCACGTCACCTGTAAAAAAAATCATGGCATCAATTTCTTACGAAGTGCCAATTATCCAGAGATAACTTATCCGGTAGATATTAAACATCTTATTGAAGGTAAAAAATTAAAAAATTGAAGTATAATAAAAAAAGAACTATTCTTGCTAAAATATTATATAAGCGATTTTAAGGGATTCAGAGACTCAAGTGAGATGACTTGAGCTCCAAGCTATGTGTCTTCCTTACCCCTAAGTCGGGAGCCCTATTTAAATTGGTGCATGGACCTCAGTGATTACTGCATGTAACGGTCGTGACTTCCCACATTACATAATTGAGTTGCCTTCAAGGCAAGTAACCTCCGTTGTCACCAATGATGACTTAGCAACATAATGTGTGTCGTCATGCATAAATAAGCGGTTACGTCCTTGATGGACAGACCTCGTTATAACTCACCCATAATGGTCGTGCTCTGTGTAACCCCTGGATCCGGGATATGAGCTCGATTGCTAACTCTTCATCTTCTTTTAGCCTTAGTCATCGGTGGTTTCGACCTTAGAGGTCGACGACGTCCTGCCCCAAGATTCGGGGTGTATAGCCGGCAGAGAATCATTGCCTTTTCCTAATCGGTTAACCATGTTTCTTTTTTAACATTTATAGTTCGGGCAGTAGATTTTAGACATTAACAAGAATATAATGTGCAAAATTCACCTACAACAGGTTTCGATCCCGAGACCTCTTGTATAAGAGTCCAAAATTTATATCATGTGGACAAGTTTCTAAACATTTAGGATATTGCGGAGAATATTCTATACCTTTGGATCCGCCCTTAAAATAATAAAATCCTGGTAGTTTAGAACTCATGCAGAGAGATCATGTCACTGACTAAATATTATTCACACCTAAAAATTGAATTTGATATTCTCTAAACTACGTCTTAAGTAGAAATTTATTTAAGACTGAAATTTAAATATTTAATTTATCTATGAATTTATTTCTGACAATATATTAATGTGATTCATTTACGTGTTTATATATATCTTAAAAAATACTTATAAATTGGGAAGGACAATTTTATGTTTGCAAATGCTTCACCACCCTATCCTAAGGATAGATAGGAGAAGTAATGCCCATTTAATAGTATTTGAAAAATCATAATCCCGCATTAATTATCTATAAAGTCTAAAAACAATTTATAGATCGGCATTGCAATAAAGTTCTACAAATTATGATATCTAAAAATAAAAACTGTTCTAAAAATTCTAGCAAAAAAAATTTGTTCTAAAAGAAATTGGGGTCGAATATTAAAAAAAATCAGTGGGACATACATATATTCTATCTTTATCTTTATCAAAAACAACACGAGGAAGAGAAACACTAAAAAAAGGAAAACGTGGTGGATTCCAACTAATCATTCATGTTTATTCTAATTATAGCTTTAAGTAATCTTCACATAACAATCCAATTTAACTTTTTTATAAAAAAAAAGTAGTCTACTTTCTCTAGATTCTAACTAGGTTTATATAATTAACAAAAAAAAAAAAACTAACGTGTGTCCTAAAGATATATGTTAAAAAATTATTTTTTTAAATATTTTTTTGTATCAGTAAACTTTAAATATAATTTTAATATATTTAATTATAATATAGTTAACCATTACCCTTAATAAAATAATACACTGGTTTCTAAAATTGGTTAACCTCACAAGAGCCAATAGAGATATACATACATATGCATATAACTTCAAACAAGGGTGACACTTAAAATGTTGTTGTCATGTCAAGTTGCACAAGTGCACTAACGTGGTAGGGTAGAATGCACGTGGTTATTAATTGGATATTTTTGTGGCTCACCATTGTTACTTTTGTTTTCTTTGAAATAAAATATTCTTGTGAAATTAATTATTGCACGGAATTATAGGAATAAGGATTTCTCTCTTTTAATTAGATTGTAAAGGTGTATTTTGAAATATTAATAGTAATTATTTATACTATTGGATATTGATTCATGATTCATTCACGCCATGGTATCAAAATATTACATTAGTAGTTAATTATATTTATCATGTAGATATTTATTGAAAAACAAACAATAAATTGATTTTAGTAGTAAGAGGTTTTTTCTTTGAGATATTAAAAAGAAATGATTTAGAGTATTGGATATCCACTCAAAGTAAATTTGATGTGGTATACATATAAATATTTGTGGTCCTTTTGTCAAATTGTGTAAAAGAGAGTATATTTATTTTTTATTTTAATAAGTTCTCGGTGTAAATTTATCATATTGAAACAAAAGATGAGATGTTGAAAAATTTTAAGAGATTTAAGTATATAATACAATAGAGATATTATAGAATATAAAATAGGATAAATATATGATATATTATGGATATGATAAAATTTATCATATTATGTGTTTGATTTACATGAAATATTGAATATAATAAATATATAAAATTCATTTTTTAATCGATTGGAAGATGTATTTTTATGTGATTAAAAGATATATTTAATCAATATAAAGGAGTCTCTCCACCTAATCGATTAGATACCCTCTTAATAGATTAGGCTCAGAATTTGATTAGTTTCGTTCGTAATTAGTTAGGTTTTATCAATTAGCACCACAAACTAATTTATTAGAGAGAGGCATTGGCCCATAAAGTCTTTTCTTTCTTTGTAAAAATTATTCTCCCATAAAAATATATCTTTTGTTCGCTTCTAATCAAAAATATATAATTTTATACTTTTTTTTCTCACCCACCCTCTTCTTAAAGAGAATTTTATACACTTTTTATTATTTTAGTGCACAGAGATCAGTAAAAAGTTTAGAGTAGGAGTTGAGTAATTTTTTGTTTGATCAGATCAAGTTGTAATTGTAAACTAAGAGTTTCGTTCTCTTGTGATATTGTAATTGATATAAAGGTTACAATTTGAACTTGAGTAAAAGTTTGGTGTAATAAAGTTCATGTTTGTTAGGGGGCAATTTTGAGGAGGGAGCATTCTTTTGGGACACATCTTTGTGAGAGAACACCACGTCTCCACCTAAAATCTTAAGGTGATAAGTGTGTGGGTTCTCTCACTTATATAGTGTTCAATCTTTCCTTTTCTAACCAATGTGAGACTTCCTCCTCACACTTGATTCTCAACACTCCCCCTCAAGTGTTAGTCACAATGCTCCCCCTCATGTGAAAGCTCTATCTTCCACATACACTTGTACCACCGTTGACACTCTCCAACGGAACACCTTATACCCACCATTTGCGGGAAGTATTTCAATATAAGTTAGTCGGTCCCTATCTCGAAACCATAGGCTCATACCCACCACCTGCGGGAAGTGTTTCGGTACAAGTTAGTCAGTCGGTCCCTATCTCGAAACTAGGCTCTGATACCACTGTTAGGGAGAAATTCCGAGGAGGGAGCATTCTTTTGGGACACATCTTTGTGAGAGAACACCATATCTCCACCTAAAACCTTAAGGTGATATGGGAGTGGGTTCTCCCACTTACATACCCTTAAGTCACCACATTATCTTTTAATGTGAGACTATTTTCCCCACTACTCACACTTGACTTGTATTCCAACACTCCCCCTCAAGTGTAAGTCCACAATGCTCCCCCTCAAATTTGCATGCGGGACACTACCCACAACCATGTACAAGTTTGAGCCAACCACGCTCTGATACCAATTGTTGGGGAAGATTTAGGAGCATTGATATACAGCGTAGGATTATGAACATTTGTGAGAAACACGCCACTTTTTCCCTAAAATCTATAGGTGATAGGGGAGTGGGTTCTCCCACTCATATACCCTTAAGTCACCACATTATCTTTCAATGTGGGACTATTTCCCCACTACTCACACTTGACTTGTATTCCAACAATGTTGATCCTGTGATAAAAGCTCAAGCTGATAATGGAACTCTGAAGGTAAACTCTTGAGGACTGAAGTAGCCTACATGATTTAAGGTCGAACTAGTATAAAGACTTGTAACTGTAAAAACAGATTGCACCTAAGAGGGGGATTATGTTTTATGAAATTATTCAGTTATGTTTGCAGATGAATATCTCTTTTATTTTTTTGGTTTAACAATGGAAGAAATGCAGAAAAATAAAGTGCAAAAAATAAATAATACAGAGATATATCATGTTTCCTATTTTCAAACAAGAGTACTTCAGTCCCCTCACATCCCATGATTTTTTTTTACTATTGTTAAATCTTTGTACAAGCCTACTACTAAGACTTCTCTGGCAATCTTCTAACAGTAATAAAGAAGCACATCACTTCATTGATTTCCAAAAACACCAACAATAATGGTGGACTTTGAATCACCCCGATTCAAAAGACTTTTCCAACAAATAAAAAGACAACCCTTGTTATTTGTAAACACCCGAACAAAGAACAACCACTTTCTTACAAACAAAAATCACCACACACTTGGTGAATAATATACAACAAACTGACAAAATTTAGTACAGACAGAATTTGCAGCAGACTTGATAAAATTGTGAGCTTTGTTGCTTTTCTGATATATTGACAATTCAATTTTCTCTTTCAATGAACAAATCAAGATGATATAAAGATTTATGCTCTCAAGTGTTTTTACAAAAACAAATTCACATATGAATGAAAATTATACAGCAAAAAGTTTCTTTGTCAAATATTACTGAAACTTGAAAAATATAAGAAAATAATACATGAAAAAGGTGATTTTGAATTTGAAAAATTCTTCTATTTATAATGAACCAAGTGTCTCTTAGAAATTAGAAACCGATTGAAAAATACTCATGATCATTTGCAGTGTTAATTATGAAAATGTCTTATGATCATTAAAGATGAAAATGTATTGCATTGGTTCAGGATTTTTCAAAATTATTCAGAGGTTAATCGATTGGCAATTCTAACGTTCAGAAATCATGAGGAAATGCATTTGATTAATCATTTGATTGAGGAGTGTAATCGATTCACTTAGTGAAAATTTAAAATGGTTAATTGACTGACCAAATAGGGTAATCAATTATCCTTATGAAAAATGCATTTTTTGCTTGAAACATGGACGTGGTTAATCGATTGACAATGTATGGTTAATCGATTAAGTAGCTAAATACTTAGAAAATTTTCTAAGTTTTTTACAAGAGAAAAACTAACTTCTTTCATTATTAAACAAAGATTCAATACAAGGAGGAATAATATTAAAAATATTACGCTTAGACGAAGAATTGGTCACCTTCGTTAACGAATAGGCAACAATATTCGCTTGACATTTAATAAACTCAACCTCAAAATTGAGAAAAGATTATCACAACCTTTTGATGAAATTAATAATTAAACTAACTTCAGAAATACCATTATGATTGAAATGTAAGGCTTGAAATACTCTTTAAATAATCACTTTTAAAAATTACATATCGAGATGGAAAGCTATAACGCCTTGGATAACTTCTTTTAAAATTTTATGATTGATGATTATTGAACACATAAATCTTTTAACAACTAAATTGTATATTATACTTTACATTATGATCCAATTTCATTGAAATCTAAAACTTATATAAATTTAATATTTTTGTTCCAATTTTTTCTTTGTAATGAACATTTTCTTCACCATAATTTCTTAATTTTCAAAGTAAATATTCTCTTTTACTATTTTGTGTTTGATTTGTCATAATATTCATGTCCAATAGAAATGAAATTTTACCTTAATATTTGGCCAATTATCAAACTTGTACTTTATAGTACATTAAAAACTTATTTTTCACTAGTATCATCTCAATATGTTTTATTTTAAATTTTGTACTTAATGCTTTTTAATTTTTGACATGTCATATCAACACTTTAATATCATTTCATAGTTCTATAATGTACTCCCCATCTGTCTCACAATAGGTTTGGTCTTTCTTATTTTTATTTATCTCAAATTATTTGTTCCTTTAGAATTTTAATGTGATATTTATTATTTATTTTCATTAACTTACCCTTATTTATTGTATTTTACTTCATATAATTACTCTAATACCGATTATTAATAAGATTATTTTAGTAAATAAGATTCATTTTATCATTGAAACTATCATAATTAATCATTATTTTAAAAAGTGTGAAAATTACAAAGAGGACACCTATTATGAGACTGAGTGAGTAAAATTTAACATTTAAGTACACATATTTAAAATTAAATATTTTTAATGATTTATCGATTGTCACCGGCCATGTTGAAAAAAAAAATATTTACAGTTACACAAACATCAATCAAATTCACAAATACTGTTACAAAAAATTAATTAAATTAAAATTTTAACGAGCATGCGCAAATAAAATACAAATATTTATACTATAGTGTATTTTCTATTGTTTTTCATACCTTAATTAAACCGGTTTTGCAATATAGATATGTAGACACAATTAATGAAAAATAATAAAGTGCCACTTGTTTTTATTAGTTAATTGTGTCACTCTTTTTAAGTTAAGAATTTTATTCAAATAAAAAAAACGCTGTTATAAATGCCATAAATTCACAATTAAAACCATCGCTTTCTAACAACCTACTTTCTGTATTTTTTTTTCTTCTAGTTTTCATTTCATTTCCGCACGATAGCAACAAGCTTATAATAAAAATAATTTAAATAATAATAATGATTATTATTAATATTATTTAAATTATTTTTATTATTATTTGTGGTGTGTTATATATTTATGGTGTTTTCATTGCTTTCTTAATTTTCTTGTCTTCAAAAAATGGAAAGAGATTTCTTGAGTCTATGCTCAAACCAACAAATTAACAATGAACCTTCCAAAGACTCAGGTTCATTCATCAACTATGCTTCTTCTTCTTCTTCTTTTTTTTTTTAATTATTTTTTATTTTTTAATTTTTTATTTTTTAATTTTTATATTTTTCAGCTTCAATTTTGGTCTGGTTTAGGTCAAAGTGCTTAATAATTGAACACGTTGCTAAATTTGTTTAGTTATCACACTAATTGTAGATATTTAAATTTCTTTTTGGGGTTTGTGTTTGAAATTTGTTGTAATTTTTGTGTAATTAATCATTTTGAAGTTGTTTAGTTGTATTACTTGATTTAGGTTTGAAGTTTGAAATTTGAAATCCTCACAACACAGTATAGATGTTATGAAAGTGAAATTCATCCTTGAATTTAAGTGTAATATGAATATGTTGATGGTTTCTTTGTGATGTTTATGTGCAGGATTTACCAAAGTTTTAGCAGTAAAATGGCCCTATTTTAGCAAAGTCTCGGCTCGTCCGTATTCGAATGGTTCTGAAGAAGATAAGGCTAAAATGACAACTGGCATTCATTTTTCCATGAATCCGTATCCTATACACCACGATGTGATTCGTTCGCATGACGCGAAGATGTTTTCAGTTTCCAATCAAGCAGCAGGACATTCATTTCTTAAGAATCATTTTGCATCTGTTGGTCAGAATATGAATGGTGCTAATGTGAAGCAACCGATACTTGCACCTCATTCAGTTCTTCCGAGGATTGGCACTGTTGCTGGTTTGGTTGAACCATGGTAATTTTAGTTCAATGCTTGAACTGTTTTTTAGGAGAAATGGTTTGAACAACACTAACTTGTTTCTCTCTAATTGTATATCATTATTCAACAGTGTAAAACCATCTGCACCTGCTCCTCCTCAACTTACCATGTTCTATGCCGGTACCGTGAACATCTTCAAAGATATCACTCCTGAGAAGGTATTTTTCTCATATATATTTTCCTTTTCTGTTTGGATACACGCCCATGATTGATTGATACTGTAAAAATATTTTACACACCAATGATTGGTTGACAGTGTAAAAATATTTTACACAATCAGCGCTTAATCTTTTTTCTCTTATTGAAACAAGTTATGATAAGTTCTTCTGGATAGTTTATGAAAACAACTTATATTATAGGCCCTCTAGCAAACTTATACATAAGTATTTATATGATAAAGGCTTAATTGTTGTGTTTATCCAAATAAGACATTGTTTGATTTGAATAAAAGTTAGGCTAAAGTTTGAGAAAATTTTCAGGTACAAGCCATCATGTTGTTTGCCCGGAAATGGCGTATCGGCAGCGTCGAACATGGCTCAGTCTGAAGTTCAGGCACCTAGCTCAAAGTTTGCATCAGATGATGATGGTGTGCCTATGAGTCCACCTGTAAATATACCACCCTTCTCTGCTATTTCAAGTCCTTTATCTGTTTCTTCACATACTAGTCCACAGTCAGGGAGTGGCTCAGTTTGCAGTGATGAATTTCTGACTGCTAAAACATCTAGAGGCCCTACTCCTACCACTTCTGCTAGCAAAGTGGAGACTCCAAAAGTTGTCAATGCAACCACCATGTTTCCCTCAGGTATGTAACGATGTAGTTTCTTGCTACTTGGCGTTACTTCACTTCACATTCTTTTGTTTTTGGGGATATCTGTAGTATGTTTCGTTGTCGCTGATATTTGTATTTCATGATTTTAATGGAATTGGCATACAATATTTTATGCAGCTATACCGCAGGCTCGCAAAGCATCATTGGCTCGATTTTTAGAAAAGCGCAAGGAAAGGTTAGTTCTAATATATGATTTCTATTTCTCATTGTTACCTTTAATTGTTGAGAATCTTACATCATATATGATATGATTATGGCCTAAAAAATTCTTCATAAGTCTGAAGGATCCCCACCTTACAAGTAGATTTTGTAAGGTTGAGCTGCCAACACAAATAAAAAGATAGACCACTCAGGTCATTGCCCCTAATGTATAGTCTTAGGTGTAAGGGGGTGTGTTATGTTCCACATCAGAGATGATATGATCCGAAGAAATCTTTATAAGTGGGAGACTCTCACATTACAAGCATGTTTTATAGGCTTGGTTAGGCAAATGCATATTGTAAGAGATTCATTAACTTTTATTGTCAATAATGCTTATCAATACGATATTTTTCTTCATCTAGTATCATCAAAAAATCAAGCGAAAGATAGTTAAGATTCTTAGGTGTTTCTATCCATGCAGGGTGACGAGTGCAGCACCATATAACCTCAACAAGAAATCCGAGGATGCACCATTGCTGAACTCAATGGCTGCTAACAACTCCGCAACTAACGGTACTAGTACGCCGTTATGAAAGCAAGGATAACAGCAAATAACTCCTTACAGAAGGAGACGACATCAGATGGAGCACACTTGCTCCAACTTGTAACATGATAGATTTGTAAGATAACTCTATTCTTCTTCCATGATTAAAATTTATGCCAAGATTCTTAAGTATCAAACTATGGTTGATGCATATATAGGTAAGCCCTTACCTTAACTATTTTGTGGTGGAGAGACTTACCTTGTATTACTTCTTAAATGGTTGGATAACTTCCAACAGTATAGCATTAGTATAGACCACTATGTAACTAAATTTCACAATATGTTAATGTTGCTGTGGAGAATTGAAAGCAAGTTTAGATATATTCATTTATATTTAGTTTTTAGAATTACCTTTATTTTGAAGAGAGATCCTAGTTTTGTTGCTCTAACTGCCCTGTAAGGATATATGTGGATTCTATTTGAATAAAATAGGGATGTGGATTTCACCTTGTTGCTAATCTTTTATGGACATAATTGATGCTTTTGTTTCAAAATTGGACATAGGGAGAGATATCAGTGTTTTTTTTTCTTCAATTTTTTGGCTAGTAAAAGCAACTACTGTAGGTTCACTGTTCACCGACATTTTATGTTAATATACAGTAGTTTTGAAATGCATCACCTTCAAATTTTTCACCCAAATTCAGGGGTTTCCCGAGGGTGTACGTGAGGAGGGATGACACACGCCCCAGATTTTTAGGCACCAATTTTTTAAAAAAAATTATATATACATATGAATTTGACTATTTATTTGATATATATTTATTTGATATATATGACTCATAAATTTAATAAAATAAATTATGAATTAAAAAAAAGAGTACGAAATTCATAATTTTGATAGGGCACTCAAAATTAGGGGTGTTCGCGGTGCGGTTTGGGTGGTTTTGATGCAAAAAATCATCCGAACCGCGAGAGAAAAGGCATGCGGTTTGGTTTGGTTCGGGTTGACTTTTAGAATAGAAAAAAAACCAACCAAATCAAACCAATGCGGTTTGGTTCGGTGCGGTTGGTTCGATTTTTTACAAATAATTTGTTGAGTCATACATTCACATATATATGACAACATAACTTTGTATTTGGTCATTCATACATGATACACTACTAAATTATAACCAAAAAACTAATCATATTTGGACAATAACTTCTCATTTAATATGAAAAAGTTAGATTAGACAAAAGTGAAATAATAAACATAAAATAATAGCATAAAACAATATAAAAAATATTATAAAAAAAAATAGAAGAGATGAGATGAGAAATTAGTGAAGATGAAAAAGAAAGAACATAAGAGATGAGAGATTAGAGATAAAGATGTGCGATAAAATAAAATTGAAAGAGAGAAAAATTGTATAAAAAATAAGAACGTGCAAAGGAAACAATATAAGAGAGTAGATATTAGATAAGAAGAGGCAAGATATAAGTGGTGAAGATGAAGTGATAATGTTAGGAGATATTTAAGAAGATTGAAATGAAATCAGAACTGTAAAGATGAGAAAATTGTCTGTAATCATAAGGCTAATGTATAATAAATTTAGGTTTGGGTTAGATGCGAGTTAAGTAAAATTTAAGTTGTAATATAATGCGGTTTAGTTTGGTTTGGTTCGGTTTGTAAAATACAAACCGCAAACCGAACCAAACCATGCGGTTTTGTTAAAAAATGACCCAAACTAATCTGAATCAAATGCGGTTTTTTGCGGTTTCGGTTTGGTTTGGTTTGATTTTGCGGTTTTCTATTGGGTTTGTTTGGTTTTGAACACCCCTAGATAAAATGATTTGATTAATATCTATTATTTGGATAAAAATATGGAAGACTGTTAAAATGGTAGTAAAATTCATTGTATTTTATTCAAATTAAATTTAAGAAATTTCAAATGACATAAAAAAGTCCCTAATATTTTTTAAAATTTACAAATTGGTTCTTTCAAATTTTTCAAAAATTGTAAACTGATTTTTATTTTTTATATTTTAAATTAGTAAGAAACTCGTGATGTCGCACGGGTCTCGTTTGGATTCACATTACATGTTTCAATGACTATATTGTGATCAGTTCATAAATATTCACGTAGTTTCAATTATATACTAATAACATATATCAACTTTTAAGTATTGATTTGTATTTATAATAATTCGTACAATATCAAATTTTAAGGATGGATTTGTATGTATAATAAATCGTTCAATCATTTTTATAACTTTAATTATGTAAAACAACAACAAAAGAAAATAAGAAATAGTTAAACGATAAACATTAAAAAGATCCATCAGTAGCTGATGTATCATAGATATATTTTTATCTATCTGTGAATCTGGATTAGTTAGAAAACCTCAGTTGAATTTACAATAAGTAATTAAAAATTAAAATTAAAACCATCAAATTTTAATTTTAATACTTTCTTATTATGTCATATTTATTTATTTTTTTTACAATCTACAATGTATGACAGCTACTCGTTATATTAAAATTTTAAAACTTTCTTATTATTTCATATTTACAAATTTCACAAATCTAAAATTTTACAAATTTTACAAAATTTTTAATTTATAAAAATGATTGTATCAATAATTTTTTTTACTTTTTATCATTAATTTTTTATAAATATAATTTATCATTTAACATTTTTTATCACAATTACAATTAGAAAATTAATTGGAAATGATTCTAATATGTTTTAGTTATTTCATAAGTTTAAAAAAATTACAATACCTCAATTGATTTTATTTTATTTTATTAACTCTTCTATAAAAATCTAAATCATTTCAAAATATGTTTTATTTCAAATAACTTTTATAACTTGTAATAAGAAGGATAATCGTAATTTTTTTCCAGATACTTTAATTCTTATGTTTAAGATTTCTTAAAAATATGTTATTTTTATTAATATTTCACAAAAATACATCATTTTTGATATTTTTTAATAACAAAATGTTATTTAAACTAGAATAATACTTTCAATTTTAAATAAATCACAACTTTTTAATAAAATAACATAACATTTATTAATATGAAACTTTTTTGTAAAATTGTATTTGTTTAAAAATATATAAAATTAAGGGTTAAATAAGTTTTTAGTCCCTCTAAATATTCCAAATTTCGGTTTTAGTCCCTCAAATATTTTCCTTCAAGTTTTGATTCTTGTAAGTTTTCTCGTTTGAGGAATTGGTCCCCCACGTTAAAAACCATTAACGGTTGTTGAGCTGGCATGACAGGTGGATAAATTTTATTATTTCATTTTAAATGACATGGTATTAGGTGGCATAATTGTTCATCGTGAACCACATGAAAACAAAGTTCGAGCTTCAATTTTTCGTGAACCCTAATTTCACCCCCTTTCTTCATTCATTCTCTGGTTTCTTGGTTTGTCTTCGTGGTTGTTCACCCTCTGTCGTGTCGTTCTCTTCATTCACTTTCTATTGCTTTGTTCTTTCACACTTATCTGCTTCAGAGAAAATGTTATGTCGTCTGCTTCAGTGGTATCTCGAGTTGGGAGGCTTTGTGGATGTCATTATCGGATGGTATCATATAAATGCAGGAATGGACCAAACAAGGGTAAGTTGTTTTGGAGATGTCCTAATTGGAGTAGTTCTGAAACCTGTAATCTCTTTATATGGGATGAAGATATTGGTGAAAATATGGAAATGAAGATGGTGCCAATAGGAACTTAGAGTTGGATGGCTTGGCATCTGTGGGTTATATGAAGTCCTTGTATGAAGATGAAAGGAAGAAGAAGAAGAAATTGAAGAACAAGTTGAAAAATGAGGAATTCCATGGAAAATTGAAGATGATGTTTCTTGTTGTGTCCATTTTGATAAATGTGTGTTTTATTTTCAATTATAATTGATGAATCGTTTTGTATTGTAATCAAATATTAATTTGGTTTAATGTTTCAGCACCATTTTGTTATGGTTGTAATGATTAGTGTATTTGGCTTAATGAGGACAAGGCGGTTTGTTAAGGTTGTAATTTGTTATGGTTGTAATGAAATTAAAAGTGTATTTGGCTTAATGTATTTATGTATTTAGCTGTGGCATGTATTTGATATAAATTGTGTACAAGGCAGGTTGTTATGGTCATGTAATTGGATGAAATGTCTGGTATGAATGTTGTTGAAATAAATCGCAAAACTCTGATATAAAAAACTTTGCAAAACAGAATAGAATTCATAATGGTTGGAATTAGATTCATAATATAACTGTAATTAGATTCAACATACAAAACATACCATTAATTCATTGGTTCATACATAACAAAACATAGTACAGAGTACATAACATTTGTTTGATTCATAGTACATAACATTTGTTTTGTTCATAATACATAACAAGACACTAGGTGTAACCAAAACAGTTTTGTGTAATCATGAGTCTTCATTGGGTCATGCTCTTCTTGATGTCACTCCATCTTTTTTTCCCACAAGCACTGCCAATAGTTGTTTCTTCTTCAGGAATTACAGCTGGATCACCTGGATCCCTTCCAGACCCCTTTATATCCTTTGTCTTCAGTGTCTTAATTCGGTCACTCTTTCTAATTGGAGATGCAACAATCTTCTTCTTTTTCTTTGGTGATATCATCATTTTCACCTGTTATGAACACAAAGAGTTACAGAATTTTTTGACAGCATACCAAAAAAGCATATATCAGTACAATAGAGAAACTTACAGGGTCACTCATGGTTGGGTTGTTGGCTGGAGTAGAAACTTGTTTGACAGTGGGTTTACGAGACTTAGATACCTTTGGACATTTACCTATAAAGGTTTTAGGACCAGACATAGTTTTTTTGCAAGACTAGGACCAGGACTAGTGTCAATGCTTAATGGTACAATATTTAGTATTTCACCATCATTCAGCAAGGCTTCCAACTCATCAGGATCTATACCATAACACATCCTCATTGCCTCAGCTGAGCTAACAGAATTTTGTGACATGTTTACCCCAGCTTGAGTTTGTGCTTGAGTATATGCATCTTCATTTGTTTGACTTGATGCTTCAGGCGCATGAGTAGTTGCTTGAGTAGTTGTATCCTCAGTAGCTTGAGTTGGTGCTTGAGTAGATGCATCTTCATTTGTTTGACTTGGTGCTTCAGTAGCATGAGTAGTTGCTTGAGTAGATGCATCCTCAGCAGCTTGAGTTGGTGCTTCAGGGGCACTTGTTGGTGTTTGACTTGGTGCTTGAGGGGCATGAGTACTTGCTTGACTTGGTGTAGTGGGATTTGTTTTCTTTGTAGCAGTGGGCTTTGTTTTCTTAGAAGTGCTTCCTCCTATCTTTGTAACAGTTGGCCTAGCCTGCAACCAAAAAAAAAAGTGACATTTCATTGAAATATTTTACATGGCATAAAAGCAAAGTTTGTGTTCAGTTTGAGATACTAACCCTTTTTTTATATTGCAATAGCAACTTGACCTTCAGTGGCAACATCAGTAGCAACTGTATTTTCAGTGGCAACATTAGTAGCAACTGTATTTTCAATGACAATTTCAGTGGCAACATCAGTAGCTACATCACCTTCAGTAGGAACATCAGTGGCCACATCATCTTCAGTAGAAACTGCTAACTATTTGTTTTTATTACACGTCCTTTTATTGTGTCCATATTCCAAACAACTCTTGCATCTGTAGCTTGTGTTTTTTTTCCACCTTGTTTGAGTTTCCTCATTTGGCTCTCTTCTTCTGAGTTTCTTTGGTCTACCAGGACCTTTCTTGTAACTTGGTGGCAAGATTTCAGGGTCAGTAATCCTTGGCCATTTATTTTGGCCATTAATGGGACTGATAACCTCATTGTAACATGATATATAGGTAGACTTGTGGTAACACTTATCTACATACTTAATGGGATTATCTAGCTTCCTATGTATGGCTGCAACAACATGTCTACATGGGATCCCAACCAAGTCCCAAAAACCACAAGAACAAGTATATTTTTGCAAATCTACAACAAAACTATCTGTGAATTGTACATGAGTAACTTGAAAGGTAAGTCTACCTCCATATGTTGGCAGCCAGTTAGCACTTTTTCAATTTCCCTATCTAGACTTCTAAGGGTTTTAGACATGATCTCTCATTTGTAATTCTCTATTTTCTCCCTAAGAGTAGTAAACCTACCCATAAGATAGTTTCTAATCCACTTAAATATGGTAATTATAGGTTTATCTCTTTGCATCAAAATAGTAGCATTGAAAGATTCACTTAGGTTGTTCATAAGAACATCACACTTAGAGTACAGAGGAAAAGCATGTTTACACCACTTTTCTTAGGAATAGCATTTAACCAGTCAAAAGCATCTGGACTTACCTCCTTAATCTGATTCATCTTGTCCTCATGAGCTTCAAAATATGTTGCCTTTGCTGCAACCATAATAAGATCTCTATATAGTGTTCCACCTCCAAAATTCTTCTTGAAGTTAGCATATAGGTGCCTTAGCCAAAACCTGTGTTCAAACTCAAGATACTCTTCCTCAAATACATTCACCAATCCCTGCAAGAAATTGAAATTGTCATCAACAAGTAACACACATTAAGCACAAAAAATTATCAAGTAAGCATACCTTTTGCTGATTAGAAATAAAGCACCATTTAGTGTCAGAACCTATGTCTTCAAAAAGTAATTTAACAAACCAACTCCAAGTATCTTTGCTTTCATTTTCCACAACCCCAAAGGCAAGGGGAAGATACTGGTCATTGGCATCCCTACTGACAGCTATCAATAAGATTCCACCATATTTGTTTTTAAGTTGACATCCATCTAACCCTATGAATGGTCTACATCCAACCTTCAAAGCTCTCTTTGTACCATCAAAGCACATATAACACTTGTCAAACCTTCGTGGCAAACCAGAAATGTTCAGCTTAAAGGTATTGCCTTTGTTTGCCCTCCTCAATTCTGCCCCGTATGACCAAAGCATGCTATATTGCTTGGTTAAGTCTCCTTCAACAACCCTTCTAGCTAGATGCCTTGCTTTGAATGCCCTAAATCCAGTAATTTCTGTAGCAAACCTTAACCTGACATCTGCTACAACTTCATTTAGTTTCATACTTGAATTGGTCTTCAACTTGTCAATAATAACTTTAGAAACCCAATCAACATTTGCATTCTTGTTGAAAAATTTCCTTCCACACTTGTGCTTTTGAAATAGTGTTTTAATCCTAAATGATGTTGTTCTCAAAACTCTACTGCATAATACAGTGTAATCACATAGTTTTTTCTCCTTACAAACAACCCTACACCATACATCATCATTTTTGGCAAAACTAACCTCCCTACCATTCAACACATTGTGCTCCAATACAACCTTTTTAAATTGCTTTAGAGAAGAAAATTTCATTCCCACCTTGAATTTAAAATCTTTTCTAAGGTTTTCATCTTCATTAAACCTTATCCCTGCAGATCTACCATCATCACTATCATCATCTGCCCCATTATCTAGCTCATATGTGATGTAATCGTCATCAATGACATGTTCCCTATCCATCTCTACTGTAGTAAACCCTTTATGTATGCCTTGACCTGTGCCAGTACCATCTACTAGACCTGAACCAATACCATCTGCTTGAACTGTGTCAGTACCATCTTCTTGAACTGAACCATTATAATCTACTTGACCCTCACCAATTGCATCATCAGAATTGTGCATCATCTCCTCTTCACTATCTTCAAAATGTATACCATCCAAAGAGTATTCTAATGATTGACTATCCTCACCCTCTTCATTTTCCTCAACATTAACATGACCTTTTTCTTTCTCTTTTAACCTCTCCATGTAAGTCTTTCCCCCACTACATGACTTTGCCTCTGTATATATCTCAACATCACACTTAGTCTCCTCAACACACATAGCTAACAAACTTGCATCCTCATCATTAACAAGGGGTTTTAGATCATTTTCAAATGACCCATGCTCATACTTCCACCACATCTTCACATCTTCAAGATTAAAAGACGAATCCATACCTTTAAATATGTCACATGCTTCAAAGTAAGACTAGAAATCAGGATCTTGACCACACACTGCATAAACATCCTCCCCTTCATATATGAATCCGTCATCCTTTACAAATGACCCTTTTTTACGAAAAACAACCTTAAATAAACTCATTTCCTACGAAATTCACAAAATATAAGGGTATATCAGACATTGCCATAGATTTTGGGACCACATACAAACAATCCAAAACTCATAAACATTAAACTATACATGGTGGGACTTACCTAATCGTTCTTGGCTCCACATTCGTCAACGCTGGGACCACACCAGTTAGCTTTTGCCTTTCAGAAATGGAGAAGAACGTATTTTCAAGGGACCACAAGAATGAATGGAGAAAGGGAAAGGAATTAGGGTTCACGATGAACAATTGGGTTTATGCCACCTAATACCATGTCATTTAAAATAAAAAATAAAATTTACCAACCTGTCATGCCAGCTCAGCAACCGTTAATGGTTTTTAACGTGGGGGACCAATTCCTCAAACGGAAAATATTGCAGGGACCAAAACTTGAAGGAAAATATTTGACGGACTAAAACCGAAATTTGGAAATTTTAGAGGGACCAAAAACTTATTTAACCCTAAAATTAACAACCTCAAAAAACCCAAAATTATTGAATGAAATCTTTCATGTATGATCCACATTCTTGCTGCTAATACAGTTCAACTTCAAACTCCACCTAGAATAGGAGTTAGCTTAAGTTTTATGTAATGACAACCTAATAAGCAAAAAGAGATAAAAGCCTAGTGGTATATGATGCATGTTTAACAAATGGGATTACCATAAAAATGCAATTCTATAACTTAAGTAAGGTTAAAATTATATTTTATTTTAATCTTACAGATTTATTACTAACAGTAACAATTATTTTTGTATAACTATTTCAGTACATGTTTTTTACCAATTAAATCAACCACTTTAATACTAACCGTAACAATTATTTTTGTATAATTATTTCAGTACATATTTTTTTGCCAGATAGTTATTCATTAAATCAACCACTTTAAAATTGTAAGCATTTCATAAATCCTGATATTCAAAGGAATCTCATCTTCTAGAACTCGAATAGTTCAGTTCTATCATGTTAATCACGGTGTTGTTGTTCCGTTTCCAATGAGAAAATGCAGCAGATGGATAGAGGCCTCTGTAAACAAAAATAGAGAAGACCATCATAAATTACCATAACAAAATAAAGTTTGATATACCAAAATGAGGCAGGCTAGTTAAATGGTGCTAAATAAGTACCATTCTTTAAAATTCAGCTTGTACAACTTAAGTTAGTATACTAATATCAATTTAACAATGCAAAAAACTAACATAGAGTAGACAAATTTAATGTTAGCCAAATTAATCTAACATTAAAGACTAAAAAACACAAATTCATAAGGAAAAATCTTAAACCAAAATTATTTCATGTACAAATTTCTCATTGCCTTTGTATAAAACAATATAAAACAGCCAAATACACCCATAAAAAAAAAACAAGAAATCTTTAACAAAACCAAATCACTAAAGATCAAAACCGATTGACAAACACTTACCATGAAGAAGTTCCAAAACCCTTTCGTGTTGTCAGCCATGAAATTTCAAATTCGACTTCGTTCAAAGTTGTCGGCAATGAACTTTCCAAATTTGAATGCGTCCAAAGCGGTTTTTCCATCAAAACTGATATATCTACAATTAAATTAAAAACAAAAGGAATTGTTTATTACAATTTTTATAAAAATATTGTATCCAATATAAAAATCAAAAATCAAAGTCAACTAAAAGAAATTATATCTATTATAATATAAGGATATTTACTTACCTAAAGATACAATAGTAATATTTGGGCTTTAGCTCTAACTTGCCACCAAAATCTCATCAAAATCAAAGTAACATGAAAAAAAATTACAGCAACAAAAATATACATGTTCAACAATTTCAATAAATATAAACACAAACACACAATCACATACCTTTATACAGTTCCCTACATAATCACAAAACGCCAGCCTTTTTAACTCTGCATCATCGAAATTTAAATAAAATCGGCATTTGAAACAAAAACTTTGAAAAGGTGATACATTTTTTAGAATTTCCATGCTTTATTACCTGAATCTGGCGGTGGTCAGATCTAGATCGGTTATTTCGACAGTGAAAAGTATCTTTCACTAACTATCAGATCTGCAAGATTCAATAGAAGTAAAATATATAAAAAAAACATAAACATCACTAAAATAGATTCAATCTGAGCCATGGATTCGGAAGAAGAACAAATATTAGCAGCAGATTCGGAGAAATAGGAACAAAATTGTTACATGCACAGCCACTGCGTTCCATCACGATTTTTAACAACAACTTTTCTCAGTGAATCAGTCTATTAAGGCCAGAACTTAAAATGAGACGGAAGTTTTGAGTTATTCAGATCGGAAGTTTATGTTAATTTGGTACGGCGTTTTGGTTGAAGCTGGGGAAGATGACAGCGTCAGGTTTAGACCTGGTATGGAGGGAGTATTATAAGTGTTGGTGTTTTGATGAAGAAGAAGATATTCTAACGCACATATTTTTCAATATCTTGCTGGTTTTCAAACTTTTGCTATTAGAAAATTCTCAAAGTATGTCATGAGAGATAGAATAAAGTGTTTATATTTGTTCATGGGTGGAAAGCATGAGACAACCCACAATGGTTTGTTGAAAAAATGTGGAGTTATGGGAAGTTGTAGAAAAGTGTTAATTGAAAATAGACTCCTCGAATTTCAATCCAGTGCGTGAACCTATACATAGCATAAATATTGTTTTAATTTGAATTTTAAATTTGAAATGTAGGGTTAGTTGTGTTAATGGCATAGAATAAAATAAAAGAAAAAAATATCCAAAAAATAAGGTGATGACACCTCAGCTACAATAAATACCAAATCAATATGGTGAGAGTATTTTGAAGAAATGTCCAATGTGCTCGTGTGATTAGTTAAAATGTTAATTTTGATTAAGGGGCATAATATGTTTTTTCACATACTTAGATTTTTATAGTTTTATAAGAGATGTGACCCAGAAGTTTTAAAACTTATAAAAATGACTCCAAACTTTTAATAATGAATCATTTTAATATTTCAAACAATTTTTTTAAATAAATAAATTTTATTTTAATTGATTAGAATTTTAATTCCTTAAAAAAATTTAATCACCTTGTACAAACACACTCTAAGTAAAATTTAACTTACACAAAAGTTTTGTTGTTTCAATATGGGTTTTCATTTCATATATATTCTATTTTAGATTTAAATCAAATTTATCTAAATCGAAAAATCAAATATGTGTGTAATAAACTATTTCCACACTCCTAAATCATATCAAATCAAATATTTTCTGACACAAGGAATTATATTCAACACACCACCTAATTCATTGTGTCTAACCTATCTACATTCATCATAGCTCTTAGTCTTCGAAATACTTCAACCTGCACACCTTTCGTCATGATATCTGCAATCTGGTTCTCAGTTCTGCAGTGTTCCAAGTTCATCTTCCCATCAACTACCTGCTCTCGAAGATAATGGAACCTTATTTCGATGTGCTTGCTTCGACCAGGAGCTATCGGGTTCTTCGCCAGGTTGATAGCTGACATGCTGTCGATCTTCATGGTAATTACTCCATGATTTTTATCTGTAATTTCTTCGACCAAGTTCAGCATCCAAGTTGCTTGACATGCACAAAGATAAGCAGCTATGTATTCTACTTCGCATGATGATAATGCCACAACTGGTTCCTTTCTCGAACTCCAAGAAACCGACGCACCACCTAACATAAACACATATCCTATTGTGGATTTTCGATCCTCAGCATCACTACACCAGCTCGAATTTGTGTACCCCACTAACTTGCATTGTTTTCCTTTATCAGCTGCAGGAAACAAAATGCCATAGTCGAGAGTTCCTTTCAAATACCTTAATATTCTATTCATTGCTGCTAGGTGAGATACCTTTGGCTTCTGCATGAATCTACTTATCATATCAACACTGTATGTTAAGTCAGGCCTAGTATGACAGAGGTATCTTAAGGACCCAATAAGTCTTCTATATTGGGTTGGGTCGACATCATCCTCTTCAGGTTCTTTCGATAGTTGCATTCTTCGTTCTACAGGTGTCGAAGTCGAATTGCATTCTTCCATCTCAAATCTCTTGAGAATTTCTCCTTCATATCTTCTTTGATGCATCATAAAACCTCTACTAATCTTGTAGAATTCGATGTCAAGGAAATATGAAATGTCACCCAGATCATACATTTCGAATTCCTTGTTGAGATCACCTTTGAAGTCTTCGATCTCCTTCTTACAGCTACCTGTGATTAATAAGTCATTGACATAGAGACATAGTATAAGAAATTTACTATTTCTTCTTCTTACATATACTTCATGTTCAGTTGTGCACTTCACAAATTCATTCTCCCTTAGAAAGCTATCAATCTTCTTATTCCAAACTCTTGGAGCTTGCTTTAATCCATACAAGGCTTTGTGAAGCTTGTACACCTTTCTTTATTCGTTATGTTTCACAAATCCAACAGGTTATTTAACATAAAATTCTTCGTCTAAGGGTCCATTTAGGAATGCACACTTTACGTCCATCTGACATATGTGCCAACTGTTTATTTCTGCTAAACCAACAACCAACCTGATTGTTTCGATTCTAGCCACAGGTGCAAAAAACTCATCGAAGTCGATTCCTTCTTTCTGGAGAAATCCTTTCGCCACTAGCCTTTCTTTGTTTCGAGTTACTTCCCCTTTAGGATTCATCTTCACTTTGTATACCCACTTGACATCAATTTCCTTCTTGCCTTGAGGCAATTCGACAAGTGAACAAGTGTTGTTGTCTTCGATGGATTTCACTTCTTCGTTCATTGCTTTCACCCACTTTGAATCTTTTAATGCTTAAGCTGCATTAACCGGTTCAACATTTGCATAGAAAGTATAATGTACCAGCTCACCTTCTTTATCAACCACATCATCTGGTGTAACCTCACAATCTTGCAATCTTGTAGGCCTGTGTCTTGTTCTTTGAGGTCTGCTTGTACTTGTACCTGGTTGATGAATAATTGTTGGTTCATCTTGTCGAATTTCTCTTTCGACTTGTGTTTCTGGTTCTTTAAGTAAGATTCTCAGTGAATCTTTCTTGACATTTTTAGTCCAATCCCATTATTTTAGCTCATCTATGATCACATCCATGTTGATCACAATCTTCTTGTTCACTGGGTCAAACAACTTGTAACCTCATGTCGAATCATATCGTACTAGAATCATTTGACTCGACTTGTCATCAAGTTTTCTTCTCAATTAATCTGGCCCATGTGTATGTGCAATAGATCCAAATACCTTTAGATGACCCAAGCTACGTTTGACACTAGACCAACATTCTTCTAGAGTAATTCATTCCAACTTTTTTGTCGGACATTTGTTCAAAATATATGTTGCAGTCGACATAGCTTCACCCCAAAATTCTTTAGGTAAATTCTTGTCTTTCAACATAATTTGAACCATATTCATGATGGTTTGATTCTTCCTTTCTGCAGTCTCATTCTACTGTGGAGTGTAGGGTGGCACCACCTCATGCACAATCCCTTCCTTTTCACATAACATGTCGAAATCTTTCGACACATGCTCTCCACCACCATCAGTTCTCAAAACTTTGAGCTTTCGACCACTTTTTCTTTTGACCATAGACTTGAACTTTGAAAATACCTCAATCACTTCACTTTTCTTCTTGATATGGTAAGTCCACAGTTTTCGACTGAAATCATCTATGAACGTGACAAATTATTTATTATCTCCAAGCGTATCCACCTGGATTGGTCCACATACATCAGAGTATTTGACTTCGAGAATAACCTTCGACTTGCTTCCTGCATCCTTGCTGAATTTATCCTTGTGTTGCTTTGCTTGCACACATTCCTCACACACTTCATTTAAAATGTCAAGTTCTGGAAATCCTGAAACCATATTGTTTCTCTTCAAATCTCCAATGTCTCTGAAGTTGAGATAGCCTAGTTGATAGTGCCATATCCATTCGTCTCTGCTTGCTGCAGTCGAAAGGCACTTTTTGCTCCATCACATTGAGTTCGATCTTAAAGGTTCTATTTTGGGACATAGCAGCCTTCAAGATTAACCTTTCATTCGCGTCGACGACTCTCACCATCTTGTCTTCGACAGTCACCTTGTAATTCTTTTCGACCAACTGCCATATACTAAGCAAGTTACTCTTCATTCCTAGAATGTATAGTACGTTTGAAATTACTGCTCTTTTTCCATTTTTCCTCATGATCATAACATCTCCAATACCTTTAGCTTCTAGAGTATTATCATTTGCAAATTTCACCAAGTTCTTCATTGAGGTCTTTAGAATAACAAACCAATCTTTCCTTCCAGACATATGTAATGAGCATCCTGAATCCAAGTACCATTGATCCTTGAATTTTTCTTCATCTCTTGTTGTGACCATCAACGTCATCTCTTCTTCTTCACAATTAGCGAGCTTTGAATCACTTTCTTTTGCCTTTCGCTTCTCTGGACAATCACTCGAATAGTGACCATACTTTTAACAATTGTCACATTGAATGTGACTCTTGTCAGTTTTTTGACCACCACCTCTTCCTCTATTTGCAACACCTCTTTGGTTGCCCTGGTATGGTCTTCTCTGATTCGACACGTTTCCTTTGTTCTGGTTTTCTCTTCCAGTCAAATTGTTGTAGCCACGGTCACCTTTGATTCACTAGTTTTGTACTCTAGTGAAGAAATCAGATATACTTTCACTGTCTTCCATTTGAAGCAATTCATACATTCTCTTGTGAGTTTGTAACCTCACCTCTTTTACATTTTTTGCACAAATATTTCTCAAGAATATCTCAAGCTTCTTTTGCAGATTATGTATCACTAACCTTTTCGAAGTTATCTGGGCTCATACATTGATGAATTATAAAGAGAGCTTTATAACTCTTCTTCTCCGATTCTGTGTGTTCTTGTTTTTCTTCTTCTGAAGTGTCTTCTTCAAGCTCTTTTACTCCATCCTTTACAAGATCCCACAGACCTTGACAACAGAATAAAATCTTCATCTGCTTGCACCAATTCTCATAGTTATCTACTTTCAGAATTGGAAGACTTGCTGGATAATTTGCATTCTCATAACTCACTACCATTCTGAATTCTTCTTCCACAATCGTTCTTGATTGTTCTTCCATTGAATCGATTAACCAAGGCTATGATACCAGATGTTGGAAATCCACCAAATATCTATGATTAATTTCTACCAATTTTGATAAACAAGATTGATATCACCACACAATGGCAATGAACAATTAAAGAAAAAAAGAAGAAGAAGAAAGAATGATTTTCTGCAGAGTTTCTCTTTGCCCACAAACTATGGAAAACTTCTTATTCACTTGCAACTGCAAATTTTGTGAATACAACTTTATTACAAAAATAGGGGTTACTCCCTCTATTTATAGATTTAGGTTAGCTTACTCCCTAAGCCAAATCAAATATATTTGATTTTTTTCCTAAGCCAAATAAAATATATTCTATTTTAGATTTAAATCAAATTTATCTAAATCTAAAATCAAATATGTGTGTAACAAATTGTTTTCACACTCCTAAATTAAATCGAATCAAATATTTTCTGACACAAGGAATTATATTCAACAATTATTTCATGACGTATGAAAATTATGTTAATATTTCATATGGATGAAGAACAACTTGTAAGTTGTTTGAAAAGTATAGTATGAAATATACTATATGAAATGTATTATTTGAAGAAAAAAACATAGAATATAACAAAAAACATTATAGCAAATAATACGCCAATGAATATAATATTAAAAAAGAGTATTGAAAACCGATCAACCAAACCAAACTAAACCGAACCAAACCGGTTAGTTTGATTTGGTTCCATTTTTAAAAAACATTAAAAACCAAACCAAACCAAATCAATAGAGATATCATCGGTTCGGACAAATTTTTGACCAAAAACCGATCCAAACATAACCGATTACACCCCTAATAACATCTCAACAAAATGGTGTTGTAGAAACAAAAAATAGAACTCTTCAAGAAATGGAAAGAACTATGATAAATGAATCAAACATAGAAAAATATTGTTGGGCAGAATCCATCAACACATCTTGCTTTATTTTAAATAGAGTCGCCATTAGAAAAATTCTAAACAAAACTCCTTACGAACGTTGGAGAAATATATCACCTAACATTTCATATTTTCGTATTTTCAAGTGTTTTTGTTATATCCCAAAAACCAAAAATCATTTGGGAAAATTTGACTCAAAATCAGACAAATGAATATTCTTGGGTTGTTCCATCACCTCAAAAGGATATGGAGTATAAAACCTGAAAAATTAAAGTATTGCAGAAAGTATGCATGTTGTATTTGATGAACTAGATGATTGCCTGTTTGAAAATAAAATTGATGAAGAAATAGAAGAACCTGGTCCAATCCTCAACATTAATGAAATTAATTCAAAAAGTAATGATGACTCAACCTCAACTACTCAAAAAAGATGGAAAACCATTCCAGATCATCCACGAGAATTAATCATTGGTGAAACCTCAGATAAAATGCGCATAAGAAAATTCTTGAAAGACAAAATCATCAATCTTACCAGGATTTCTATAATAGAACCAAAATCATAAATGATCCAATCAAAGACAACTCATGGATTGAAGCTATGACTGATTAACTCTCTCTATTTGAAGCTATGGTCATATCTGGCGGAGGGTTCACCAAGATCACCGTGGGTCGGTGAAGTGAAATTTTGACGAGCTGATCAACGCGAACTCAACTCAGAACATAACTCTCAACAATTTTCGAGGAAAGGCTTACCCATCACTTTTTATCTTGAAGAGCTTCCAGGCGGATCTCCCAACTCCTGCATCCCTTTGTTAGTGCAGGCAAAAATGGTGAACTTCAATGTTCATTGCAATCTAGTATACCAATGGAGCTCCGTCGACATTATGTACACACATTTGTTCACCACACTCCAGCTCAACCACACTCACTTGACATCAAATGTGGGTTCCGACTTACAAGGTTTTAACGACACGACCACCAGTCCTTAGTGTTATGTTGAGCTTCTAGCCACCTTTAGGGAAGAAGAAACGGCTAGACAAATCAAATTATGTTTCTTGTTAATTGAGTGCCCATAGTAGAGCGGAACCTTTCCTATATGCTATAAATAGACAGGGCGTGTTGGCTTCAATGGGGACGTAGAAGTCCTCGGACCGGGAGATGCATAAGGTGACCTGTAGGTTGACGATGTTGTTAGAAGGTGGTGTCTCCTCCTCGGCCTTTTTCTCCTCACAAATATCCTTCCAGGGAGCCTCACTTCTCTTGGTGTACTGCCTCAGACGAACTTCCCTGATGAAGGTCTCGATTGTGTCCTTGAGTGGATGCGGTCTTTAGTGACGTGGTCGTGGATCCTATGGAAATAGTAGTACTTGATTTTCTGAATATTGGGCTTATATGGGAGTAGGACTGGGAATTCAAACTCCACCCTAGTTGATTTCAACTTTTATACACTCATCGAGGATACACTCATGGGCAGCGGTTAGTAGAGTGTACTCAATGAAACTGTCTAATAGGCTTTTATGCTCGCGGTAGTCGCAGGCCTTTTCATCTCTTCTTTTATCCCCTCCTCATCACAAAGCCACAACATCGTCATACTTCGAGGCTCTAGTGCTTTCCCAATTCCTTGAGTCTCAAGAGTTGTTAGCAACCTCTTTCTCCTCGTACTAGATGTAGGATTAGGCTTTTAGGAAGAGTTCGTCCAACGAACGGGGTGTCTCGATGTCCACTGCCTTTCTAAAATCATTGTCAGGACCTTTCTCGAGCAGGTATATCTACATGGTCAACTTTGGGGACTTGAATGACTTCCCGACTAAATCGGTCAATGTATGCTCGGAGGGATTCCTCATTCCCCAGGATGACAGCCTCAAGGGGTGCCTCCGATTTCGAGTGTGGTCGTGACACAATGAAATTTCAAGTGAATTGAGTCTTCAGATATCTCCAGGAGGTGAAAGATTTTGGGGCAATTCTTTTGTACCATATCTTGGTACCTTTCCTCATAGTCGGTGCCCCTGGCATTGTGGTATTTGTGCATCGCATCAATTCTTTCGATGTTATCGTCAGTGTTTTTCGTGACGTCGCAATTAGCCAGAGGTGACGGCTCTCTCATCCTGATGAGGAGTGGAGTCTCCATTATCTCCTAAGAGAATGGATTGTGGGGGTCATCTTCGTCCCATCGGGCTGGTGACAGCGGCGAGGAGGAGTCGAGTATATGGCCTTTATTGCAACATGGATAATTTTTTGGTCGACTCTTTCGCTTATCTAGCAACCTGTCAGCCTAGTTTCTCTTGTGAGAAAGGGATCGTCGCTCCCTGTACGGTGGAGTGATATCGCTCTTCCTAACGACCGCGACTTGCGACCTTTCTAGCAGAGGTTGGTGCTCGATTTGTCGCAGAGAAGGGCTCGGAGACTTCATTCTTTGATGTCTCCACGGGGAGATTCTTGTTGTCGTAGGGACGGACTACGAGATTGATAGGAAAAATAGCAAGTGTACTATTTTTGCCTCTTGTAATAATAAGGAAATTCTCTGAATGTCGATCTTGAGGACTGTGTATGATTATTGAGTTCAATTCACGTTCAATTACATAAAAACGATATTTGGGGTTTTTGGTTTTGAGATTATACTTAACAATTAACAGAAATATAATTTTCTTTTAAACAATATGAGGCGCATGCTAGGGTAAAGTGTATAACTTTCCCTGTAATTACCTTGAATCATGATCTATTCAACAAGTTCATATCATTCAATTACCAGTTGTGATACGGTGAACTGACTTTGTAGGATTTTTGTATCCAAATGTGCGGATAGCAAGAGTCGCCACCGACTTTTATTTTTATCCAATTAAGGGAAGGTAAAAGTAACAGAAAAAGACCTTCGTTAGATTCTGAGTTCGGGAGAATGGTTATGAAAAGGGAAGGTATTAGCACCCCTTTCCATCCGTAGTTATCTACGGGCTCTTAGTTGCTCTAGATCACTTTTTAAAATTGCTTTCTGTGTGTTTGACAAAGGATGTTTTGAAAGAAAGGCATTTCGCTTTGACTTTGTAATGACTCATGTAGGAGTGTATACAAAGTGTTCGGAAATGTTTTTGTTTTGAAAAGAATTTGAACTTTGAAGAAAGTGTGTGGTGTGAAAAGCATTTGATAGAGCAAGCAACTAAAAGTCTTATTTACCCACTCAGAATTGGTCGTTTTCGTACTTTTACCTTCCTTTAGAATAGCGCTAGCCATACCATTAGTTAGTAGGTAGCTCCATTCGTTGGATGTAAGCGGGACATTCGAAGGGACATCGGATGGTCATAGAAGGCAACTTGTAGGAAGTATCCTAGCACATTCGAAGGGACTATCATCATTTTTCGTAGGCGACAATCGAGGGTCAAGATCATGTATTCGGAAGCGACATCGTGGGTCTATGATCTTTGTATCGAAGGGACTATGATGATTTGTTTGAAGGCAACGGTGCTAGAATACCTCTACGTTCGAGGGACATGACCATTTGAATCGAAAGGCATCGAGAGAGAATTACCCTAAGGGGTGCGTGTGTGAAAGAGGTGTGTCAAATTCAGATATTTTATCTTGAATATTAGTGGGCTATGTTCAATTTTAGTCTTGCCATACACGCCTAATTACTAGCAATTGATAAGGGTGCGGAAAGTAAAATGCGGAATGTAAAGGTACGGAAAGATAAATCCTACGCTATTACAAGGCTTTGGGGCAGATACATAATTAGGAGTGCGGAAAGTAAAAACCCTAGATTAAACTATTACAACCCATAAGCAATTACATTATTGGAAAAAATAGAATGAAAACGGTAAAGAAACGTCTGGATTGGAACAACCTATGAAAGAATAGGAAAATCGGGAAATATGATGAAAACGAAATAAGAGAAAATGTTAGAAAAAAGGCAAGTTTTAATATGAGAAAAATAATATATGCTGGAAATAAGATAAATAAGCTAAAATAATTTTTTGGGGTTTTTTGGAAAAGATTTAATAATTAAAATGCAATTAAAAGTGAATTAAATGCAAAAATATAAATAAAATAAATATGCATGCAAAAATTATATTTTTTAATTTATTAAGTTAAATAAAGATTTTTATGAAAATAATGTAAAAAGAAAAAATGTTTTAGTAATTTTTTAATGCAGAAATAAAATGTGGAAATTAATTAAAATAGTATGGAAATATTAAAAATAAGAAAATATGGAAAAGTTAGAAAATATGCAGCTTTGTAAAAGAAAAAGAAAGAACCGGTGCTGGCAGGGATCGATCCCATGACCCTGAGGAGAATCTTCCCAAAAGCCAAGCCTTAACCACTGGGACAACGTGTCTTTGGTGTTTGGAAAGTGAGAAACATTGACACATAAGCGATGACGCGTCCTGGATACGTTGAAAATCAGAGTCAGCACGCGCGGGGCCCAGATTGACTATTTGGACGAATCAAAACGCACGAAGTTGCCACGCCTTCCCCTCGCCGGTCCTCGCCTGAGTCAGCGCCGGAGCTAGGGCTCCGGTCATCTTCTCCGGTAGCCACGATTTTCAAACCTGCAAAACACGAAATTTCAAAGCAAAAGAAAGGTCCTGTCCGCCTATGTCGACCATTCCGAATTCAATGGAAGCATCGGTTTTGATTGAATCGGCCTGTACAGGCTGGTTCGAAGCTTCTCAAGTTTCTAACCCTAAACATGGCATCATGCGTTTTTGACGTTCAAGCTGGCTAACGATGGCCCAGATCATGCATAATGAACCTCATGAACACATTAAAGGCATTAGAAACAATTAACACAAGCAGAATGATCAAATGCAAAAAACAAGAAAAGCTGAATATGTATGTATGTATATGCAGCGATTCTGGACGATTTAATCAAAGGCAATGGTGCATTCTTACTCAAACCTACCCACTGAGCACGATGGAATGATGTTTGGAGGCCGAAACCTGCTGGAAATTGAAATTCGAATTTCAAAGATTTTTGGAAAATTTGGCAAGAGTTTGGGTTTGTTTTCAGGTTAGGGTTTCGTGTTTTGTGCTGGCTGCAATGCTGAGTATTTATAGAGGAAAATTGGATGGCAAAAGGAGTGAAAAAAGATTGCTTCTTGATTGTGCAAATATTTTTCAATAAAAACAAATCAAATTTTGAAGAAAATATGATTTTCTCATCAATGCCATGGCTTGCACGAATTTGGTAAATGGTGTGGGCTTTCTTGGACATTAAGAGAGATATAAATCCAACTTAATTGAAAAAATAACTTAATTTTCATATTTTACATAATTTATTTTTGAATTAAATGTTGTAAAATTCAAATATAAACCATGAAAATAGAAAATCACCAATGCCAAGCTTTTATGGGTCAAAAATAACATCATGAACAAGTTTGGATCAAAAGATTATAGGCCCATTTGGAAAATTTTGCATTTTGACCAAAATGTCCTTTTGTGCAATTGTCCAAAATTGCCCAACTTCTGAATGGTGTATCTTGCTCAATTTTCCACATTTTTGAGTGTTCTTGGACTTTTTGGAAAGCTCTAAGAGTCCTCTAAACAATGTATTTGGTATCATCTCAATTGGAGTTACCATGCTCAAAATATCTTCAAAGCAAAAAGTTGACTTTTTGTTGACTTTGAAAAGGACCTGTAATGTTTTGAGCTATACCTCTCAAATGAAGCATTTTTTGGACATTCTTGTGAGACATGAAGTTGTAGAGAATTGAATTTCCTTCAAAACAAGAGGTGGTGGAAAACTTTCTGAGAAAGTATGAGAAAGTTATGATCAGTCAAAGTTTAGTTGACTTTTCATCTAGAAACCCTAATTTAGAAAGTTTGACTTTTGGGCAAATCTTGAGTTTTCTTGGTGAATCATGATCAACCCTTGATCAAATGATGAATGTAACTTCAAAATGAGGATGTTGACCAAAAATTATGAAGTTTGACTGTATGTTGACCACAGTTGACTTTTTGTCCAATACACCCGATTTTCAACCATCTGAACAATTGTCTGAGGAAACTTGACTTGTGAGGCTTGAAACTTGACATGGAGAATCTTTGAAGCATATGAGGAGGCATAAAGGCCATTGGAGATGTTGGAAATCCATCTTGACTTGAGAGATACCAAACCCTAGTTTGGGTTGATTGTCTAGGAGAGAGTTTGTCTGATCAACTCTTGAGGAGTCCTTGAGTATGGATGTATGAAATCTCTTGAGTAGATGGAGGGAAAATTTTGGGGTATGACACTGCCCTGCTCAATCTTCTTGTCTTGGAAGGGTTAGATTGACATGTTTGTCTTCGTGACCGGAGGTAGAAGATGAACAACAACGGAAAATTTGCACTCGCTGGTGGATGATGCGGAATGGGCTTACAGATGCCATTTGGAGAAGTTGGAGACTTCGCTGGGGAATGAGTCGTACGCTAGACTCGAGGTTGTTAATAGGAAAGCTGACGGAGATGGGCTTAAGATGCCATCTAGAAAGGTCGATGCTGGGGAGTGAGTCGTATGTTAGACTCTGTAGTCGTTTCTGGAAGGATCATGGAGATGGGCTTAAGATGCCATCCGAAGGGAGTCGTACGTTAGACTTCGTGTTCACTTTGAATGAGGTTATTGGTTTGTATGCAGCATTCTAAAAGTGAAGAGATGTTGACAAATAGTCGGAGATGGGCTTAAGATGCCATCCAAGGCAACTGAGTCGTACGCTAGACTCGAGTCTTGCTGATAATCGAATAAATCTCCTACCGATTACTCCGAGAGATTGTAGTTGGCCAGAATGTGGATAGCTTCCCTGTTGTGCATCGGGTGTAGATTCATCGCCTGTTATCGGAGGATAACCAGAGGTGGTCTTTTGGATAGTTTTCCCGTCGGTTTGGGGCTTAACTCGACCCGTGTCGGAGGCGGTCTTTCGATAGTTTTCCGTCGGCTCGGGCTTAATCTCGGACCTGTTTATGCGGCGGTCTTTCGATAGTTTTCCGTCTCGGGCTTAATCTCGACCTGCGTAAATGATCATACTGCTTTGGAGAAAACAAGAGAAACTTTGATAGAATATTTGTTAGTCTTATGCAAAGTATGATGCATGACAGTGTATATGAATGACATATGCATGAATTATGACTTTTATGAGAAATGCATGAATGATGAATGTTGTGATATTTCAAAACATATCCATCTTGAAGAAGATGCGGATATTCTGTTTGAAGATTTCTGACTTCTGCCTGGGGAATTGAGTAGGTGGAAGTCCCTGCTTTTGAAGGAGAAGGAAGATATCCTGGATTCCTCCGATGCACTATCTGACCAAGTCTTGGGCCTAGACGTTGTTGAGGAAGGTAGAGATTTGAGAAGCTCGTTGTTGGAGATCTCATAGACACTGCTGAGGAGAGTCTGGGAGGCAATCTGTTGGGGACCTTGTATGCAGACCCTGTTGAGGAACTTTAGGAGACGCTCTATTGGGGATTCCGAGTGTAGATCTCGCTAGAGAGCATTTGATGGTTGCTGAGAGACCGGGCTTGAAGAGTCTGGAGTCCGTTGTAATCTCCGGGAATAAAGGTGTATGCTTCCTCCGATGCACTATCGACCAAGTTTTGAGTCCGGATACCGGGAGAAGGGGAGGATTGAGAAATATCCGCTGGGATGAAGTGTTACCGCTTGAGACCGATGTAACGTTGCTCGGTTGAGTGGAATCGCGCTTGGATTAACATATACTCACTGGGAAGGTGTGTTGGGTGACACCTTTATGCTCGTGGGGACCATTGGTGACTTTCGTCATGTCAATTCCGTGAGCTAGTAAGTACTTTTGCATGTTCACTTTTCGTATGTTTGTGATTAGATTCTTATTGTCAAATCGATAGTCATTCAAAGCAAACGTTGGACTTATTGCAAATAACAACAATAAATTGTAAAGAGAAAGAAGTTTGCGCTTATTTGAAAGGTGGCGTATGGCCAAGTAGTTTGTACACAAGAAAGGTAAAAGCTATGCGAAACAATCTCGTTAAGTTCCAACTATGCTAGTACTCATATATTTCGACTATCTCATCTCCTCACGAAAGTGAGTGAACCGATATTCGCCATTTGAACCTTGAATGTCGATAGTAGTGAAGCGTATGATCCGAAGAGACATAGTTGTACGCTTAAATCCCTAACTTTTGCCTAGACCGCCTTTCGGTTTTCGCCACCGGATACCTTTTTGCCCAAGCCGCCTTTCGTGTTTTCGACTTGCGGTGTACATGTTTTGTATATATCCTTTATTTTGCCCGAACCTTTTGGTTCGCCAGATGCCCTTATTTTTGCCTAGGCCACCGACCTAGCGGGTCTCTTCATGCGTAGTATTTTTGACTATGTCTCGCATTCAGGTGTGGGAAGTCTTCACCATCCATGGTGCTAAGTATCATAGCTCCGGAAAATACTGTCTTGACTACAAATGGTCCCTCATGGTGGGAGTCCATTTGCCCCAGGATCACCTTGTGGAAGGATGATGCGCTTGACTACTAGATCACCGACTTGGTAGACTCGGTGCTTGACCTTCTTGTTAAATGCTCGATCATTCGTTTCGATAAATCGTCCATGGCGTATGGATGCGAGTCGCTTCTCATCAATCAAATTAATCGGTCAAAGTCGGACCCAATCGTTGCCTAACTCTCCTCGGAGGACTCGTTGAGGGTATCTCGAACCTCGATGGGTAAGACGGCTTCCATACCGTATACAAGAGAAGGGGTTGCCCTGTGGATGTTCGCATGTAGTGCGATAACCATGAAGAGCAAATGGTAACATCTCATGCCAATCTTTGTAAGTCACATCATCTTCAGATAATCTTCTTAATGTTCTTGTTGGCGGCTTCCATCGCCATTCATCTTAGGCCGGTAAGGAGATGAATTGTGATGCTTGATCTTGAATTGCGTGCAGAGTTCAGTGATCATCTTATTGTTGAGATTGGAACCATTATCTGTGATAATCCTTTCGGAGTGCCATACCGATGATAAGATTATGTTTGATAAATCGAGCCACAACATTCTTGGTAAGATGCGAACGAGGTCGCTTCTACCCACTTGGTGAAATAGTCTATTGCCACGAGGATGAAACGATGTCCATTGGAAGCTGTGGGCTTAATCTCTCCAATCATGTCAATGCCCCACATTGCGAAAGGCCACGGAGAAATTAAAACATTGGTCGCATAACCGCACTTGTGACAAGATCGAGCTTAGCGGTGACAATCGCCCATGGTGGACCAATAGTAACTGTTCTCAAAATCTTCTTAGCCATGGTGTGTCCGGAGGGGGTACCATTCCTTCATGTAACTCTTCCATGATACGTATTCTTTGGGTACACAGCAAGTCGTGGTTGCGCTTGTATAAGATGTCGTTCTTGAGGAAGAATTTAGATGCAAATCTTCTCATGAACTTCTTATCATTGCGGATGTATTTCTCAAGATACCTCTTAACGTCATAGTACCAAGGTTTCTCTTCGCAAGCTCATAACAATACTGGTTCGTCGAACCTCTCAATGATGATCCGGGAGCCTCGTTGTCCCATCGACCTTGAACATAGGACATAGTAGCCAATGCGTGCCATTATTCTTCTCGTGGAATATGATTGAAAGTGATCTCTTCAAAGTAGGGAATCAAACTCATAACATGCTCTCGATATGGAATGAGATTCGGATGCTTCGTATCCTCTTATCGGTGATCACTAAAGCGAGTCTCCATACACTTGTAAGAACTTGATTTCTTATACCCATGATGCACTCGCCATGTTGTTAGTGCAATGAAACATAATCTGGCGGTGAAAGGCGTGTGTCCGCGAGGTAATGATGGCGCCAATGCCATTGCAAAGTGCGTTTGAGGCTCCATCAAAGACCATGGTCCATCGGGATCCTTGTTCGTGTCCTTCGTCTGGGGTTCTTCGCAATCTATAACTAGTAAAACATCCTCGTCTGAAATTTGCATCGATAGTCATCTACGGCTTGATGAGCCAAATGATCGGCTACCACACTTCCTTTGATCGCTTGAGAAGTGTGATGTCGATTCGGTCAAGATCATTTGCCATCTTGCTATTCTTCCGAGAGAGTTGGTTTCTCAAATATGTATTTTATCGGATCCATCTTGAAATCAACAAGGTAGTGTGAGTCAACATATCGTCTTAGTCGGCAGCAAGCGTTGCAAGTTTTCTCGAGTGAGTATCTTGTTTCACGGTAAACTTTTGCTAAGGTAGTATATTGCATGCTCTTTTCGACACTCGTCATGTTGCCCCAACACACACCCCATTGAGTTCTCTAACAGCCAATACATGATAAGGTCATCCTTGGCGGCATCGGGATAGGAGGATTTTGTAGGTATTCCTTGATTTTGTCAAAGCGATCGGCAATCGTCATTCCATTCCACTACTTGATCTTTCTTTAGTAACTTGAAGATTGGCTCACAAGTAGCGATTAGGTGCAATGAATCGCAATGTAGTTCAATCGGCCCAAGAAACCTCGACTTCTTTCTGCGGTGGCATCTCTTGAATAGCTTTAACCTTCGCGGTCAACATCAATACCTCTTCCCGACTACAAACCCTAGGAGTTTTCGGATCGACCCCAAAGGTGCACTTGTTGGGATTAAGTGTTTGTACTTCTTCAACCTATCAAACAGCGCAGATGACCAAGATGTTCTTCTTGATCGTGATCGAGCTATCATGTCGCGACGACCCTCTATCTCGTGATGAATCATGTCATGAAACAATGTCACCATAAGTGTGGCGCTGGCGCCGAACGGCATAACCTTGTAGCGAAGTGCCCCGTGTAACGTAGTCTTTTCCATGTCTTGGAGCCATTTTGATCGATTGTAACCGAGAAACCATCCATGAAGGAGAAAACCTTGTGTTGGCGGTGTTGTCAACCAAAACATCAATATGAGGAAGTGGAAATCATCTTTCGGACTCGCTTTGTTCATCTCGTAATCCACACATTCGTACCTTACCATCCTTCTTAGGCACGGGTACCCCATTTGCAACCCAGGGATAGGAAGTAACTAGAAACCAGTTGAACCGCTTCATAACCGACTTTGATTTTCTCGACATCTCGTGCGATTTAAATTTTTCACTTGAGAAAACCTTCTTTGTCGGCAATCGTGTACCACAATATCAATGTCTAAACCGGCATGTCTTCGTATGACCAAGCAAAAACCTCAATGTAGTCTCGTAGCATCCGACCTTTCTTTAACACTGCTCAAAACCGCTCCTATCTTGATCTCTTTTCTTCGTTAAATTCACAACCTCAACTTGCTCTTGGTGGTATAACTCGCTCTTCTTGCTGTAGCATGGGCAAGTTCTCCGCACTTCACAATCTTCCTCACTTCGTCTTTTGGTAGATCGGATTATCGAAGTCATATTTAGCACTAGCATAGGTTATTAACGAGATTCGGAGTGATTCGCGTGTATCACGTGGGTGTGAAAAATAGCTTTTGAAGGGGTGATAAAGTAAAGAAAGAAAACAAACAATTGAATGCAAAAGTCCAAATTTATTGAATGAAAATATAAACGACGATAATAACCTCATGAGCCATGATGGCAAGGCACTAGGCTTTCAAAGTTTATTGTTCAAACATAAAGAAATACGAAAAGCAAAACAAAACAAGAGCAATTACTCGACTAAAGGAGATTGGTATAGCGTCTTGATCTTCCAATTCTTGAGCCCATGATCCAGTTGGGAAGATCCACTTGCGATGTCGGCCGTTGTCGTCGTCTTCTATAGCATGGATTCCACTGACGATGCGGAAAGGAAGTTGGCCGACGTTCGCGCACTTGACCCTTGATGGTGAAGCCTAAACCGGTCTTGTCGGTTGAAAGGAAGATCGGGAGCTGTCCCCAAATAGCACTACCTCCTTGTTCACTTGAGCATCTTTCAATGAGGCCATTCTAGGTGGAGCTTGCGTAACCGGGAGCGACAGTCAACAAGCATGACTGGTATCGCTTCAAAAGTTTGACAGGAGTCTCGAAGAATTCACCCTCCATCTCAAGGTATCGGAATGATTGGAGATGGTGACCATATACTCTTCTTCACCACATCTTGTGACAACCTTCCTTTCACCGGGTACTTGACCGATGTAAGGTGGTATGCCGCCCATGTATCCAAGGCGTCCAAGTAGGCAGTAAGTGGATGGATGTCCATGACAAAGAAAGTGGAATCAAAAGTCCGGGAACCGACTTTAACAGTGAGTGAGCTCTCCAATCTTGTGCGCTTAGAACCATCAAAAGCTCTCACAATAATGTCCTTTGGGTCTCGAACCAACCCTTCGACATCAAGTCGATCAAAAGCGATCTTGGAAGGATATTCGAGCGTAACCAAGATCCACCAAAACATGAGACAGATAGTATCCTTGCATTCAATGAGATGTGCAAGGCTTTATTATGTTTCTTTTCGGAAGGAGTCAAATCAACATCGAGAAGCCTAGGCCGTTGTTGCCAGCTAGCAATACAAACTTCGAATTGATCGGTGGTAGTGTCTTGCGGTACATGAGCATTCTTGAAACTTCACCAAGGCATTAGCATGAGCCTCGAGCACAAGAGCAAAGCGAGCATGGATATCTTGACGAGTCTGTCCCAATTGTTCCACAACATTGTAATCACTCTTCTTGATGATCTTGAATTTCCTCCATTTCTTGTTTGGAGGTGTCTTGAAACTTCCTTTGGTACTTGTCGAGGGATGAGTCACGGTTCTTTCCTCTAGTGGGATATTGATTGAGTAGTTGGAATGCGAGTGGAGTCGCAGTGTCTTTGGAGGAGAGATATCCGAGAGAATACTCTTCCGTTCGTCACCTTCTTGATCCGGTGATGTTGTCGATGTCGGGAATGGTAGCTTCATGTAAGATCTTCAATGGTCGAGGGTCTTGCTTGACGCCATGATAGTAAACATCACTCCATAGTTCCAAGGGATAGCTTTGTCGAGGAATATGGAACTGTGCGGAGAAGTGATAATGAGAGGTGCCACCCTAGGTATAGGATCGCAGAGGAAATCCTTATTGTGTTAACATCGGCATAATCTTACGAAATCGTCACCCCATCCGTCGCCTTAACATCTTCAATAGGAATCTTGTAACTATCAGGGACGGTGTACTTTACCATGTAATCATATTTTCCACCTGGCTGCCCCAAGGTATCCCACACAAATGGTACAGTTTCGTTCGCATTGTCGATCTTCAACTTGGACATTTCTTCACACTTACGCACGGTGGTTTCAAAAGTATCTCACGGTTATCCATCATGCATCGAACACGTCTTCTCAACCAAGCACACCATCAAGTAGGGCACCAACGAATTCTCGGGCATCCCGGATTGACACCGACTTGCAGCAAATTCTTCTTAATCCATCGGAGGAATGGTCAAGTCATCTATGTTGAAAACATAAGTATCGTCACCAACAGATTGGAACCCTTGTCATGATTAGGCATAGGTGCGTTGATCACATTGGTCTCAGCAGGAGGATCAAATTCAATCGCTTAGCTTCAATCATATCTTGAATCTTGTTCTTGAGCCCAACAATTGTCGATGTCATGTCACGGGCTGTTGGCATGGTAAGCACACTTAGCATTAGGATTGTACTGGAGAGGAAGTGTTGACATTCGAGGAGGATCACTCAGGGTAATCTCTGCTCAACATGTGTTGCAAGGCTTGCGACAATGGCATGTTGATCTTCGTAACCCTTCGTGGCGCTGCTACGCGTTGTCTCACCGAGGTCTTGATGTAGGATTAGAGATCACAAGCCCCACATTGAGCGCGGTCGGTCTTGGCTCGGCTTTTCGACCATACAGATTGGCTTCTTTCTTACCACCAAAGATCTCTTGCACATTTGAAGATGTCTCTATCTGAATCTTTCCACTCTTGATACCGACGATCGCTCGCTGTCAATATCACTCGGTGAATCCGGATGAAGAATTTCCAATCGGATGATTGAAGAACGGGCTGTCGGTGTTCCCATGAACATATCAACCAACTCCCTATTGGACAAGGGTGGTTGAACTCACTGCTAGATCTCTCAGAGCATACTCCTTGAACTTCTCGTCACGACCCATAGACATGCTTTATAGTTGCATGCGAGTGGGTGTCAATTCAGCATTGTACTCATATTGTCTGCAGAAAGCATCAGCCAAGTCACTCCAAGTACGGATACGGTCATTCTCTAGGCGATAGTACCATTCCAACTTGGTTCGGACAAACTCTCTTGAAAATAGTGCATCCTGACTTTCGTCATCGGTGTGGGGATTGATCTTACGGACATAGGACTTCAAATGCAACTTAGGGCAAGACATGCCATCATATTTGGAAAAAGTAGGAACTTTGAACTTGGGAGGAATCACAACACCAGGAACAAGACTCAGATCATCAAAATTTAGCCGGACATTTTCAAGTTTTCCACAAGATTCGACGGTCTTCAAGTTGTTTGTACTTGTCATCTTCATCAGAGTTGGCTATAATCGAGTGGTCCTCTCCTCCTTTCTTTGGCTCACGCTCACCTTCATCACCCTTGGTACTCCCCGGTATGGACACTTCCTTGAGAGAGCTCAATACGGTGACCACCTTAGGACCCCTTTGAAACGTCTACCCATGTTGAGGAGACCAACAACCTTCTTCTTGTTGATGAGCTTCTTCAAATCTTCTTGGCCTTGGACCAAGTTGGTGAACATTCTTTGGCCGAGCATTACGAGCACGGAGATCTTTGACATCTGTTCAAGAGCCATTTCGCTAAAATAAATAGCGAGCAAATGAGAAAACCAATCTCCAATGTACCTGTGATGCAATGTTATGATATGCTATGCAATGTTTATGCGAATGCAATGCAATGTTTTCAAGGACCTAAGAGATTTAAATTTGCTAAACAAGCAATGAACAAACATTTATTAGTACTTCTCATTATTCTTTTTTTTCTTTTTAAGTACAAGAAATAGTTCAAAGCAATAAAAGAAAACATAAACATCCTAAAGCTCTAAGTCTCCCATGGGCGCTTCCTCTTGGTGCCGATGTAGGCGTTGATGTTTCGCTCCTCGTGAAGTAGCTTGGTCAACTCTAGAACTTTCTTTGAGCTTCAAAGGTATCCCTCTCTTCTTTAATCTGAATCCAGGATCTCTTCAAGTCTTCAAAATCAGTAGGCATGTCAGGATGGAGAACAGCATAGGGTACGTCACCTATAGCAGGTTCCATAATTCTTGGTAGAACAGTGAATGGCATCATGAGGTTTTGAGCTCGAGCTCGCACCCATTTGAGGTAAGGTTCCCAAGGAATGGAGTTCGGGTGCCCCAAAGTCTTGGTATCAATCTTCTTTACCATGCCCCAAGTGTATGAACCTTCGGTAATCGGAGATCGTGATTGTAGTCGAACACAATATCTTGGAGAAGCATATCATGTGGACCATTTCTTCGAGCAAAACCAAACTGACGTAGAGCTAAGGAAGGGTTGTAAGTAATACCTCCCCTTATACCAAGTAGCGGTACATTAGGGAATTCTCCACAACGCTCGATGAAGGTGAAGTCCTTTTGAGAGAAAAGGCTCCAACGGATATCTGAATGAGAGAGTGACATTAGTCTTTGAGACCACTTCATCCTTTGTTCATTCTTCAAAACTGATGGAGGAAGGTGCGAAATAAACCACCTTGAAAGTAACGGTATACAACACATGAGAGTTCTTTGTCTCTTAGTAGTACGAGTGTGGAGAGAATGTAGGATGTCTCCAAGTAAAGTAGGCACTGGATTGCGGGTAAGGAACAACTTGATGGCGTTGACATCTATGAATTGATCCGAGTTAGGGAATAGAACCAAACCATAGATTAGCAAGGCCACAATGTCTTCAAATGCATGGAAACTCATAACTTTGAGGAATTCTCGGGCTTTCTTAATTAAGAACTTGGCAAGTAAACCCTTAACTCCGCTTCTGGTTTCCCAATTGGCTTCAATGTCCGAGCGCTTAAGATGTAAAGCGGATGCGATGTCTTCGTACCTAGGAACCTTTTCTAGACCGGTGAATGGCATTTGGTCAAGAATAGGTACCCCAAGTAGCTTAGAGAACTCTTCTAAGGTAGGAACCAACGATAATCGGGAATGTAAAGCAATGGTGTTTCGATCGAAGAAGCGAATAGGACATGCATCATATCTTCTTCAAAACCGAGATAACCAAATCAAGTAGATAACCATGTCTTTTGATGAATTGAGCATGGTCGGAATTTCGAAACCAATTCTTTGAGTGAGAAGGATACCCATGAAGTTGATTCGGATAGTCTTTCTAGAAGCCATAATCCCTACAAAGCAGAGCAAAGATAAATCCCTAGGTCCTTGAAATAGTTAGAAATGATATGCAATGCGAATGATGTCATGATGTCATGTTTAGCACACACAAACAATTCACACAATGAACCTAGGGTTAAGGCTTGCATGAGGTATAGGTGATTACCCACCAAAAGTTTGAGTTGGTTCATCTGTCCTATAATAGTAACCGGTTCTAGGAATCTCACATCATCGATCTTTCGTAGGCTTATTTCAATCGACGGCCAAGTGGTCGATCAAAAATGTCCCAAAAGTCGATCTCAATGAGCGTAGCATCGAGTATCAACCAACCTCGGTCTACACCAAAGCCGCCATCTCACTACCTTCTAATGGCCAAGATGGGTCAATTAAGGTTCTAAAAGTTTAGTTAGCGCTTGATGACACCACGCAGAAGCCAAATACTATCTTCAACTTGGGAATGAAGAGTATCGGGACAACCAAAGTGTCACGCTAACGTAGCCATCATGTTGACCGTTTAGTTATCGTCTAGCGGTCGCGATGATCTAATGCTACTTACCTAAAAGGAAACCGGATCCGGTGTAGGATCCCAACAATATAATACCCAAGCAACCCTTAAAGATAAAGCATACAAGTCAAACAAAAGCAATAAAAGTTATTTAGAAGTCCCTAAGGCAATTCTCTCTTTTAGGTGTACTCCCACAGAGTCGTGATACGGTGAACCGACTTTGTAGGATTTTGTATCCAAATGTGCGGATAGCAAGAGTCGCCACCGACTTTTATTTTTATCCAATTAAGGAAGGTAAAAGTAACAGAAAAAGACCTTCGTTAGATTTTGAGTTCGGAGAATGGTTATGAAAAGGGAAGGTATTAGCACCCTTTCCATCCGTAGTTATCTACGGCTCTTAGTTGCTCTAGATCACTTTTAAAATTGCTTTCGTGTGTTTGACAAAGGATGTTTTGAAAGGCATTTCGCTTTGACTTTGTAATGACTCATGTAGGAGTGTATACAAAGTGTTCGGAAATGTTTTGTTTTGAAAAGAATTTGAACTTTGAAGAAAGTGTGTGGTGTGAAAAGCATTTGATAGAGCAAGCAACTAAAAGACTTATTTACCCACTCAGAATTGGTCGTTTTCGTACTTTTACATTCCTTTAGAATAGCGCTAGCCATACCATTAGTTAGTAGGTAGCTCCATTCGTTGGATGTAAGCGGGACATTCGAAGGGACATCGGATGGTCATAGAAGGCAACTTGTAGGAAGTATCCTAGCACATTCGAAGGACTATCATCATTTTTCGTAGGCGACAATCGAGGGTCAAGATCATGTATTCGGAAGCGACATCGTGGGTCTATGATCTTTGTATCGAAGGGACTATGATGATTTGTTTGAAGGCAACGGTGCTAGAATACCTCTACGTTCGAGGGACATGACCATTTGAATCGAAAGGCATCGAGAGAGAATTACCCTAAGGGGTGCGTGTGTGAAAGAGGTGTGTCAAATTCAGATATTTTATCTTGAATATTAGTGGGCTATGTTCAATTTTAGTCTTGCCATACACGCCTAATTACTAGCAATTGATAAGGGTGCGGAAAGTAAAATGCGGAATGTAAAGGTACGGAAAGATAAATCCTACGCTATTACAAGGCTTTGGGGCAGATACATAATTAGGAGTGCGGAAAGTAAAAACCCTAGATTAAACTATTACAACCCATAAGCAATTACATTATTGGAAAAAATAGAATGAAAACGGTAAAGAAACGTCTGGATTGGAACAACCTGTGAAAGAATAGGAAAATCGGGAAATATGATGAAAACGAAATAAGAGAGAAAATGTTAGAAAAAAGGCAAGTTTTAATATGAGAAAAATAATATATGCTGGAAATAAGATAAATAAGCTAAAATAATTTTTTGGGGTTTTTTGGAAAAGATTTAATAATTAAAATGCAATTAAAAGTGAATTAAATGCAAAAATATAAATAAAATAAATATGCATGCAAAAATTATATTTTTTAATTTATTAAATTAAATAAATATTTTTATGAAAATAATGTAAAAAGAAAAAATGTTTTAGTAATTTTTTAATGCAGAAATAAAATGTGGAAATTAATTAAAATAGTATGGAAATATTAAAAATAAGAAAATATGGAAAAGTTAGAAAATATGCAGCTTTGTAAAAGAAAAAGAAAGAACCGGTGCTGGCAGGGATCGATCCCATGACCCTGAGGAGAATCTTCCCAAAAGCCAAGCCTTAACCACTTGGACAACGTGTCTTTGGTGTTTGGAAAGTGAGAAACATTGACACATAAGCGATGACGCGTCCTGGATACGTTGAAAATCGAGCGGCATTGACTATTTGGAGATCAAGCATAAACGGTTCCTGGCGCGTCGTCGGCGAAAGGGCTCGGTCATCTTCTCCGAGCCACGATTTTCAAACCGCAAAACAAATAAAAGAAAGGTCTGTCCGCCTATGTCGACCATTCGAATTCAATGGAAGCATCGGTTTGATTGAATCGGCTGTCTGCGGTTGAGCTTCAAGTTTCTAACCTAAACATGGCATCATGCGTTTTGGCGCTAATGGCGATCATGCATAATGAACCTCATGAACACATTAAAGGCATTAGAAACAATTAACAAAAATGATCAAATGCAAAAACAAGAAAATGTATGTATATGTATTACGGGCGATTTAATCAAAGGCAATGGTGCATTCTTACTCAAACCTACCCACCGAGCACGATGGAATGATGTTTGAGGCGAAATTGAAATTGAATTTCAAATATTTTGGAAAATTTGGCAAGTTTGGGTTTGTTTTTGGGTTAGGGTTTTTGTGTCTTTGTAATCTTGAGTATTTATAGAGGAAAATTGGATGGCAAAGGAGTGAAAAGATTGCTTCTTGATTGTGCAAATATTTTTCAATAAAACAAATCAAATTTTGAAGAAAATATGATTTTCTCATCCATGGCTTGCACGAATTTGGTAAATGGTGTGGGCTTTCTTGGACATTAAGAGATATAAATCAACTTAATTGAAAAATAACTTAATTTTCATATTTTACATAATTTATTTTTGAATTAAATGTTGTAAAATTCAAATATAAACCATGAAAATAGAAAATCACCAATGCCAAGCTTTTATGGGTCAAAAACAACATCATGAACAAGTTTGGATCAAAAGATTATAGGCCCATTTGGAAAATTTTGCATTTTGAAAATGTCCTTTTGTGCAATTGTCAAAATTGCCTTAATGGTGTATCTTGCTCAATTTTCCACATTTTGAGTGTTCTTGGACTTTTGGAAAGCTCTAAGAGTCCTCTAAACAATGTATTTGGTATCATCTCAATTGGAGTTACCATGCTCAAAATATCTTCAAAGCAAAAAGTTGACTTTTTGTTGACTTTGAAAAGGACCTGTAATGTTTTGAGCTATACCTCTCAAATGAAGCATTTTTGGACATTCTTGTGAGACATGAAGTTGTAGAAATTGAATTTCCTTCAAAACAAGAGGTGGTGGAAAACTTTGAGAAAGTATGAAAGTTATGATCGATCAAAGTTTAGTTGACTTTTCATCTAGAAACCCTAATTTAGAAAGTTTGACTTTTGGGCAAATCTTGAGTTTTCTTGGTGAATCATGATCAACCCTTGATCAAATGATGAATGTAACTTCAAAATGAGGATGTTGACCAAAATTATGAAGTTTGACTGTATGTTGACCACAGTTGACTTTTGTCAAATACACGATTTTCGACCATCGAACAATTAGGAAACTTGACTTGTGAGGCTTGAAACTTGACATGGAGAATCTTTGAAGCATGAGGAGGCATGAAGGCCATTGGAGATGTTGGAAATCCATCTTGACTTGAGAGATACCAAACCCTAGTTTGGGTTGATTGTCTAGGAAGGAGGAGTCCTTGAGTATGGATGTATGAAATCTCTTGAGTAGATGGAGGGCAAATTTTGGGGTATGACACCAGTCTTTTGGGTTATTGTCCCCTAAGTCCTTAGTGTAGGAAAAACTTTTGAACATTCAATCCTAATTCTTAAGTCCTGAGTGGGAAAAAATTCTGAACATTCAATCCTAATTCCTAAGTCCTTAGAGAATTATGATGAAATCAAGCCTTTTTTATCAAGGGTTAATCGGTAACTATAGGGTATCCCTAGTCCTAGGTGATATCTACTATAGTCTAATCGCACAAAAACCTTAACAATTGTGGTTCAGCTGGTTGTTAACCGTAACTCAATCCTAATTTTTCCGATCAGGAAAGCATAAAAACATTGAAGATTAAATTGAATAATAAAACCATGAAATTGATAACTCGGGATTCAACATAGTTACAGAATCAAACTAGGGACACCCCCTAGCATTGGGGGGTTTAGCTAGTAATATTGTTCAAAATAATTACAAGATAAAAATTAGACATAACAAATATTTTTGATAACTTGGATCTTCAATGGCTTCTGCTCATGAGAATACTCTGCTCTCCAAGAACCTCCAACTCTCCAATCTTCAATCATGTAAAATATTCTTTCCTGGCTAAATGTTTTTCAATTCATCGAGGAAACTCCTTTAAATAGCAAAAACTCATTTAGGTCGGTTGGAAATTTCCATAACGCCCCTTTGGGTCCCAAATAGTGAAAAAATACAAAAATAATTAAAATTCAACTGGTCACGGATGTCACCCGTGTCAGCTTCTAGAATGTATTTTCTCCTCTTCAGCTTCATAAATGTTGTCACGGCCCGTGTCAGCCCCCTAGTTGTCCATGATTTCCAAGTCTTCCATGACCCGTATGTCGTGACACGACCGTGCGGGCTCTCTGCACTTCCTCCAAACTACTTACGCATTTTTCCTCCCCGATTTTTCCTATTTTATTCTTTTGAACCTGAAAACACTAAAATATAAAACCAAAGTATAATATGCGGTAAAACGAAATAAAAGCTTGATAAGTAAAATAAACAATAACTAAAATAACTGCTAAATATTTGTGTAAAAACCATTGGTCAAACTCCCCCAAACTTAAATTGTTGGTTGACCTCAAGCGACAATTACAAGAACTGATGAAAATCAAAGCACCCTGGTACTCATACGTGGGACTTCAGCTAATATTTTTCTAAAGGTGGCCTATATGGCCTTTACATAACACGAAGAGTCTTTGTAAGAACTTTTTCACCTTGAGCTTCCTCTTTAGATACCTCTCCAACTATGCTTTGTACTTAAGTCTTTTTTCAATGTTCCCCCTCTTTCATTCGCACAATCAAATTAAGGCACAGGGAATTATGATAATGATCACATGCACATGACTAACCAAGAATTTCACTTGTTCGGGCACCAAACGAGTAGCATTTGCTACTTTTTATTACCGGTAAAAATTTTAAACTTTGCAGTTATATATTGTCCTTCATCTGGACGACATTTGGGGATTAACCCCCTTTGGGTTGAAAAACCTGGTAAGGGTTATCCAACTTAGCGAGTCGGTTTCCTTTTACCTCTTTTTTACTATTTGGTGTCATCCTTATTAGCTTCTCAACCAATCATACCTACATGTGAATCTAAAGTACGCCAGAATGTATGGATAAACTACTCAAGGAGTACTTCTTAGGATTCAAGTACTATGGTACAAATCTATATGTGGACTCGTATCACTGTCACGTTATTCCGAACTTCCTACCCTCTAACAACATCTTTTTGTGTTTATATACTATTCCCGAGCTCTATGAGAAACAAGTTCTTGATCAAATCAAAAAAATTCAGAAAAATTTAGGAAGGACTTACATAACAATTAGCATAGAACCAACAAATAACTTGAAAACAAAATAAGTAAAGCCTCCACCAAACTTTACCCAAACATTGGCCTCAATGTTTCAGAACTAACTCGAGAAAGGGGACTATCAAAGGGTAATGCACCACCACCTGATGCCTCCTAGTTTTCACCAGTAGGCTCCCTTTTTATTACCTGCAAACAAAACAAAAAGAAAAACTAAGTTATGAAAAAGCGTGGGTTGCCTCCCACGAAGCGTTTCATTTAACGTCACATGGCTCAACGGTTCTTCCCTTATGGGGGATACTTTCTCTTCCTCGCCTTTTTGCTTGTATAATTCACAATCTAAAACACATCTAGATCAAAATAATTAACCACCCCGTGGTTCCCATTATCTCCAAATTCCATCTTCTCACCTTTGTGTTCCTTCTTCTTTCTCTTCTTGACTGAACTTTGGAATTTTTATAGATGCCACCTGAGATATTCTGCCTGAGACTTCTTTGGGGAGTGATTTTGAAAGTTTTTTTCTCTTTCTACTTTAATCATTCCCATTGAAGGTTGTTTCTTTCCACATGCATTCTGCTTCTTGATCTCCAACACTTTCAAGGTTATCTCTTCATCAAAAGATTTTAATGTCAGATTACATGTCTCTATATCAAAATTGCACCGACTAGTCAGCAAAAATGGTTGAGCAAGAATGATAAGAGTCTCTTCATCTTCAGGGATATCTATGATTTGGAAGTCAACAGGAAAAAAAATTGTCAATTTCCACCAACACATCTTCAGCTATCCCATATGACTGCTTCATGGTGTGATCAGCAAATTTCAATTTTGTCCCGCTCCCGCTTATCTTTTAATACCAAGCTTTTTGAAAATAGACAAGGGCATCAAACTCACACTAGAACCAGAATCGCCCTTTTGAATTTTTTGTCTTTTATTGTGTAAGGTATTGCAACTGATTATGTATCCTTTTGCTTGATAGGAATTTCTCTCTGGCGTGACTGCACACAATTTCTCATCAACAGGTATCTGTTCATCATCTGTTGGCCTCTTTTTTTATAGAACCTCCTTCATGAATTTCTGGTACAAAGGCATTTTTTCGAGTGCTTCAAAGAAAAGTATGTTGATCTCCAGCTTTTTGAACAGTTTGACGAATTTATCAAACTCTTTCTCTTTTGTGTCTTTCTTTGCCACTCGAGAGGGATATGGCAACTAAATCACTGGTTTAACAGCTGGCTTCATAGGTGACACCACTTCTTCCTATTTTTTTTTGTTCTCTATCACTTCTAAATCCACTTCAATAATGTTATCATCAGACTTTACCACTTTCTCTCTTTCTTTAGCAACTTTCTCACTCCTTGTTGTGACAGCATTCACATTCTCATGACTCTTCCGATTGCCTTATGCATGCAGGGATAATTGTTGTGCAATCTGTCCCACTTGAACTTCCAAAAAATTTATTGTAGTTGTGATATTCTTGTGATTGCTTCTTGTATCTTCTTGAAATTGAGAGGTGTGGGCAGCCATCTTTTTAATAACTACCTCTCATTCTTCCTTTTGAGGAGTTTGTTGTTGTTGATCTTTCCATGCAAAATTCGGATGATTCTTCCACCCAGGATTATAGGTGTTAGAATAAGGATTATTCTGCTTCAAGAATTTAATTTCCTCAATTTGTTTTGGAGTTGCAAGACATTGCACAGTAATGTGTGGTCCACTACAAATGTCACAAACAATATTTTTAACCTGAGCTATCTGTTGAGTACCTATGTTCATAGCTTTGAGCTTTTTCTCCACTTCTGCAGGAATTGCCTCTTTAATTTTGAGTTTCCTGTTCAATTCCCTTCAAATTAATCACTCCCTTTGGTTTGCTTGTAACCTTGTCATACCCTTCCAGATGTTCATTCACAGCAATGGCTTTAATGATCTTCTTAATACCGGTGGCTGTTGTAAAGTTAGATGAGCCACCGACAGCTGTGTCAACAAGCTGCTTTGTCTTCATTCTGAGACCATTCACAAACATCTGTATTTTCTCAGTTTGGTCCATATTATGAGTGGGATAAGCTACCAACAATCTCTTGAATCTCTTATAGATAACCGAGTGACTCTCCTTCTTTCTGCTTAAAATTCACAATGTCATATCGTTTGTGAATGTAAACAGAAGCAGTGAAGTATTCATCAAGAAAAAATTTCTCCATCTCTTCCCAGGTAGAAATATTACCAGCAGGTAGTGAGTAAAACCACTCCTTAGCATCTTCAGACAGAGTAAACGAAAACATTCTCAGTTTCTTTGCTTCATCTGTATGCCCATCAATCTTCAATGTGGTACTCATGGTCAAAAATCTTTGCAAGTGTTTGTTGGCATCTTCATTGACCTTTCTGGTGAAAGATCTTCTCTCAAGCTGAGTTATTATGCTCGGATGCAGTTGAAAATTTGGCACATTCACCGGATGGTATACAATTTTCAACCTGTCACCCAGTGCATTTGTCCCACCATAATCACCAAGAAGTCTCACAGGTGGATCTTCAGCCATGATCTCTTCCTTTTCGGACTCTGAACCTAAATGATCTGACGAACATTCTTCTTCTGACTCTGACTTTGTATGAACTGAATGTTCTTCGTCAGAAGCCAGTCTAGTTAATCGAGCTTTCCTTTGCCTTTCGTGAAAATTCCTTTCAATTTCTGCGTCAAAAATAAATTCTACTGAGCGCTTTCCTACACAAATTAGCAGGAATAAACAAAAATAAAAATAACAGAACTGAAAAAAAATTAGTTGCGGAGCAACAAAATTTTAATTAAACTCAAATTACACTCAATATAACCTTGCAGTACCTGGCAACGGCACCAAAAACTTGATAGGAAAAATAGAAAGTGTATTATTTTTGCCTCTTATAATAATAGGGAAATTTCCTGAATGTCGATCTCGAGGACTACATATAATTATTTAGTTCAATTCACGTTCAATTAAACAAAAACTATATTTGGGGTTTTTGATTTTTGGATTATACTTAACAATTAACAGAAATATAAATTTTCTTTTTAACAATATGAGGTGCATGTTAGGGTAAAGTGTATATTTTGCCCTATAATTACCTTGAATCTTGATCTATTCAACAAGTTCATATCATTCAATTACCAGCCCTTTGGGTTATTTTCTCCTAAGTCCTTAGTGGGAAAAAATTTTGAACATTCAATCCTAATTCCTAAGTCCTTAGAAAATTATGATGAAATCAAGCCTTTGTTTTATCAAGGATTAATCGGTAACTATAGGGTATCCCTAGTCCTAGGTGATATCTACTATAGTTTAATCGCACAAAAAGCTTAACAACTACGGTTCAGCTGGTTGTTAACTGTAACTCAATCCTAATTGGTCCGATCAGGAAAGCATAAAAGCATTGTAGATTAAATTGAATAATAAAACCATGAAATTGATAACTCAAAAATTCAACATAGTTACAGAATCAAATCAGGGACTCCCATTAGCATTGGGGGTTTAACTACTCATATTGTTCAAAATAATTACAAGATGAAAATTAGACATTACAGGTATTTTGGATAACTTGGATCTTCAATGGCTTCCGCTCATGAGAATACTCCGCTCTCCAAGAACCTCCAACTCTCCAAACTTCAATCGTGTAAAATATTCTTTCCTGGATAAAAAAATTTCAATTCATCGTGGAAACTCCTTTAAATAGAAAAAACTCATTTAGGTCGTTTGGAAATGCCCAGAACACCCCCTTTGAATCCCAAATAGTGAAAAATTACAAAAACAATTAAAATCAACTTCACTGGCTGATACGGCCTGTGTCAGCTTCTGGAGTTTATTTTCTTCTTTTTAGCTTTAGACATGCTGACACGACCCGTGTCAGGCGACATGGCCGCATGTGTCAGCCTTTTGGTTGTCCCCGCTTTCTAAGTCTTCCCCCTAACACGACATGTGTCAGGTGACATGGCCACCTGTGTCAGGGCTCTTGTAGCACTTCCTCCGAAACTCTAAATTCTACCTTTTTTCCGCCCCAATTTGTCCTGTTTTATTCTTTTGAACCTTAAAACACTAAAACACAAAACCAAAGCATAATATGCGGTAAAATGAAATAAAAACTTGATAAGTAAAAGAAATGATAACTAAAATAACTGCTAAATATCTGTATAAAAACCATTGGTCAAAGATTCTGCTCATCGACGTCTCTACAAGGGGAGCGTAGTCGGAAAATTTTCTCCACCATCCCAATGCGTTCACTCTGTTGGGAGATCATGTGGTTGGCCTGGTTGATAGCCTTAAGTAGGGTCACCATGGTAGGGTTAGGGTTAGTTGGCACCGAAATTTCCTGATACACTCTAGAACTCTCAAACTGTTGGGTGGCGTTATCGACCACATTGAGATGAGGAAGAGGTGGTTAGCTCTTCCGAGGGTCACCTTGTTTGTGACCATTTATCTCCTTGTTGTTGGTGTTGTCCCTATCAGTGAAGGAGAGGAAGATACTCTCTTCGACGTTAATGTTGTTGTGTTGTCTGTCCATTATGGTTGGTAGGTTTTGAGGATGAATTTTCTTTGCTCTTTAGATCTAAGAAAAGACAGGAGTGCAAAGATTCTCACATGCGGCGCTATTGATTTTACTAGGATCAGTAGAATCACTAATAGGCGGCAACCCTTGAGCTTTTGCAGTTGTTGGAAAAAATTGGAGGAGGGTGTACCTGCAAGATACTTTAATGCCAAAGTGAAGTTCAGAGTGAAAGAGAGCAAGTACCAAATAGACGTGTCAAGTGAAAATACATGATCCTCTAGTGGGAGAAGGTATTTATAGTGCCCTCGGCGTTGGGCCAACGTCTCCACCGTGAGCTAGATTTTCCAGCCCACAATGAATGTCAGGATCCTACTTGGGTAGGGATGACCAACATGTGGTCTTCGTTCTAGGTCAACTTCCCCATAATCCTCGGGTGGTGGACTGACCATGTCAATTACAAAGGGTGTAACTGCTTTGAAAAATGTGGAACACGTTGATGATGTGTCCCCGAATAAGGAGCATGTGGAAAGAACATGTCCAGATTTGACCCCAATGGATTGGACCATCAATTGGCTCGTTGTTGGCGCGAGGTCGAATTGGACCCTGCTCGAGCCTAGTCTATAACACCTTCTTTGGTGCATGAGTAGTTCCCTCTTGGACTTGTTCTTCCTAGTCGATTTCAGCTCCTTCTTCATAGCATAAGCATTTTGGATCACTCAAGGCATCCTTTGTTTTAACGGGTTCGAATTCATCCATTAGTGTAAAATGGACAAAATCATCATCGTCTTTGATTTCGTTGTCTTGAAACAACTCACAATTTTGGAGTCTTGGAGGCAAACCTCTTTGCTTTGTTGATCTTATCACATTTGCTTCCAGTTCGGGCATCAACAGGAGTTGTTTATGCACTTTCAACTAGTTATACTTTGTTGCATCTCTTTTATTTCGTCGAAAATAGCATCCCTACTGATCAATGTTCTTTTGTTTGTTGCACCATACAACTTGTAATCATCAGTAGAATGATACCTTACAAGTATCATCTGCAATCTCTTGTCATTGCATTTTTATATAAGTTAACCCCGACACATATTGTTGATAATTGAATATTTGATGAAATGCTTGAGTTACAAAGCACTCAAGTGATTTTATTATATACACACAAAAGAGTAATTACATGACAAGATTGAAGTTATTTTCTAGGTACATGTAATTTACAAGGCATAGATTCCTAGACTCCTAAATACATGAATAGGCTCATAAATACAAAATTATAATTTCAATAATTTGTAATTCCAATCATTCTAACACATATTAATACACCATTGAGCCAAACACTATCAAATTACTCATGTTCGATTTCAATCTAGACCAACCTTCTTTCGGTGTTATCTTCTCAAGCCTCTTTGTTGGACACTTATTTAACAAATATACAGTTGTGGACACCGCTTCCCTCCATAATTCTTTCGACAAGTTCTTCCCTTTCAACATGCTTCTCACCAATATTCATAATCGATCAATTCTTTCTTTCAACAACACCGCTTTGTTACATTGTATAAAACATTACTATCTCATATATTATGTTCTCTAGATCACAAAACCTCCCAAAATTATTTGAGACATATTTGCCTCCATCATGAGTAAAATTGTTGATTAATTCCTTCTCCTTCGTTTGAATCAACTCAAGTAGACATTATGAATTTGTAACCTCACATCATTCACCTTGTCAACCCTTTCATACGCCTTCTACAAGATTTCTCACGCTTGTTTCGATGATTAACAATCACTAACTTTCTCAAAATTATTTGTATCAACGCATTGATGGATTAAAAAAAAAACACTTTAAAATCTTTCTTCTTCTCTTATACAAAGCTTTTTGATCTAGAGTAGTTCAACAAGAGGATTCACACCATTCTTTATCACATCAAGAACATCTTAGCAGCCTAATAGTACTCTTATTTTCTTGCACCATTTTCCATATAATTCTTCGCATCTTATTTTCTTGAACCATTTGCCATATAATTCTTCGCATCAAGGATAGATAAATTTGCACGGATGCTTTCATTGGAGAAAAAGGTTATTCTTTGCACACTAGGTATATGATGAATCGAACCAGACTTTTGATGCTAAATATTAGAACTTGGAACCACAAGATTGATGAAAAATTGAGTAATTGAGTGTGGAGAGAGAGTGAGAGTCAATTAGACAGAGTAAAACTGAGAGTGAAAATATAGATTCTATTCATTCATAAGATATCCAAAGAGTATATATACACAATACAAGGTGAGGTCCAATTAACTAACAAATTAAAATGAAAATTCTCGGGTGTAACTTGTTGACATATTATGTGATGCGGTTGCACTAACTCACTGTCTCAGTTTTTTAAACTAATTGTTCCAGGTGTAACCGGTTGACATATTATGTCAACCGGCTCCACATTGCTACTGCAAGTTTCTGGTTGCACTATTATGCCAACCGCCAACCGATGTGAAATAGATGTTTCTCTTAACAGTATTCTCATGAATCTAAGCTGGATTTGGGACTAACTTTGGATGAGAAGCTGCATAAACTGAAGAATTCACATCAGTATTCAAGTGTGAGAGAAGATGTTGAATGTCTGGACGTAAACTTTCTGCCGCCCTTCCAATGAGTGCCAAAACATCTGGTCGAGGCTTGCTGCTAGCCTGCACAGGCCCTCCCTGCCCTTCATAGTGAATGACATGATGACTGAACACCATGTAGTAAAAATTAGCAGCTAGGCAGGATTTCAAAACTATTTAAAACTTTGAGTAACACATTTTAAAACAAATTGTTAACACTTACAGGAAGTCAATGATATCTGCTATCTCTGATGCATCAGCAGCAATTGATATCTGGGAGTTCTTTCCAAATACATCCACCAATATACTTAACAGTACGGATAGGGTCTGTGACATTTTGCAGAAGATTGGAGTAAAACCGTTAATATCCAAAAAGTTTAATGAGACTGAAACGTCAAACTCCAATAAGTTGTGCCAAAATAAATCAACTAGGACTGAGGGTAGCTATAGCTTTAGCACACTGGAATTTACATTCCACATAGTTCATTAAGGGCGGGGGAGGGTTAAGTCTATATTTTAATATATATTTTAGATTTTTTTCTAAAATTGAAAGAATAACATGATTCATCACTTTACAAGCCGGTTTTGTAAGGATGAGTTAGGTCCAATATAAAAAACCTAATAGTATTAAGAACAGGTCATATTCCGAGCTGATAGGTTGGCTCTCAATCCATAATTTCTTTCTATAGTTTCTCTATCCATCTTGTAAGGAGCTTTAGATTTTTAGTTTCTTCAGTGTTTTTTTATAGATTCTTAGTATAGCTTTTTATTGCTAAACATCAGAGTATTGAACATAGAAGACACATGCATAAAGAGATGACAACATGAAAATTGGGTTAAAACTGTGGAATTGATCATTTTCTGTACCTTACTGAAAAGTGTATGAGCATTGGCAAGTTTTGGAAGGAGTGGGCCCATTATACGGAACGCTATCCTCAACATTGCAATTGAAGTTACTGGCCGAAGTTGCTTGATGATAACATTACTCCCTTCAAGCCATTCTTGAGGTAGGTTACTAAAGAAAGAATGAAGCAAGGCAACCACATTCCCTGTGATAAAAAAAAGGCCAGGATTCCTTTTAAGCATAATTAATCATTAAAAATAGAATGAAATTCACCTAACTTGAATGGAAACTACATATCCTAGAGACCATAAATCAATGTAACAGCACTGAATTATTCTCACATACGATAGAAAAAATAACAAAAGAGGATTTTTTTAACTAAAAGGTAGTGCGCTACTATCTTCATTTAATGCTCGACTTTCCAAGGTCTTCTTCAAAACAAAAATTAAAAAGCATCTTCTGGAACATCTATCTGTTGGTTGTAACACTCTACTAGCCATAAGCCATGTCTACCTAAGGATAAAATTACGGGTATGTAAACTTTGACATGCAAATAATGAAGTGTACCCCTGCTTGGGAAAGCAGAATATTTTTGTTAGACACTTTTTCAGACAGGCAATATAATGTCAACCATAAGTCACAATTCTAAATATCAAGACCGATATAAGTGATATAGAGAATTCAAATTCTAATGGTGCATTTAAAGTAAGAAATCTTTCAGTAAACAATCGTTTTGGCAATTCGTACCAATTGCAGTGGAGGTATTGTTCTGTGCAGCCCATGTTGGATCTAACAAAGCATAGCCAACAGCAGAGTCTATTTCTACAAGTGACCTTTTCATATCTGTAAGCCACCAATTCTCTTTTATTATACGTGTCGTCTCCAAGTAAAGTTGTGCATGAAAATCAGGAGGAAGCTGAGCCAGAAGGAGGCCACAGGCTTGAATCAACAAGCAAGACAGTTGTTGACTTGTATAACCACTTCGTGAAGCAAAGTTAGTGGTATTTACTCCGGAAGCTGAAGGAGTTGATCTACTTCCACCTAAGGAATCTGTGCTTCCCCCTGAAGGTGATGTTGGCAACACTGAACCTTGCCCTACACCATTTGAGGAACCGTGGAGAGAATCATTGGACTGGATCAAAGTTGGTTGTATATTAACAACAATTTGAACAAGTGACTGTACTATCTGAGAAGCAGAGACAGGAAGGGACAGTATTTCGATGACAGCAGTCTCAAGAACCAGCTGAGTATATGTGCCAGGATCCTGAATTTGGTAGAATGCCTTTTGGCCATCAGAAGCATTTGGTAATCCAGACTGAGATACTGCCGGGGGTTTGTTTTGGGCAGGACGCTGTGCACTGTTTGATGCATCTCCTATGGTTCCAGATTTTGAATTGTTATGTAATGGAGGAATTACATTATTTACTATTCCCAACAATAGAGTCGTAAAATAGTCCAGAGGAGGGCACATGGCAGGATTTGACGAACTTATTTGCTGTGGGAATGACTCTGAAAAAGGAATCTGGAAAAAAACACAAGCCCAATCATTGTTCAGGGTAATACTTTTTTTAAGTTAAACAACTTGAAGGAAACACAAAACTGCTAACAAAATAAAATGCAGTTTATTACCTTACTGATGTCAAGTACATTGAGTATTCGAACAATGAGTTTTCCAGGAAGATGACCATAGAAATATGCAAGTATATCACGAACAAATGTAAATCTTAGAGGGTAATAAGCAAGCAATTGAGAATATAGAGCCAGTAGTCTTTCTGCTGTATCCATTGCATCATTCTCAATAAGTCTGTAAATAATTAAGGGAATGATTGGAAGCAAGCGTGCTGCAATATCATCAAAGAACACGGGATACCTGGAAAGTTTGTAGCAGGTAGCATCAGTCCATGCAATTTGTACAGCAGTGGTACAGAAAAACGAATTATTACCAAATAAAAAATGTATATACAAAAGCTCACTAAATAGAGAATTGATTTAGGCATTTTCATTTCTTTGCAAGCAGAAATGTCGGATGCATCAACAAGAATTGCATCTACTATTAGCTAAAGCTTATACGATAGTTTGTTGCCATCAAAAATAAAAACAACTGGGAATGTTTTTTCAAGAATTACTAAATAAATTCAGATTCAGCTTATTAAGAGTTCTCGTATGATTATTATGCTATGGTACTTCTTGAATCATGGTATGTTTGTTGAAAAATCAATAGTCGCATTGTAGAGTGACCTAAATCTCATAAATCAGTGAATGCAGTTAAGATGTATTTAGTTATTTGCGGTTCAAGTTCCTAATTTCAGAAATTCTGCCTCCCCTAAATATTGAGTCGTAAATACATAAATTTATAGTTACCCTAATCACTGTAATTGCATAAAGTAACCATAACTACCATATTTACATTCATTCTTATTGTTATCTTATTCTATCGCAGAAGATCTAGAACAAGGCTATAAAAAAGAGTTATGTTTTTTTTGGAGAGACGCCAGAAATTTCAAGGATGAATGTTTTATTTATTACTTCTTATTCTGATATGTCAAATAAGAAGTAATTTATTTTTTAAATGATGTAATTTCCTTTAAGTTTAATTGTTATGCACTGTCAAAGTAAAAAAATTTACACCATCAATGCATCATAATCATTTAAATGTATTACTTTGAAGAAATTTAAAATAAATGTCTAACATTTCAAACAAATCAGCGGTTGTGATTAACTGACAGAGTAAATATCTATACACCGTCAGTGCATTTCAATTAAATTCTTTACTTTTAATACGCATTTACATTTTTTTCCTTTGTTTTAATTTCTCTCGTTATTTTATGATTTAATGGGATGCTTGTCTTATAACTTTGAACTTCACTTCTCTTTTAAGTTTTCTTCTTTTATTTAAAAAATTCTGAAGTATAAGACTAGAACAAACAACTGATAAATATATGAAAAGAATTATCGAGCCATTTTTATTAATCAACCTCTTATTATCTGTCTCGTTACTTTCTTATGGTTTCAGTCACAAGAACAATCTGTCTCGTTCCTTTCTTACGGTTTCAGTCACAAGAACAATAATTACAGATCTCCATCTAATAACACAACAATTTGGTTTAAAGTCCCGTATTTTTAATTTCCAAGAAAGATTTTCTGAACCACTTAGGCAAATAAAGATGCTTGACCTTAGCAAAAGAAAGGTGTAACTCATTGTTTCGAGGGAATGTACCTATCCTTCCAGGAAAGATGATTTCCAAGAGCCTTTTGTAGCTCAACCCGCTTGAATACACCTGTGTGGAGCCAATGTTCAGGGGGGCCACGAGTTATACAAAAGAGTTTAACTCTCTGCTGAAGCTCTTGCCTATCAAGCAAACTGATCTGCAATTATATCGAAAACATTAATTATCTTCACATGTGAAACTGATCTGCAATCATATCGAAAACATAATTTTGTTATTCCTGAAACAATACTTCCAAGAACATTCACGCACTGTCATAACAAAATTTTCTTAACGGAACGTGGGGTCCACGAACCATCTTCTGGCTACCGGTTTCCGTCATGGTTTGTCTCATCTGACTCGGCTTCCCTTCCTAATTCTGTTGGGTCAACTTTCAGTGTGTGGGTCCCACATTTATATTGGGACGTCCAACTTAAATGTTGTTTGGATGGAATTTGTGAAAGTTTATTGAAGTTCAGATATTGTTGGTTTGAAACTTCCAAATGCGGTTTTGAGATGGACGGATCTTGCTTTGTTTGATTGCTCGCAACGAAATTTCTCTTAGGCTGATTATCATTCCATCTATTTGGCTAGACTATCTTTATAGAAAATCTCTCGCAACTCTAAGTTGTCTTTCCATCTTATTTCAGAGCAATATATTTTTTTATCTGACAAGCCAAGATTTCGTAAGATTTAACTTGAAGGGGAGTGTTAGAATCAAGTAATTAAATCCTATTAAGATTTGAGTTAGCAAGTAAAGTAGGATTTGAGTTTACTATTAGGATTAGAATTAGCAAGTAATATCAATTAGTATATTATTTTTATAATATTAATAGAGTTTACTGTAGTCTGACTTAGACATACAGAATCGCAATTTCACATTTATTTGTCTCAAATTTTCAATCTCATTATTTTTGCATATTTTTCTATTTATAGAAAAAGGTCATGATTAGGGTAGAGATGAGAGAAAATAATTGAAAAGATTGGAAGGTACATACCACAATACGCAAAGCATGTGGATCATCATCACGGTCAGTAAGTGCAAGAAGCAAGATATCCAAGGGAAGCAACTCATTTGTCCAAACAAAAAAGGCAAGGCTTGCACACGCTTTTAACATAAGGTCCTACACAAAGGAAAGCTATATGAAAAATGCTATAAAGATACTGAGTTACAGGATTGAAAGATAAAAAGCTTCATTACAGATGTTAACCTGTATCAAGTGTCCTTGTTGAAGCTCTATTTGCATATGATGAAGCATAACATCAACCATGGTGTAAATGTTGGATGTCACTTCTTCAGGAGAAAATTCTCGCAGAACGCGTCCCTAGACAAATATTGAATCAGGTTAAGCATTTTGAGTGACTTAGAGAGTTTGGCAAATAAAAGGGAAATATTTATAAAGGCGAGAATATAGTATGTCAATGAAATGCATGGGAAAAAACTCCTTGTAACAGATAAATTTATTTCAAATCCGGGGTTTAAAATCAGCATAACGATAAAGATAGCAGTTAAAGATAAATACCAGGTTTCCACTGTTAATGTTTTCTGCATGGCCGTGCATTAATATCAATGCACCAGCACACAAATACTGTCTATGCTGAGGGAAACTATGGCTGATATAGGTCATAACGTAACTAGGATCTGCTGATGGTGAAAGAAGTTGGGTGCACTGGTTTATAACAGTTGTTTCTGCCTGCACAAGTGCCTCAAATTTTAATTTGCATATTTAGAAATAATATCAACATACAAAAAAGTTGTAAAAAGATACATTCACCAGATACCATATCTCTTAACCAAGATTAATAGATTGTTGTTAGTTGTTACTACACAATCAATCCTAATGAATACATAATTAAATATAAATCAATTTATATCTAACACTCCCCCTCAAGCTGGAGCATGTAGATTGTAGCCATCAAGCTTGCCACATGTGACATATGTAAATTATTCTTGGTCCTTGAAGGACCATTGTGAAAATGTCTGTCAATTGGTCATTAGAACCAACAAATGAAATAGCAATCTCATCATAACACAATCTTCTCACGGATAAAATGACAATCAAACTAATATGCTAGTTTGCTTAAGAAAGATTGGATTAGAGATGTAAGGCTGCTTGACTATCGCAAATGAGACTCATAATGCCTATTAAACACAAGTACAATTCTTGAAAATGTTTGAGCCACTTTAGTGTACCTTATGAGCTACTTTAGTGTACCTTACGATTCGAACCATAGCATCCCAAGGACTATCACAAAGAGAGTTTAGAAATTGACTCACGACACCAACCGCATACAAGATGTTTGGTCTCGACATGGTCAAGTAATTCAACTTCCAAACTGACATCCTATAATTTGCTGGATCTTAAAAGGACTCCCTCGACCTGGCAGGAATTTGACATTTGGATCTATGAGTGACAATTAGCTTACAGTCCAGCATATCAGTTTCTTCCAAAATATCCAAAGCATATTTCTTTTGGGAAATAGCAACTTCTGCCTTAGAATTAGCTACCCCAATGCCATAAAAATATCAAAGTCATCCTAGATCTTTGACCTGAAAGTCGTGGACTAGATGTTAATTGAGTCTTACAATTCCACTATGATCATCCCATATAATGACTATATCATCAACACACAACCAAATAAATCCAATGCTGAATTCCTCTGGCGGAGCACTAAGATAACAGAGTGGGCCCAAAAAGAACTTCGTGCAGAATAAACTGATAGCACCTTTCAGTAGTGACAGAATCAAAACAGAGAAATGTCAGGAAAAAAACAGAGAACCACTGACCAAACATGGTCAGAACATGTAGATCGGCTGTTGATATATATATATATATATATATATATATATATATATATATATATATAGTGTTAAGGATATTTGTATGTAGAATAGTCCCACATCGAGCATTAGTTGTAATATCTCTATATATAATAAAGTCTCCGCAGTGCTCTGATACCATGTTAAGAAAGTGTGATTGGGTCTAACTCAACCCTACAAAACCGGCTTGTAGGGTGAGGATTGCCCCCACTTATAAGCACATGTTCAGGCCATATATTGTCCGATGTGGAACTCTTAACACACCCCCTCACGCCCAAGATCTGCACAACTGGAGCGTGGAAATAAATGGTGGGTGACCCGAAAGCGGAAACCATAATAGGTGACGCACCGGATCTTGAACCAGGCTCTGATACCATGTTAACTGTTAAGAAAGTATGATTGTAGGCTGAAGATTCCCCCACTTATAAGCACATGTTTAGGCCATATATTGTCCGATGTGGGACTCTTAACATCGGCAAATGACAAGAATGACACCGACGCGACCTCGTCGAAGGTCTGAAGAGTGGCTCGTGGTGCTCATGCGCCAACGAGGCCGACAAGAAGTGAAACGCATGGGGCGGAGGAAGGCGGTGAAACTTCAGTGTCTAGCCGATATGACGGGGAAGAGTTGGATGGAAGGGTCAGTATGAACACAAGGGTTCTGTATCTTAGACTTTAAGTGTAACAGTGTTCTATGACGACTAAAGTTTTTAGACTTTTGACAGATAAGCGGATCATGAGCTCCAGTACCTACTTAAGAATAAGATTAGAGTTTTGCTCTCAGCTTGGTCTTATTTATATTGAATATTGTAGAACGAGAATTTCTTAATTAGGTGGAGGATTCAATACATAATAAATCCTAATGAATATATAATTATATACAAATCAATTCATATCTCAGCACGAACAGTGCATAAAGATCTTCATTGTGGGACGCAAGCTTTAAAAAGGCGTGTGATAAAAAGTTACTTGTAAAAATGGGGAAAATTAGGTAGCTAGGCAAGACACCAAGAAAAGTGATAACCAAATATAGAGCAAGAGAATATGAAGGTAATTGAGTCATCAGACATTTAAAATAAGGGGAACAAGTATCAACATACTTGCTAAAAACAAGGAAAGACAAGGAAGAGAGTTGAACTAGGATTGAATTGTGATGCATCAAAAATGACGAGGGGATAGTACTAGTTACGAAACAATATTAAGGTGAGATAGGCTATTTTTGTAAACTTCTTAATGGAAAACGCAAGTATTCTTTGAACATGAATAGACTTACTTGACAAGAAGATCAAAATTACTCCACTCCTGCTACCTAAGAATCTAAGAATTTGAGGTAAAGAAAAATTGAAGAGGATGGCCAATTGTAAGGAAATTTAATCAGATAATTCTATCGAGGTATGGACATGGTAGGAGAGAGGCCACCTGATGGCTCACAAAGTTCTACAAAACTACAAGGTCTAAATGCATGCCAAATGAATGGAAAATATGTACTTTAATTCTTATCTTTTAGGAAGAGTGGGGACATGTAAAACTACAGATTATAGAAGGGAGAGCGCATGAGTTACTATGAGACTCTCGGACACGGTAACTAAGGAGAGATTAAGACAAGAGACCTGGGAAATCATCCATGGAAGTTGTATACTCCTGCAGTGATTGGTGGCGATATTGGAAAAATAAAAAACAGCTATATGATTTTCATTAATTTGGAAAAGACGTGAGAGTATCTAAAGAGGTACTTGAATGTGAACATTTCTTATTGATATAAAGATATTTTAACAACTACTAACTATTTATATACATGAGAGTATCTAAAGAGGATACCAACAAATCATGTTGTAATATATATCAATATATCTAGAGATTTTGAGGAAGGATCAAAAGAAGAAGAAAACAATTCAACTTTAATAATCGGCTACTCAAAAATATGAGGTAGCAGTGACTAGCATGACAACACAAGATAATAGTACTGAATACCCCCTATAGGTATTTTTAGATCTAACTCAACCTTGCGTGACAACACAAGATAGTAATACTGAATACTCCCTATAGGTATTCTTAGAATTGTAGTTGGGTCTAACTCAACTTTACAAAACTACCTTGTAAGGTGAGGATTGCCCCCACTTACAACCATATTTTCAAGTCATGTATCGTCTAACTCAACCTTACAAAACTGAGGCAAGGATTGCCCCCACTTACAACCATCTTTTCAAGTCATTCAAGTCATGTATCATTCAATGTGAGTCTCTTTTAACAGACCTTTTCACACCTAGCACTGTTGGGATTGGAGCGTGGATATAAATGGATAAATAGCAGGTGGTCCCTTATGGTTGGACCAACAGACCAACCAACAGATTTTGGATAGGCTTTGATACCATCTTATAATTGTGGTTGGACGTAAGAACTTGAGCTAAGTTGTATAAACACTTCACAAAGCTTAGAACTTGAGTTAAACTTTATAAACACTTCACAGGTCATATCTGAGCAATGTGGACTAAACTCACCCCTTCAAACCCAACACAATAAAGGTGTTGGGAGACTGCAATGAATACAAAAATGCCGCAATTAGGTGAGCTAGGACCACACCACAATGAAGGCGGAATTTCCAACACGCCCCCTCTCGCTCGGGCCAAAATGACCTTGAAGCGTGGGCGATGCGGGAAGCACAACAACAAACTTAAGATAGACATTGATACCATCTTAGAATTTGAGTTAAGCTTTATCAACATTAAACACACTGTATTTCTAAGAAATGTTGGACTAAATTCTCTCATTCAAACCCAACACAATGAAGGTGACGTAAACTCAAATGCCGCACTTAGGCGGGCTAGGACGGACCTCGATGAAGGCAGAATTTCTAGCAGTTATAATAACACAAATTTTAAGAATGTTTCTTGAATCATAAATAAGCCCTTCCCTTTAATTATTTTTCAAAATATAACATATTTATGTAGGGGGAAATAAAAATCTGACTGCAGTATGTGCCTCTGTTCATTACTGAAGGCATGCCTGCACATATGAAATACACTTTGGCTTGTATAACAAACCTGCTGCCATGTTTGGATTGCAAGGCTCCTTTTATCTGGTCGACCACTCAATGCTTCACGCATAACAGACGGGAAGTATCGTAGTGTTTTTTCTGACCATGTATGTACACTGACTGCCATTATTTGATCCAACATGTTTTGGAGATAAAGCAGGTGATCAGCATCGGCAATCCCGCGGGTCTTAATAAGTATAGAAAGTGTTATAACCGTCACTCGGTTCAAAGTTTCGGTAAATTCCGTTGGGCCCTGCAAATAGTTTTAGAAAATAATATAGACAAAAAATAGAACACCGGTCTTGCATATAGAGAGATGACTGAGCTCAAATGAATAACATAAAAATAGAAGTCCCAGCTTTGATACCATAGCAAGTACCTTTCCTTCCCTTTTAACCAAAAAGAAATCTCTCAATGAGAATATCAGATTCAGGCACAGATTTTCAGCTAATCTGAATACACGGTGATCTCCCCGTTTTCCTTTTAGAGCAGAAATTATCTTTGTAACGTCATACATCAAGGCTTTGCTTTTTCCCTGATACCTACACAAAACGAACAGTTTATATTTTTATATTTGAATCATAACATTTGGCATATCTAACCACGAGCGAAATAGAATAAAGATTTGAACATTTTTTGTCCATGCAAGTACAATTTTTGCTTTTTTTCCCAGTAAAAAAAAAATGGTTTTAGCCCTTAAAACATGGGAAAATTTGAAATTATCAACAAAGTTTAAGATGAAAGACCTTGGACAACTCAAGAACTTCTTGAGAATTTAGATAATCTATTCCAAACAAGGCATTTTTATAAAAAAGTATGTATTAGGTCTTTTGCAGAAAAGAGACAAGCTTGGATGCAAATCTAGAGTGTTCTCATTGAGCAAATTTACAAGATGAGCTATGAGGATGAAAGTGTCAAGTTGATGAGATACAATATTCAAGATTAGTGTAAAAGTTGATTTACTAGGCACGCACTAAGCCAAATTTGGGTTATGAGCTTAGTGTGGTGAGTCAATTATGCATGATCCAAAGACAAGATATTTGCAAGCCATAAATCAAATTTTACAATATATCAAAGTCACTCTCCAGTGAGGAATCCTATTTAAAAAAGGTGGGAGCCTAATTGGAAGCATAAAGTGATGTTGATTATGCAGATTGGTAAGTGGTCGAAGATCTACTAGACTATTGTATCTTGTGCACAAATTTGTTGTTAAGAAGAGTAAGAAGTAAGGTGTAGTGGCTCAATCAAGTGTTGAATAAAAATTTAGAGCTATAGCACAAGAAATTTTTGAACTATTGTGGATGAAACTTGTGCTAGAAGATTTGACAATACGGTGTGAAGGTATTATGAAGTAGTTTTGTGACAATAAATCGGCATTTCATTAAAAAGATGAATAGTGGATTGATAACTACAACCTACAATCTTTCTCAGAATCAGCTGATGTAGGTGATAATAAAAACTTAACAACAAAAAGATTTCAACCAACTTACTAGCAAGCTTAGAAAGATGGATATCCTTTCATCAGCTTGAGGAGCAGGCATGGCAATTGGGCAAGGCGGGGACAGGTTTTACCTTCCTCAAACCTGAATCTCAAATAAATGTTTGTTACCCGCCCTGATCCCCATCTAGGATGCAAAATTGAACCCCAAACCCGTCCCAAGTGGGTTTGGGTATCCCCTCCCCACTCCCATCACGGACAACTAATATTCCAAATCATCAAACATAAATAATAAATTACAAACTTATATAAACGGAGCAGGCTCGGGGTGGGTAATAATGTCCTCAATACCCAACCAGACTCTGTATTTTGTAATCACGGAAAACCCAAACCCAATCAACGCGGTTTTTCCCCGTTATACTCAAAATGGTTCGGGTGGGTATCTACGGGGTCTGGCTTTTGTTAACATGCCTATTGAGGAGTGTTTTAATATTGTAATGTTAATAATTGTTGTAATGATTTGTATTTGATCCATTAGCCAGACTCATTAGGTTCGTTTAGCCTATTTAAACAAATTAGTACTCATTTGACCGAATATTAAAATACATTATAAAAACTTTTCTTCATAAGCCATATAAGGACTATTTCAAACATTAACAAATATTACGGGGACTAAAACAAGGACCAAAAGTAAACTTTCTTACCTTTCATACCGAACAAAATCTTTTTACATAGAATGAAAGCAAAAGCGGTATATTTATTTATTGGGACAAAAAAGATATTAAGTCTATATAGCCTCATTTAAGTCCATTTCTGATAACTAACTATTCAATTGGGTGGGATGGCAAAGGATTTTGTATTGTTTAAATTTAAAACCACTTATTGAACTGAAGGGCACAAACAAAAAGATAAAGAGAAACAATAACAACATATCCTTATTTTTGACAAAAAGAAATTTAAACTACGGTCTATATAGAAACAATCACCTGTAAAGTGGAAGTAGTCTGTAGTTCAACATCTCAAGCACCAAAAGTGTTACACCAGGCTTGCTCAACAAAGAAGGATTTTTTTGCACCAAATGCTGCAAGTGACATTTTCGAAATATGTAACTATTAACATTAGCATACAAACAAAAAAATAAGTTAAAAATAAAAATGAATGGGCAACAAAATTTATCAAAATGCTTCATGAAACCACCATGGAAAGAAAAACTCGGTAATGATATCAACAAGAAAAGGTAAGATATACAAAACATCTCTATATTGTAATTTTATGAGATCTACAGTTTGTTTTGCACTACACAAAAACAAATAATTTCACATGAACAATAACAAAAAGCTAAATCAATTATTTCATTTGTCCATATAACTAATTTCCAAAATATAAAATTTAATCCAAAGCTGCAAGCTAACTTTGACAAGACGTAAGAGTTCCACCATGGAATTTTATACACTTAGGACTCCTTTGCTTTATTTTCAATTTGTTATTTTTTGTTTTCAATCAAACACATTATATTAGTTCATGCATAATCAAAGAAATGATATCCAAAATGGAGAATGGTGGTGCAAGAAGGCATAACATATTTGGAAATGGTGAAAGCAACTTTGTATCATTTTCATTATTTCCAAATATGATACTTCTTGACAAGCTAAATATCACCTTACTTTGTATATTATCTTCTTGATTATGTGTGCACTTGTATGTGTATATTATTGATAACAGAAAACGAAAAATTTGAAAGCAAAGTAAACAGGCCGTACAATTCAGTTTAACATTTCAACGAAAGATAAGCAAAAGTAGTTTCACCTAAGCAGAAAATGGAATCATAAAGATAAGACATTTTTATTTACATATTATTGACATATAAATAAATAAAAAGTAACAACATATCACTGTAGGTAAAATGAAATTACATTGAAATGCGAACGAAATAGTGAATGAGGTGCAATAAGCAGCAATCTAGTATAAGTTTCAACCATGGCAATGCTGGGTATAACCTGCACACAAAGACAAGCTAAATATAAACAAGTTGTTGCTTTGACTGATTAGAAGGGACATCATAATTATTTATTTCCATATCTTTGAAGATGAAATCATTGCTTGAAATGGTAATTCCCAGGCCGCTCGCAAGACAAAGGGTGTGCTTGGAACAATAAAAACAGCAGGAAGAGGGGTAAGAGTTAGAAAAGAAAGAAGACATTTCTTTTGATTGGCAGCAGAGAGAAGTTAAGGTGAGAGAAAGAAATGGCATGACACTTTTTTTGTTCTCTCCAATGTAGCGAAAAAAGACGAGAGTGCCTTTATATTGCATAGTTTACTCTTTTGTCCTCTTCGTTCAATTTAAATGATCATTAATACAAATAAAATGAAAAATAAATATTTTAGTGTGAATAATTATTTTAGAAGAGAAATTTATTATTATATTTAATTAACTAATCAGTAAAATGTAAAAGTTAATTTAATTAATATTATTTTAATTAGTCATAACTAAGATAATAATAAAATTATTATTATATTATATTTAAAGAACATTAATTTAATATTTAGCATACGGACACTTTTGCCTTCTTAAAACTAAATACACTTCTCTCTCTTCATTTTCTCTTGAATCAAACAATATCTCTTCTCATATTCTTTTTCACTTTATTCTCTCTTCTCAATTTCTTTTCGGAACCAAACATACCCTAAATCATAGATGTTAAATGTCATACTACGATGTGCGTGAGTGCATGTGGGGGGAGTATGAGAGAGAGAACCTGCCCAGAAAACAGAGAATCTTCCATTTGATAAGACAGCTTCAAACATAAGTTCAGTGAAAACCCCGATAACAATGATATAGGTAATGGGCTCACTTCTCGTGTACAAAGTAATCTCTCAGCTTGTTGTAGATTTGTTGCAGGTATCAAGTCAATAGTTCCAGCAGAAGTTAACCAATTCATTACTGTTTCAAGAGCAGGCTGTGCCATTGTGTAGGTCACAACCCAAAACATTCCTATTGAGTGTTCATCCATGTTCATATAATCCATCATTCGGTCTCCTGAAAATTCAAGTGTTAATTAGAATGACAAAATCAGATAATACCATAATAATAATTTAACTAAATTTAACTATACTTCACTCAGCAAACTGCCAAAATTATGGAGAAGGGTATAGAATAAATGCATGGATATGAAGAGAGTGTAGCAAACGAAAAACAGAAAAGGTTAAGAAAATTTTAATCAGAGAAAGGAGATACACCATGACACATACTGTTCGATGAGATTAAATTCAGAGACAGTGTTCCATTCCTTTCTAAAAACTGTTATAATAATTGAATGATTTGGTTATAAGTTATAACTGAATATAGGTAGTTATAGCTTAGCCTAATCCTACAACCAGGGTGTCTCAACGATTCAACCTACACAGTCATAACTAACTTTTGGTTAGTAATGTAAACGTGGCACATGACTATACTGATATTTGTGTTAACGGAGAAAAGAGATATTACTAGTATGCAAATAAGTTGCAACTAGAGGAAAGCATGATAACTATTTCAGGTTTGCCACCATATCCAACAGTAAAACAAGATCGAAGTACAAAAGAGAAGGGATTCAATCTTTCAACATCATGAAAATAGAAAGAAAAAAAAAAAGGAAGGAAGTTGATTGAACATATAATTATCAGTTATTCTTTACTTAATTATTTGATTTAGTTACCTTAGATAGTAAGACATGACATTACAGATATTGCTCCCTGTTAAATCTGAATATTATTTTATCATAGTTACCTTAGATAGTAAGACATGACATTACAGATATTGCTCCCTGTTAAATCTGAATATTATTTTGTGATAATGAATATACAAACACTAATCTCTTTAAATAGCGTATTTTGGTTTAATGGGCCTTACCAAAGGTCCAAACATGAATAACTAATAATACTAAAAATAACAATGGTAAAATTAACTATTTTCAACACTCCTTCAAGTTGGTGAATGTACATCTATCATTTCCAGCTGGGAAACAATTCTATCAAAGTTATTGTTGTTTAGCCCTTTCGTTAGAAGAACTGCAAGGTTGCCTTGGGAGAACACATATGGAGTGCAAATAAGATCACTCTCTAATTTTTCTTTAATGAATGTCAAATCAATTTCAGTCATCACATATTCCTCGTGTCATTGCCCTGAACTCTGCTTCTGCACTAGATATTGATACTACTATTTGTTTTTTAGTCTTCCAAATCAAAAAATTCCACCTAGGAAAGTGTAATAACACGTAGTTGATCTCCTATCTACAATTGACCCTACATAGTTGGCAACGGTATATGCTTCAAGACCCACACTCCCGTTTCTTTCAAATAAAATTCCTCTACCAGGGATTCCTTTCAAATATTGCACAACTTATAAATGAATCTCCGTTGGTCGGTGCATGAATAAGCTGACTAAGCTATCAGCAAAAGCAACATTAGGTCTAGTATGTAAGAGGTATATAACTTTTCCGACTAATTTTGTATACATTCCCTTACCAATATCTTTTTCTGTGTTCCAGTTTTACACTTGGATCAACTGGTGTATTTGCAGGTCTTGCATGTTGTTTTGTCAGTCTCTTGTAAGACATAAATCTTTATAATGTGATGGTAGTGGAAGGGGAATTGAGTTGGATTTTGGTTCTAGTTCATGAGTAAATTTAGAAATTGATTCACTAGAGTTTGAACGGCTAACGGAATTTACCTCATGTAATGTCGGATCGAACTCTTAGGTATGAGTAGATTCAGGAATGGTTTTCCTTGTAAATTGTATATACTAAATTCTTCCCATATCTTACATCAGTTTCAACATTTTCATCTTTTAGAATCAAGTTCAGTTCCAACATTATTACTACTAGATTAAACCTCAACTTCTGATCCGAGAGTAAGGTCAGAAAGTAGAACAGACTCACCTTCATTATTTACGTTTTCCCCCTGAAGATGAATTTGAACGAAGTAACTTTCTTGTTCATGAAAAGACATCTCGAGAGACGGGGAATTTATGAGATGGTGGATGATAACATTTGTAACCCTTTTGGAGGAAATATCCTATAAAAATACACTTTAAGGCTCTAGGATCAAGTTTTCCTTTGCCATCCCTATGAATATGGACGAATAATGTACACCCAAGTATAGAAGTGTGGTTACTAGAGCTGGAAATATTTGAATAGAATGAGGATAACACTCCCATAGGAGTTTCGAAGGCAAGGATAGTAGAAGGCTTTCTTGAGAATTTTATTTTGAAATATTGTAGCACGTGTTGTCTAACAAATGTCCATATTTTCTCTCAACAATGTCATTTTGTTGGGGTATTTTAGCACGAAGTTTCATGAATGATATTTCATTTTGACACAGAATTAAAATTTATTAAAGTAATCCTTGGCGATATCAAATTGAATCCTCTTAATACTCATGGCAAACAGATTTTTGATCGTGGAGAAAATTTGAGAAAACAGATTACTAACTTCAATTTTTTATATTAAGTAGACCCAAGAACCCGAGTACAATCATTAATAAAGATTACGAACAGGGCCGGCCCAAAGGCCAAACAACCTAGGCTACGACTTTAGGTCTCAAAAGTTTGGGCTTAAAAAAGGCCTCGTAATTTTTTTATTTAGTTATAAAAATATATAGTCACATTAGTAGTTGAGTTGGCATAAAATTAGGTCTATTTTCCTTTTTCTTGAGTTTAACTCTTAGCAACCACAATTATTAGTTTAAAGGCCTTGTTTTAAAATTTGCTTTAGGCCTCTAAACGGGTTGGGCCGACCCTGATTACGAACTTGTTCAGAGTCTCACATCGGACAATATTTGATATGAACATGTGCTTAAATGTGGGGCAAACCTCACCCCAAGCCGGTTTTGAAGGGATGTGATAGGCCCACCATAATTCTTAACATGGTATTAGAGTCTCAATCAAGATCCAGAGATCCGATGGGTCACCCTATCGTTTCCACTATAGGGTCACCTATCATTTATGTCCACGCTCCTGATGTCCAGTCTTTGATGTGAGGGGTTGTGTTATGAATCCCACATCGAACAATATATGGCATGAACATAAATTTATAAGTAGAGGCAATCATTACCCTACAAGTTAGTTTTGTAGGATTGAGTTAATATGTTTGGAATATTAGATGGACCCCACACATCTGTGTGAACTAGATGACACGGAAAGGTATTCATTTTATTACTAACGGAGTAAGGTACACGCTTGTGTTTAGCAAGTTTATACACCTCACAATGAAGACTCTCAACACCTAATGTTTCAAATTAAAGAGAAAATAATTGCTTAATGACTCTAAACGAAGGATAATCCAGACGACAATGGATAAGATAACCTTCTCCCCATTGGTCTTTATTGATTCTTAAAAAAGGAATTGTTGCTGAGAAAACCTAGGATTGAGTCTTTGCTATATAAGTAGTAAAGACCATTCCATTCTCTAGCACACCCAATCGTCTTCCTGAATTCTTGTCCTGAAAAACACAAGTTATTATAGAAGACAACATTATATAATAGGTCTTTTGTGAGTTTTTGCTTGAAAATTAACCTTGTAGTGGAATATGAAGGACGTTGTTAAGGGTCATGAATGAGTTAATTTGGATCATTCTTTGACCTGCTAGAGTCATAAGAATACCACCATCTACGGTGAATATTTTTGTTACAGGGACAAGGTGAATAAGTTGAGAAGTATGTGGATGTCATGTGGTCAGTGGCTCTAGAATTCAATATTCAGTATTGTTTAAAGGGTATATTTGAAGCATTAAATCCAAATAAAAATGAAGATTTTCCAAAAGAAAAAGGAAATGGAAATGCACCTGGAGGTGTTAGAGAACAAGTAGTTGTTGAATTATTCAACTTATTGAGGAGGGATCTCACCTTTTCTACTTGATTTAGGTTAAGTTTGACCCTTCTTTCTAAATTGTCTTCACCAGTACTACCAGTCATTGAACGCCATAACCATGGAATAATGGTTGGATCTTCCGTATCCCACATCTTAAACTTGGGATCCGTATCTTTAAGAGATTCGTTAGTTAGGTGTCTTGCCTTCCCTTTACTTTTCAAGATTGTGTTCACGAGTTGAGACCACTTCAAATAATTCTTCTCATGCAACTTGTAAGTCGGGGGAATGTTTCATAATTCTCAATCAAACTTGTGATCATCAGTTTCGTCTCTAACGCCAGCCATAGGAGAATTTTTTTTTCCAATTGGCGGTGATGAAATTTTCGGGTCTGGCCAGTTTTTCCAAGACGACGATGGTGGTTTGGGTGGTGAGATTAAAAAATGGACAGGGATAGGTGCAGCTGTATGAACAATGCACACAGGTGAATAGTACCTCAGATTTATTAAAGGCGACTACACAATGATGACAGCAACAAAAAACACCTATAATTTAACAACGTGACTGCAATGAAGGTAGCAACAAAAAACAGCAATTAAGGGGTCTAGAGTTTTTGAAAAACGAACCACAAATAAGGCGGCAAGATTTTTTTTATGCGAAAGGGAAATCCTCTCGAAGGAGAGCTGCTAAATCAAAATATTATATAATGAGATATTGAATATACAAACAAGCACTAATCTCTTTATACAGAGTATTTTAACCTAATGGATTTTACTAAATGTCCAACATGAATTACTACTAATAATACTAGAAATAACAATAGTAAAATAAACTATTATTTATAACACTCCCAACATCCCAAAATATCAGACCTAATTGACTACATCACACCAATTAAGAAAAGGATAAATAAAAGAGAGAAAAGAGTACTTTTACCAAAGTTCCCTTAACATGTATCGATCGGTGTATTCACCTTTTAGCATAAATGCAATGTAGAATATATTAAATTGAGAGTGATGCAGGTAGCATTAATTAAATAGTAAAATTGGAAGAAAAAAATTCATTAATGCATTAAAAATGGAAAGACGTGGATCATTTTAGGACAATTTTTTTTTTACAAAAATAAGTTAGTTATTTTGGCACGGAGGGAGTACCATTTATATATCATATTTAACGTGATCAAATAGCAAACCATTGTCATACATTAAATCATGATCAAATAATCATATTTAAACTACCTTTGCTTGCTTGTCTCCACCATTCATCTATTTGCTTTCCTTTTTGAAGTTGTTCGTTATTCAGGTAATCTCTGGTTGTTGTGTTTAATGACCATATACGTAAATTTTGACAACTGCTTACAAAATCAAGCAAGACGCTTTGAGGATTATTAGAATCCGACCTGTCTTCTCTATGAAATGATAAAACCTTTCTGGTTGTTTCCACCTGTCGTGCAGTTCCTAAGCCATTATTATACATTTAATGCTAGCTAAAACAATTTCAAGAAAATAATGTAATACACCAACTTAACTAGCAGCCCCATCATAAAAAAATTTATTAAACAGATGAAAAATTAGAAAGTTTGGGTAAGAAAATGTTCATTCCATAAAACCATTATCCTATATTACTAAAATATGTTTCACAAAAAAAAATAAAAAATCTCTCTTTGCATCACAAGTTAAATAGAAAGAATAACAATATTGCTTGTCCACGGCAGAAGCAAAGAGAAAATAGAAAATAACAATGTTTAACATTAAATTAACCACCTTTCTAGAATCTGTATTCAAAGCATTCATGACCAGCTCAATTCGTATTATCTGTGCTAGCAGCCAAGTCACGTGATTTGTCCTAAGTATATGATGATCACCCACGGAAAGACGTGACACCAGCTTGTCCACAAAGTCAATAAAATCAATGCACCCACTTTTCGTAAGAAAATAGAAAATATCAGAGAAGACAAGCCAGTCCTGCCAGCAATTTACCTCTGCAAAATTCAGAAGGAATAACCTTTTAAAATGTTATAAACAAACTTTCCTAGAATCAATCATTTTCATTATGGAAGATTATACTATAAAAAAAAGGAAAGAACATATGGCAGATGGATGAGATGATAATGAATTCTCCAAACTAGAAAAAAAAATAAAAGGAAAGATCGAAAGAAAGGAGCACAAAATGCAAAGTAGCTGTCCAATTGTACAGAGATGATAAACACAATCCTAGAACAGAACACATGTATCCGTGAAGAGATATCTATCAAAAATGGATAATCCTATCCTAACCAAATGCTCCAAGAATACCACAATGTTTTTGAAAAAATTTCGTTTAACAAAAAAGGTGAATATAACTAATGGAGAGATAAGAAATTGTTCAAAATTGGTACGACAAAATACACCAAAATAAAATAGGAAAGGGAAGAATTGTCTATATGTTTATGGGTTATAAATATATACAGAAAAACCTATCTATTTGTACTGTAATGCAGTATACGTGAAATAATAGAAGGTGTGAAAATAGCATATATATTTGGATTCAGAAGAAAGTGAGATTAGGACATGGAAGTGTGCATGAAATTCCATATGTTTCACAACTGGAGTCCTAGATAGTTGGATGACAGTTAGAATCATGGCAACTTCCTTCTCATAAACCGAGAATAGATCCAATTTCATATGCTTCATACCAATATGTAGAACAAGATTATATGCCAATAAGACGGTGCTGAGGATGTCAGTGTGTGACAGGCATCATACATGAAATTTGAATTTATCTGAGCAGCGTTTGAATCCACATTACTTCTGAAGTGGTGTTGGCTGGACATCAAAGTCTAATTTTGTGGTGGATTGAGTAACTAGTGCTTTATTTCTAAACCACCATAAGACAAAATTGGATGCCAAAAGAAATGCCAAGATGGACATACAATGATCTGGCCTCAAGGCTCTGTGTGCCATGCATTACTTTTGAAGTGGTGTTGGCTAGACATCAATATTCTAATTTTGGATCCTTTGAACCACCTGGCACTGTTGTCTGAATCACGCTATAACTCCTGAGATTGAACGATCTAACTTTTCTCCAAGTTGGAGCCAATGACGGAGCTAGGCCATTTTTATTGAGGGGGCCATAATGTACAACTGAAGTAGATAATAAAATTTGATACTAATATAGCAATTTGTTTGACAGTGCAATGAAAAGTGCACAAATCGTTTTGTGTATGTAGATGGGTTTGATTCCATTATTGACATTTTTAAATAAATTGATAAAGTTACAAAATATTGTTGTGATAAGGTTCGAACTCGAGACCTTGAACTCGCAGAATACAATTTACCGCTGCGCCATATTGTTCTTTAACTAAATAAGTGAAACAAATTTTATTTATACATATGTTTATTATAACTTGTACACCTTCCTTTCAAAAGTAGAAAGTTTTGGAATGTTTGAGGTGGCCCTGCCCCTGGTTGGAGCATTTCAAAGATCGTGGAAGATGGCAGGGCGCAGTTGATGAGCAAAGGTAAAGCGCTAGATCGTGGGATCCGCACGATCCGACTCCTACCATTGACCCGTTTCACACCTGTTTAAGATATGTCACTTAAAGAATATGGGAGGAGATGAAGAGGCTAACCTATGTACATAAAAGTGAAAGGTAAAGGTAAAAAAAAGGTCTAACCGGGCAGGAAACTTATTACTTGACATCAAGAAGCCAATACAATATTCCTTCCTTTAGATTACCACACAAGCAATTAATCGGACAAAAATACCAAGTTTCGGATAAATCAATGCTTCGGATGAAATTATTGTTTTCGACCTGTTCTGGCCGATTTTGACCAGACCTTCCTTGGAAAATGAAAGTTGTCTTAACGGTTAGGATTTTGGCATTTATTGCCTTTTAATTGAGCACTCAAGTTTCCGATGTCCAGTTTTCATGTTCCAAATGCTCAATTAAAACACAAATAAAAGACAATAAATTCAAATCAATTCCTTCCATTCTTATCATCTCTAACAGTTCAATCCATATCTGCACACTGCACTGCCGTTCCTCTTTTTTCATCACAAAACAGAGCCTTTCCATTAGTTTTTAGACTTGTTAAATGATATTTTTAGAGACAATATTTGAATTGAGATGATACTTTTAGATGATTTTGTTTGGATCATGTTTGAGACAACTCTGTTTTTAAAATGCTGTTACAGGAAACTAAGTTTGAGAAATTTATGTTTTTTTAGATAAGTATTTGCTACTTATGATTAAATTAATGAAAATATTATGTTGAGGGTATTGTTCCTAGTTATTTCTATGATTGTCTATATGGTGACATCTTACGACCTTTGTTACGATTTCCCGATTTACATTCTTTCTATACCTAAATGATCTTTAGTGGGATCTCAATTTTGACAACCATGCCACCTGCTATTGGACCACCCACTATTTATATCCACACACCAAACTCAACATTGTTGGGCGTGAGGGAATGTGTTAAAAGTTGGGCGTGAGGGAATGTGTTAAAAGTCTCAAGTTAGAAAGATCATTGCCTGAAAATATGTATATGTGTTGAGAGAGAGGAATGGAGGGAGAGAGGGAAGATCATTGCCTGAATTTGTTAATTTTGATAGTTCTACAATTCTATCAATAACTGCTTCACAAATCATCTCTGAAGAAAAAACAGCACCAGCAGTAATCCCTTGAGATGAAGGCCTGTAGCAAGGAGCAAGTACCAGAACCCGTCTCCACCAATCAGGTGAAGGTGTGGTACGGAGAGCATGCCTGATGCAACGTACAGCTCTCTCCCAGTCCAAACTTCCCTTCTGAATAGAGGTTGTAATATCCTACACAACATTAAGAGACAAATTTATCAATTTGGAACCAATTACGATCAAACTAAAATAGAATAAGACGGCGGAATATCAAATTTAAATAATAGGTGACAGTCAAATTGGAGAAATCAATAAATATGAGAAAATTAATGGACTTTTCATTAAATCAATCATAAGGAAATATATTCAATGATAATAATGAAATACACAGTGACGAAATGACACACCACTAATATTCTATCTGTAAGGTAGATCTGGATGAAGCTAGAAACACAGTACATATTTACATACATATATGTTGTGAAAATGAAAACATGATTAACTTATTGATGTCCAAAGCCGAAGCAAGTGGGTAATTAGATTAACTAGCTCAATCCTTTTTATAAACAGTTCTGAACAGCTACATCAAATGGGTTGCATAAACTATTAATAACTCAAACTAAATCTATCAGAATTATGAAAGCTATTCCCTCCCTACTTTAAATGATTTTCCAGTCAGCGTTTTATTTGACGTGCTATGAAGGCTTGGTTGATCTAGTGGTTACTTGGCCAACCATTTTGCCTCACATTCATAGCAAAAATCTTAGTAGTGTTGATATTAAGGGGTATAGTGCAGTTCACCCTTCTTTTAAAAAGGAATTAAAAAAGGGTGTTGTAAGTATCTTGTTTGCTGAAAAATAAGATAGTGTCCGAGCATTCACGTACAGTCTCATTCATTAATATTGAGTTTCTTGAAATAGAAATGAAATTATTCACCTCTCCTTGCAATGGTTCTCCGAGTACACTTAAATATGAGAGTGGTGATAGTCGCGCAATTGCTTCGCTTGAATTTGAAATAGTAGGTGTGGTCTGATTTAGGATCCGATGAGTCCCAAATGTAGGGCAATGAAGATGCTGGTCTAACATTTGCATGTGCAGAGCCATCATATCTCGCTCCTATGGATCTCCAAGATAAGTGTAAATAATGCTTCATCATCAGGTATATTTTCTATGAATTGAAAATCACTACGTAATAATTCATAAAAGGAACCCGACATTTTCCTCATCAACTAAAAGCCAGATCACATCCAAGCAACTATGTAGCCAGGCTATCACAGTTTTGTCAAGTCTCCATGACTTTAGAATAACAGATTCATCAACTCCATGTTGTCGCTGGTCCCAATTCACCAGCCAATTGAGCATATGGTTGAAGATTCCGGCATATGTCACAGGTTTTAAACTGAACTCGAGACCAGTTAAAATGATTTTGCAACATAGCTGGCGAAGGTTACTGTTACTGATATCATTATTTTCAACAGACGGGCCACCTCTTAGCTTAGACTGTAATCCACTAGAGGAAATATCAGATGATTTTACTGGAGATAGAGCTGCACCAGATGACGGCTCAATCGATGGCTGTGCAGGGGAGCCAATAGTATGGACAGAATTCAATGGAGATGCAGGATTTGAAGACTGAAAATTAGAAGAATTAGTAACTGTGTTTGGAGGAGGCAGCATTCCCGACTGTGATAAGCTAGAAGAGGTAACTGTTGACACTGCTTGACTCATTTGACCAACCGGTAATTCTGCTGAAGAAACTGAAGAAAGAAGGGACGGAAGAAAGGTGTCCCAGTTAATGCACCCAATACCGCTCAAGCTTCGCAAAATAAAAATAAGAAAGTCTGATCGCGATCCATGACCACTACATTGTGCAACCAATGGTATAAGAACAGCTTCAACCACAAAACGTAATTGCTCATTGTCCTGAAAGTAAAATGTACCAGTTACATAAATAAATACAACAAGACAACATAAAGTATAAAGAGTGTCCATAACTAACCACTAGATATAATCGAAGACTTTCAAAATATGACGTCAGCAGCTAAATTTCAAAAACTAAGACTTTGTTTGTATTTACTGTTTAACTAAGCTATATCATATATATTAAATTATGCGATATCATATAAATGTATAAGATATTTCTATATCAAAAAAATAAAATAAAATCAGATTGTTTTCATATAAGCTAAGCTAGTGGAAATAAGTTTAAATCAATTTATTGCCATATCAAAAAATAGAATCAAATCAGATTGTTTTCATATAAGCTAAGCTAATGGAAATAAGTTAAAAAACAATTTATGGACATTTCGTTAACTGTTTTCCCGAATTAGTTTCCCTCATATGTTCACGTTAACCGTTTTCACGAATTAGTTTCCCTCATATGTTCACATCAGTAGTAACTTCAAATAAGTCAATCTAAACGGAAAAAATGATGATTCCCTCGCACAAATAAAATATCTAAAAAGTTTTTCACATCACTAAATACAAAGCTTGGAGTGAGAACAACAGAAGGAATATCTGAAATTCCGTTTCGTTAACAGTTTCCACGAATAAGTCTCTCTCATATGTTTACATTATTCATAACTTCAAATAAGTCAATCTAAACCGAAAAATGATGATTCTCTCACATAACTAAAATACATTTAACAAGGAATATCTGAAATTCAGAACTCACCGGAAACTGGCTCTGAAGTTGCTCAAAATCTACAATAAATTGCTCGTTCGGCGGCGGAAGCTCTCTGTTAATAGCATGCACGCGTTTTTGCGTTTTGTTCCTGAAATTGATTTTCATTTTTATCCAACGATCACACACAAACTTAACAAGCTAAATTTCATAAAATCAAAATCAAAAACTCTAAACTACAAAAACCTATCGAATTCCATCAACTACGAAAACAAATCAAACGATTAACGAATTTGAACGTTGCGAAAACGAACACGGAACTTACGGTGGTTCGCGGAGTGAGTCGTCGGGTTTGTTGCGGTTGTTTCTCTGGAAAATGAAAATGAAATGAGGAAGAAGGAAATTGAGTGGAAAGAAAAGTAGAAGAAAGAAAGGGGAGGAAAGAAACTTACTCCAAGTCCTAAGTAGAGAGTGAAGAGATCGAGAATCGGTACTCGAGCGGGGTGGAATTGAACAGAACGCGACGGTGGCGGTGGAGGTGTTGTTAGTGATCGCTGATTCTGAGATTGATCCATTTTCACGGTTTCATTCAATTTCTTGGGGTTCTGTTCGGAGATATTTCTCTGTATACTAGCTTGGAAGTGAGTTGGAGAAGAAGAAAACGTGGGAAGTCAAGTTCGGATATACATTGAGTGGGTCGGGTTGGTGGGTTGGGTGGATCCAACTAGCTAATATTGATTTTTTTAAAGTAGTGAATTTAAGTATAGATTTTTCAGTTAATTATTTAGAATTTTTAAATAAGTTTGTAAATTAAAAATATAAATAATCAGATTATTATGTTTGAAGAAAAAAATTGATAGCAAGTAATACATTAGTCATAATATTCTGGTAATTATAGGTTGCTCGATGAATTTTTGAATATATGAAGTGAATTTTTTAATCACTCTATGTTCTTATTAGTCATTTCTGTGAAATTCTCAAATTTTAGCACAAATTTCCGATACTTTACCGTAATTATATTTTTGGTTTCGTTCATAACAGAAATACATAATTTTTTATTTTATTGTCTAACATAGAGATACATAAACGTAAAATAAACATAAATCGAACATTATCAATAGGGGATGTTGCAGATCCTCATAATGTCATCGACGGTCTTCATAAAGTCGCATCTAGCTTGATTGGAACTTTCTCGAAAACTTTGATAAGTCGACCACATAGCAAATCGTCGTCGTTCTTTTCACGGTTCATGAACCGATTCCCTTTATTGTCGATTGATGGCGAGTGGTACTCGATCTTCTCTACCTTCGCCGTAAGGAACAAGTTCCAAAGTTTCACGTACCTCTTTTGGGGTGTACACGTGATCTTGAATTGCGACGGTTCGTCACGGAAAATGGGAAATTCCAAGAACCCATTTGATGTTCAATTTCATGTCCATTTTTATTTTTGTGTTGTTGTATGGAAAAATATAAGAGGGTGCTTTTATAGTATAAGGATGTAAACATGGACCATATAAGTCCTATCTTTGTGTTGGAAAACCGGAAGTTAAATTTGGTTTCTACTTAAGACTAAAATTGAAAGTAAACTTCAAAATGCTTTGGGATGAAAAACTAGAATAAATAGCAACATGTAACTTCAAAATCTCATATATTCAAATTTTTGGCAAATGGTCAATTAACAAAAATGAATATATTTCCACATCATAATACATTATCAAAATGAAGTTAACATTACAATGCTACCTATACTACTTGAAAGAGCCGAAAAAAGTGTCGCCAGATAAATCCACTGGTGCCACCCCTTTCGACTTTTCCCTATTTATTTCTATATATTTCTCTCAACTTGTTGTATTCTTGCATCCTTACTTTGGTGATGTCGGTGGTATCGGGCATCCCGTTTTCAAGTAGACTTGAATAAAATGTCGTGGATTTGAAATCCACCCAACACAAATGATACGATCAACGGGATTTGGTGTAGGAGCAGTGCGCAGAGGCAAATAAGTCTCCGAAAAACCGTATCGGGTAAGATTAATACACACCTTCTCATACGCACTTGCTATGAGATGACCCATTTCAGGAAACCGCATCCATTTCTCCTCCACTGCACATCCAACCTTAATAGGTACTAGTGCATGATGTATTTCCTTAACCTTTTCCTTACTCCTGAACACACGTGTGTACAACTTTGTATGTTCCGTCAACTCTGTGATCAGAGTATCTCGCACAATATTATAATAATCTTCACGGCTACCTAGCAAACAAGATACAACTCAAAAGCCACAATTACCGTCACCAGCCACATTAACGATCATTTCAACATATTTGTGCATGAAAACCGGTATGTGATCGATGAAAGGTATTTTTGATGGAGGCGGTGTATGTGGTGGTTTGCTAATACGAGCACCTTTGGAAACATATTTATGAGATTTCGGTGTAGGTGAGTCATGAAATACCTTGTCAGCATGTTCATAATACGAAGGATTTCTCGTAGTAGAATTGTCAGTCGGTGTAGGTTTCAACTTTTTCGGTGTACCTTTTGTTTTTACCGGTTGGGAGGGTGGTTTCAAATTCGTGGTCTCCGGGAACGCAATTTTTCTCAACTCTTCTTTGATTTGGAGTTTTGTGACGTCATCGGCTCTCAAAAATCTCGCTTGTATTGCTTCCCATTCGGTAAGGATGGAGATATTTGATTTATCACTTTTCATTTTCCCGTCATCCTCAAAACTAAGTCTCTTTCAATGATTAGATACCTCATCCATACCTATCGGGACATTCCCACTTAGCTTCTTGGCTATCACACAAGCACATGGGAGACCATATGTTTTCACAATTGTGCACCCATATTTTGAGGTGTCATCACCACAGTTGAAGCTCTTGTGGCCTCATGGAAAATATAATTAAGCGTCGCCCGAGATATGTTACCGACCAATTGAGAATATAGCATATTCTCCTTGAACCTGTGTTCCAACACTGTGATACTGCGACCAAATGTCATTTGTATCTCATTATGCTGGTTCATGATCATATGGTTCACAACTTCCCAACCCGTAATCAAATCGCCCTTGCTATTTGCCAACCAATTCTTGAGACAAGCATGTGAAGATTCAACTCGATTTAATGTTGCATGTCCGAGGTGCATAACCTGATCAGTCCATGCATAAACAAATTTCTCCTTCACTTGATCAAGTATCGTGCTCTCCACATATTTCAACAGATTCAGATATTTCTCACAAACAGCTCAAAATTGTAAAACAACATCAGTATACATCTCTTTTATAGATGCATTAACACTAGCATTCCATGCAGCCATGATTTTATCCACAATAACACCGGACTTTACCAACTTTCCATCTTCATCCGCTACCTATTTCGACCCCACAACAGGTTTAACCCGATTTCTCACATTTTTTGTAATATGGTACCTACAAAGTAATGCGGAAGAAGTCGGAAATACGGTTGCAACGACATTCATTAAAGTCGTATCACGGTCGGTGACAATTACCTTTGACATATCATCTTGGTCCTTCAACATGGACCGACACACCTCTAACGCCCAATGAAGTTGTCTTCTTTTTCGCATTCGAGAAATGCAAAACCAATTGGGTACGTCTTCTCGTTCGATGTAACACCAACAATTTCCAACAACGGAAGTTTGTACTTGTTGGTTTTGTACGTCGAATTCATTATGAGCACGGTAGGAAATGTGTTAAACAATTTAATGGAATCAGGATAAGTCCAGAAAATGTCTCTAACATTTTCCCCATCATCACCCTGTCGGTGCCTACAAACATAATTATTGTCATCAAGAATTTTCAGAAGGTGTTGCATTTCGGTTCGATCCTCTCGAATGGCCAACTTCGTTTAAGAGCGCTTGTTGTACACTTGTTTGATATTAGAGGTGTTCTCTGGTCTTTTGTGCTTCAAGGTTGCAAGAATGTTTTTGGGAGGTACCAGATTCAAAGTCATGTCGGAAACACAAATTTTCTCATCCGGAAGTAACCGACATGCTATTGGATGACCGACCAACTTTGGAGTTAAATCATGTTTGTGTTCTCCCCTAATCACATTAAACTTCCACTTATTGTTGCCCATGAGATAACCACGCAACCTAAACGGACACTCACACTTTCTTGTGTCAGTTTCCTCGCGTTTCAAATTTTGAATGCGAGCCACATATTTTCCGTTCCTTTCGCAAGTCAAAATAACAAAGACATTTCTTCTATCAGTGCCGAAATCAGACCTTGCTATTACGATACCAAATCCTAACCTCGTTGCCTCTAAACGAATCCACTGCAACATATCGTCCCGGAATTCAAATTCTTGAACATTTACAAAATGTTCACGAACATCAACCGCCTTAATTACGCAGGGTGGAACAACGACCGACGATACAACTTCAGTGTCATCGGGCTTAGGAATATTATCGGGGTGCACCATATCTATGTAACATAATACAAATAATAAATACACAAAACAAAGACAAAACCGTGGAAACTGCTGCATAATTGTTTACGGTGATTTCTCGTAAACAACCGCTAGTCTTCCAATTTTTACTATTTATTATTGGTTACTTACAGGATCGACTAGATTGATCCTAGGACACATGTGTCATAATAGATTTTTATGTTCAAACCCATGATCTTCAATTGATTCTTAAAGCACTTACTTAAAGTTGACTATGGAAATATACTGACTGTTTGTGTAAAGATTTCGAACTTAAACTTGATTATTGACAATTGAATGTAAAGGTAAGGACACCCTTAAAAAGTAACAATTTCTGGGAAATACAATAAAAGTTTGAAAGTAAATAGGTTTCTAGAACAATAAGTGTTTAAAGGCAAATGGAATAAAGGTAAAAAGAAAAGAATCGAAATACTTTAACGGTAAAAGTGCAGGAAACTGGAAATAAATGATAATAAACTGGCATTTAAATTATAAAACAACATGATGTTCTTAACGTACATGATATCTCCTTGACTCGTTTCCCTTTCGATCGCGGTAATTTGAGTATTTGAGAAATTTTAGTACATCTAACGAACACACCAAAATCTAATAGAAAACATCTATTTATAATGTTCTGACCCTAACGGTCCTACTATAATATTGCGCCACGTTTAAGACATGCAAGTCTCTTTCGTTCACCAATCTCCACGCGTCCCTTACAATGGCGCCTTTTTATTCAAAATTGAATCTTCGTGTTCCATTCAAATTCAATTCCATAACCATTTGTATTTCACTTCAATCCTTTGTTTGGACCGCTCCAATGTTGACATATTTATTTAAAGGAATTTCTTCATATCCTAAAAATACTAAAGATTTTAGTTCGAAATATCGCTCACCATTGGCAATCGAAGAATCCTTTCTATGAAACAAAGGTCTTATGTTCACCTATCACCAACAAATATTAATCTCTTTTCCAGGTGATAGTAAACATATTTTATTCGTCTATGCCAATTTTACCCTTTTCGAAATTGCCAGCTAACAAATTGCCCCTCAAGAACAGTTATTTCGACGGATATAGAGAAATATTTGTTCTTGAATATCTCATGCAATTTCGACACAGTAATGATGATTTCACTGTACATGACGTCAGAGTAGGTATCCAACTTTTCTGCGAATGTCTAATCAGCACACCTAAACGTGCTATCATGGCAGTTAAATGTTAATAATTAGAGAAAACGTCATTTCCCAAATGACAACACGTCACACCCTAGGAAGTTGAAAAAATTCACCTTTTTGCCTTTTCAATAAAATGCTTACCCGTGTCCCACTACTCTCCAAGGGTCAAAAAATTTCTAACCGTTGAAGAAGCTATAAAACACTTCATCTTCTTCATTCTGAACTTTTCCCAAATCTCTCTCATTCTCAAACAAACCAGATTCTGCACTCTCAGTTTCCTTAAACAAAAACAAATATTCACCATCAGAAAGACTAATTTGTTTCACCATGTCTTCATCAACAATGCCAACAACAACTTCCAAGAAATCTGAGAAATCCAAACAACCCATGGATTCCACCAAAACACCGGCGAGCAAAATCATCAACCTGGGTAACCAAGAGTTCATCTCCACTCCAAAAATGACTCGGAGCAAAAGGCTATCTATGCCTCGTGTAATAATCCCCACTATTGTTTGATAAAACCCTAGGAGTAATGGGTCCGTTGATTTCACAGAGCGTGTGGCAAAACGAAGATTCTTTCCGCCTATTTCATGACCAAACCTATTATTAATAAGTCGTATCATCACAACGAAAATTGATGATTCGTGGCCAAATTGCCTAAAACCCTAGAGGAGCTAGTGACGGCATAGTAACGGCACTAACAAGGACCCTTTTAACATGGATTATGTCATCGTAACTTTAAACCCTTCCGTTTTGTCCTACATCCGACCAACCAAAATTGGCTTGCTAAGGTGGAGAGCAAGAAATCTCAGGAATGGGAAAATTTAGGCATTCTCAATTTGATTCGAATGTCTAAATTAGGGTTTAGCTATAGCCACCCCTTTTTGTTGGCTTCTCTATATTTCTGGGACAGCACTTACAACACGTTCCATCTTCCCTGTGGATGGTAACACCACTTTCTTCGACATAGCCATTCTCGGACTTTCTCCTATTGGAGAAACTTTTGATCCTAATGAGGACGCGGAGAATCTCATTGAATTTGAGCTCAAGCATGCCGCTCCAAATATATTGCTTTCTACCATTCTGAGGAAGAAGTCTCAGAAGTTGAACACATAGCCTTCTTAGCACTATGGCTATCGAAATATGTTTTCTGCAGCAAATCCCTTCAAGTGGCTAGTAGATTCATTACCTTAGCCAATCAACTTCACCATGGTCGAAAAGTCCGCATCAATCATTGTCCATTTGTACGAAAGCATTTGTCAGTATTGAAATTAAAACCTACAAAGCCGCACAAATCTTCTTCTGGCCCTTTTGGTTGTTGCAACTTTGGTGAATGCCACTTTCGAATCATCTCTATCAACCTCAGAACACTTAATGAAGATCATCCCGATGTTGCCAATCGTAACATTGAGGAACCAGTTATTGAAACTCACGCCAAATGATGAGAAAGAGAATTTCAAAACCGACTTTTCAATACATGATGATCTTCTCGAAGGCACAATTTTGACTTTTCGATGGCTCCATTGCTACTCGAAATTATGGACCAACTTGGTTCACTATGCCTCGGAGCAAGCTATTTTGGAAACAACAACAAAAATATCTGAGTGCTTTTTAACTCCTGCACTTATCGCTTCAAGGATCACCCTCACAAGAGTCAAGCACATATCCTTGCTTATCAACCCAATTTTGTAGCTCGACAGTTTGGTGGTCGATTCTTCCCGAACCTCTTTTGACAAGAAGAGAGAAATATGCCTAGCAGGGTACCTTATCCTCCAAAGAAATCGAAATCGACAAAGGCGTTATGAAGATTTTATGAGTTTTCGCTAGTTTATTTCGTTCCTCCTTCTACAAAACAAGAGATTTCCATACTTGGTGGATGCTATTATTCGAATAACATGTTTGATACCACGAAATCCAACAATATTTAATGACTTTTTCCTTTGTGCAGGAAAACATCCAGAAAGGTAGGCTTACTCATGTCAAAGAAATTCGAGCTTTCCAAAAATACTTTGAAATTGTGTATAACCCAATGAACATGCACCGAACTGTTTATGATGCAGCAAAAACTTTAAAAGAAAAATTTGAAAAACAACTCCCAACAGTTCGATGTCCTTCTTACGTAAAACCTGAAGATAGGTATAAATGGGCTTTTAAACATAAACCTCCCAAATTTCCCAATTTACCTACTTCCGAATTGGCTCTTGCCTTTTTTCCCCCATACCCTGGGTGGTTGTGTTTTTGGGATCTTCTTCAGGCTAAAATGATGCCAAAAACCCCCAAAGAGTTACATGGGCGAAACGGATTTATACAATTTCAAAGGGTACCTTCGCTATGACTTGTCGTGTTCATTAAATCTCAAGAGAAGGAAGTCGAAAGCAAATTGAAGTTCCTTAAAATGCTATTTTTGTTTTATCTTAACCATGTTCTCAATCATTTCATTATTGATTTGAAGTCTTTGAAAGACAAAGTCGCGCTAAAGTCGGCTCAACTTCAACTTCACAAACACCAACCATCATCACTACAAATCCTCCTGAGGTAGACAACACTTTGAAGAAAAAGAAAAGAAGGTATTTTCATGCTTACCTCTTTACTATTTGAAATTCCTTCTAAATTGGTTAATCATCTTAGTCACACTTTCGCAAGTGGCTTGCCCCAAAGTCCCCAAGAAACGAAAGCATGAAACTCTTCGACCAAGATGAACCACGGAAAACGACGATACCTCAATCCTCAAAAGAAAAGAAGAAAAAGCCTTCACAACGGTGAAGCTTCTCAAGTCGCTAAGTCCATTAGCAAAGAAGTTTCGCCAATGCTCCTCAAACCAAATCTAAAGTCTCTTCGAATCCTCTATCTTCAAGAATCACGCTCGTAACAAATTGGCGGAATGCTACTCGATAGAAAGGTAAGGTTACTTGATGCCTTTCGCGAACTTACACAACTTTAAGGCACGCGATCCACGATCTTTTTATGCAGTATTCCTTCTACTCAATCTTCCTAATATCCAAAATTCAACCTGTACCTTCTCCTCAACCGAAGGCTCAAATGAGGATGCTTTAAACAAAGGTTCATCTATGTGGCTACCCACAGACCAAGCCTTAGATCAACAAGTAACTTCGCCTCCCTGGGTAAAACCTTAGATCACCGGCTACTTCTTCATTGGTGGAGAACTTGAGGGTAGATGAACCAAACATTGGGGTTGAAACCCCTATCATTGATATTCTAGTGACTCTTCTCCGAAAAGGCGATTCGCTAGTCAAACCGATGGAGACAATGATCGCACACTGTGAGTCACTATTTTGCAAGTGACAACGAAGATGAAGGGATGCAAGCGGAAGGTGAAGATGGGAGAATGGAGGTAGAGGGTGCGATGAGGAAACGCAGTAAAATGGAAATTCGCTTCATTACGCCAAGCCGAATCCTCCATCCTCTCAAGAGCAAAAGGCAGAGATGAAGAAGAATAATCCTTTAAAATACCTCAAATTGATGCTATCTCAATGTGGTCCTTCTTCGAGCACGATTCCATCTAGTGATTCGAGTCAATCAAAAGAGGATACGCCTCTCACTTCTCTTGACCAGCTTCAAGAGGTTAATAATACTATTTTTCAAGTTGATTTCTTCACCATCTTACAAGACAACCCCGGGTTTACTTTTCGATGAAGAATCTTTTGACACAAATAGATCTTAGTATTTGCCCTCCGACGTGGTCGAGATCATTTATGATTTGCAACTCCTCCTTGAGGAAGTTAATCGCATACATCGCTTCATGGTATCGAAGCTAAAACTCGAACCAAACGAGAAGCTTTATCTAACGCCTATGACGAGCTTTAAAAGGAAGTTGCGAAAATAAAGATAGGCACTAGGTCGGTCTATCTTATTCGGAGTCCCATTGAGGAGCTTAAATGAAAATCGCGGGGCGAAGGTGAAGCGATAACTCGCGGCGATGATCGTGGATTGGGCTTCACGAGTCTTAAAGATGGAGGCGGCCGGTATAAGCCGAAATCAAGAGCTTGAAAGCATCAAACACACGAATCAATGTAGAATCAACTTGTGCAAAAACAAATTTGCTAGGTTGAAACAAGATGCTTTTTACTTCTTGGAAATGTTTAAAAAACTTTATTATGTATTCCTATATTTCGAACATGACTCATATTTGTTATTTACATGGCTCTCTTAGCTCTATTCCATCTTCAATATCTATTTAGTTCAAGTAATTCGTATTTTATACCTTTATATTTTACCTTATTTCCGATTACTTTAAGATTCTTCTTTTAATTCCTCTAGGCATTATTCGAAAATGTTTTCAACAAAATGGGGTGACCATTTACCGAGTACTCTATTCTTCTTATCCATAGGCAAAATAACTTTCGGATCATTGGTTGAAAATTTCTTGTTCTTAACTCTTTTTGTACGCCCTAGCTACTTTTCTTTCTCGCCTCATAAGCACGTAGCCTTTCTTCATCTATATCCACTAATTCATTCATCATCATTTCATTGATCAATGGGTATTTCGTTATCTTTGGATGATTGTAGATGTATTTCACCGCAACACCGTCGTGCCCAAATGTAAGTCGAAAGTGGTATTATTGCCTCCTTAGGAGACGTTCGTGCCCATAGAGCTTGATCTAAGGTTTTGTGCCAATTTCTTGGTTTTCGACCTATATGCTTCTTGATCAAACCTATTATGACTTTATTGGCGCTTTGACGACCGCTTGGGGAATAAGGTGTTGATGTGATTAGTTTGAATCCTATTTCTTGTGCGAACTCTTATTTTGTGAAAACAACCTTTTGTTCGGTATCCCCAAATATATTTTCGAATAAATTCTATAATAGCTTCTTGGTCTACATTCACTAAAGGAATCGCGACCCACTTTGTGAAATAGTCTATTCCTACAAGAATATATTTTTGTCCTTTAGATGATGTTGGCGAATTTCACCAATTAAATCTAATGCCCATCCCCGGGCCAAGGCTTAACAATCGAATGTAGCTCGCTTGCGGAGCATGTTGAATGCCAGCATGGACTTGACACTCTTCACAACCTTTGGCGAATTCTATGCAATCTTAGTGGGCCAATACATTCCATATCTGAACAAGAGCCATTTCATTTTGTGGCCTTGATGTGCCCATGTGCACATTAGACAAGGCTAAATATGCTTCGCAAACATTTGAGTAGCACTCCTTCCGAGGTCTTCTTAAATAATTCATTCCCGATCACTACGTAAGACAATGCTCGTACTTGACTTTCCTCGTATTTATTGAAGGGAAATAGTTTACTATAGGAGTCCGCTAATCAGATGCTAAAGCATCTATGTTAAAAACTTGAATTCCTCTGGTTTGCATAACCTATTTTCGCATTTTAAATCTAAGGGTGATAACTTTGTAGCCATTATTCTTCCCTAGCTTCTATGAGGTATTGGAGTTTTTTTTGATATCCTATATCCTATTTGAGCGGTCATTTGCCTCTTGATTATCACTTCTAGGAATGTGTTTTAAGTCCACATATTCAAATTTCTTGATTAATCGATTAGCAATAACGAAGTACATGATCAAATTTTCTTTGATACACTTGTATTCTTTGGTTATTTGCTTGATGACTAGTTCGAGTCTCCTCTTATTTCGACTGTTGCCCCAATTCCAACAAAGCTTCAAGTCCGAATTAGTGCTTCATTCATTGTTCGAACATAAAGGGCCTTCCAACTTATACTTGAATTTTGTTGGAATTCGAAATGATACATATTCGACACCACTTCCATTTTTATGTGTTGAGCCATCGAAATATAATTTCCATGGTGAGTTTCGACATAATCGAATGCGAAATTCTCATTCACGAGTGGTCACTATGAAATGAAACCACCTTTTTCATTGTAAAGGCTTAAAGGCGATTATATTATTGAGTGTGAGTGTTCATTTACCAATCCTGCTGGCATGATTGGCTTTGACAACATATGTTTAATGACATCAAAGTGAGACGAAACATAAACATCAACAGTTTAATATAACACTTGAGTTTTGTACACGAAAATAAGAAAAGACATAGTTTTTCTATATATTGTACCTAGTTTACGCATTATTTAAAACTCTACTAATATAGTAAATGGCTCTTTCGATGCCATCTTTTCTCTCGGCCAAGATGCTTCCTATGGTTACATTAGAGGCGAGATATACAATCGCATTGGCCTATCTTTAGAAGGGGCTAGGATCGGAGGTGCATCAAGTAAGTCTTGATTTTTCAAATGCTTCTTGATGTTGATCTCCAATCAAAATTGTCCCGATTTATGCGCAACAATGGAGAGAAAGCTTGGGTTCGCCCAAGTTGGATATAAATCTCCTCAAAAGTTGATTTTACCCAAAAGGGATTGCGTTCTTTCTTTGTTGAAGGAGGCTTTGTCTCCATGATGGCCTTTGTTTTATTCAAAGTTGATTTCGATCTTGTGAACCACGAAGGAAATCCTCACCGCGAAAAAAGCACACTTAAGAGGGTTCATTTTAAGCCATGCTTCCTCATTCGTTCGAATGATTGGCTCAAGTGATTTAAATGATCCTCATCGAAACCGATTTGACCACTATATCATCTATGGCATAAATGTTTCGATAAAGTCATGGAATATTATGTTCATTGCTCTTTGGTATGTTGCCCCAAAGATTTTTAAGCCAAAGGGCATTACTACCCATTCATATGTGCCTAAAGCGCTGGGCATCGGAAGTTGGGGACATCATCCTCCGCAATGAAAATCGATGATAGCCGAATATCCGTCTAGCATACTCGTATTCATAACCGCGTAATCAATTAACATTTCGCTATAGGCATAGAGTATTCGGGGTAGCAGATTCAAGTCCCTAAAATCTATGCAAATGCGTAAAGAACCATTTTTTTAATAACAGTACAATATTAGCAAGCCATTCGGTACTCGTGGTTACGATAAACTTGCGTGAACAATCGCTTCTATTTACGCCTTGATCTTCGAGAGGATTCTTGTGCGAATCTTCTAGGCGCTTGATGGGCTTCTTGCCATCCTTGATCGGAAGCCTATGTTCCACCGCTCTTTTCAAACCGCATTTCGTCGTAATCCTGTGTAAACAATCTTTATTTGCTTTGAGCAATTCGATCACCTTATGCTTCAAAGGATTGAGTTTCGCACTAATGTACGTTACTTTTTTCGACTTCATCCCCAATATTAACTTCCTCCAAGGGTCTTGAGCCGACATCTTGGCATTCGTTGATCTGGATCTTTTCAAACCTAATGGCTCTTGATCATAGATAGCGTCCGATCCATTGGTGTGGAAGTTTGTCTTTCATTGGTGGGGTTAGATGGGTGCCCTCGGGACTTGCTTTTTGTTTTTGTTTTTGTTTTATGGCTTGGCACCATATTTTGTATCTCGGCTCGAGAGCCGTTTTTCTTATTCTCATAGGCGACCGATAGTAGTTGGTTTCGATAACACCCTTCGTTGTCGGCCGGTTGGCGGATCGTCAAGTCTCACCTTCTTCTTCAACTTCTTGTCCATCCCATCGTTCTCTATCCCACTGGAAGCCATTGGGACGCAGTGTTAGAGAATAGTAGGCATTTTCATTTGGTTGAAGTACTCTTGGGGTTGCATGGCCCAATGTTGGCCATGTTACGGTCAAAATTCCTCTTATCAACATGATTAATATCGTCATATAATAACTCTAGTCACCTCTATATTTTCAACTATTCCATCCTCTCTCCATAGTACTAATCTTTGATGCATTGAAGAGGGACTCAATTCCGTGGATCCATTCTCCGCCAAGTAGCATGTTGTAGTTGGCCTTGCTATTACCATGAACATGGTTGGCCTAGTCGGGAACCAACCGTGAGATTCACTTGTATTACCCTAGTGTCTTACCAACTTTACCTTCGAATTGGAGAGTACCATGTTATGAGGTCGAACGTAATCCTGCATCCCTATCCTTTTTAGCATGAATCGGGCATTAAATTGACCAGCTCCCATCAACCAAGATTTTATTTACGCCGTGTTGCTCCACTTTGGCCCGATGAGCGAGAGGTTTCAAATGATTCTTCATTCCTCGTCTGTCTTTCGAAAAGCGTTACGCTCTTGATCGCACTTATTCATTATATAGTAACACACGGCCTATGTTTGGCCATTTCCTCTTCGTCTGCTTTCCTCTCCAACCCATACTAGATTATGTTCAAACGCAAGGTAAAGCGATACAACATTATAATTGGCGTTAAAGAAAGACTCCTCGAAATCATCGGTCATTAGATCTTCTTGCTTCCTTTTGTTCTTGACCTCCTTTTTGGTGAGAATAACTTGGATCTGGGTTTGCCCCAGTGAGTTTGACTTTTGTTAGTGCTAGACTCGCCAATTTCCATGGGCTTGGCCTTCTTGTTACGTTGGTGTCTGCGCCATTGAGGCGCGACATTGGGTTTTTTTATAATTTTCCGATTTCCTCCCTTCTATTCATTAAATAGGTATTATAGCGAAATGCGCCATTTGCCCTTCCTTTGTCATTCTTTGCTTGCAGCCACCTATCGGTAGGGCAGGAAAGATACCTTCCTTGCTTCCCTAGGATAAGGATGCCGTCTTTCGCATGGTTACGCCGGCGGTTTTGGGATTCCAATTTGGCGTCCCCAACCGAAACGAACGGGACTGTTTCAAATGCTTGACATTCCTTTATCATAAAGCGCACATCCGGGACAAATCGGACATTCCGTACCAATCTTGTGGCATCGAACTATGAATTCGTGAAGCTTTCATCATCGGTATACCATACAACCGATTGTCTTGCCTCCAAATTCTTTTTCGGCCCTTTCGAATTATATCGGTTTCACAATGTTGCATCTTGGCATGAACTTGTCTTGGTTCTTCTTATGATGTGAAATAGGTAATCACGCAGTTGCATCTTTCTTTGGCAAGCTTTCCTCTTTTGTTCTCTTTCTTTCTCAAGCATCGCTCCACTTCTTGCATGTGTGGTGATCCACCATGTTTACTCGGTTTTTCATTTCGACCTTCTCGAACTTCATTTAGAGCCTTAAATTTTTGTCGACAATATCTTGGCCTCGATGTTTTTCTTTCATTAATTTTGTCTTGAGCACCTTTGGAAGGTTATCGGTAGTTCCTTTCTTAACCAAGACGAAACCTCCATCTTCCTCGAACTCCACGTTGTTTTAACCTTGTTCTCGCTTGATCATGTTGATTTCCAAAGGCTCGGCATAGTTGGTTTCGCCATCGAACGGATCCGTATCCACTTTCATGGGGTTTTTTGTCCGCAAATTTCAACTGCCATCCTTGATTGCATTCTCAAATCCAAAGAAAGCAGTGAGGTTTTATGACCTAGGAAATTATGGTACTTACAAAACCCTCTTCTTCCTTTGTTCCAATGGAGGAATCTTAAGGTTCGGAGGAACTATTAATCGCCATCCTTAACAAGCAAATCGATTTCATCACATTTAGTTATATCGAAGTGTATATTTTCTTAGGATATTTCTCATTTTTCTCATTTTCGATCGTTTTTCCATTGGAAGGAAGCGTAACTCGCAAGCGTGGGAGGTCTTTTAGTTCAAGAAGATCTATTTCGAATCGGTTGTATGGGTCTTGAAATCATCTATGTTTTCTTCTTCCGCGGCTATTCGCTCTTTCTTATGATTCTTACTAGCCCTAGCCTTTTCCGCTTTTACTTGTCGAACTCTATCGCCAATTGGGCCATATTAGATTTGGGTATCCGGTTTCTTTCGAATGGAATAATCTAGGCCTCCTGCAGCCATTTCGACCAATTCATGTGCACTCTTGTAAAACATCTAGATTTTAACGAATGGAATCTATTCGGTTCTATTTATGTTCTCTTTTTATGTTTGCCGTTCTTTTGATTTTGGATTGGCCCATGTAGAGCTCATGGCTTCCAAATATCCGGGGTAATGTGGTGAACCACGTAACGCGTTCTTTGTCAAAGAACTTGGAAAATATTTTATCCTAAGATTTTCGTTATTTGATATATCCGCTACCAAATATCTCGCTATGTGTTCTCTTCACTCGGTATCACAAATTTTGTAAATTTGGGGACTTTGAAACCCCAGGTAATTTGTTGTAGAATGTAACCTACAATAGAGAAGTATAATTTGGCCTTCTAAATCCGAATTTACACCATTTTGGGCCATTATTCTTTCTATCATAGCGGTTAGGTTATTTTACGCCACTAAATTGTCGTTCGACCCTATGGACAATTTAATTCGTCCCGGACAACCACTAACGGTCTAGGCCGTTCGATCCGGTCTTCTTGAACGTCTGTTGCCTTTTCTTTCTCTCGGGGGTCGAACTTGTTCAATGGTAGGTTCTTCGTTCGAATCACCACCGGATTCTCGTCTCATCGGGGCACCAAAAATCTGCTATCCTAGACATCGGTGTTTTCTTGGTTTGTTCTATTTATATTGAATTAAAGGACCAAAAATAGCATTCATTTCGCGGGCTAGACTCCTATATCATGGTTCTTGCCATCCATCTTTGTTTAAACGCTGATTGTTAGTCGTGGTAGGCCATTGGTTACGATTTCCCAAGTTCGAGTTTGTAGCGAAATGGTTCGTTCGAACCGATCCTCGGACCGAGACAAAATGGGTGCGTTATGTAACCCCGCCATAAACGAAGTTGGCATCCCATATGGTGGATCTCGGCCTTAAAGGGTCAAAACCCGGAGGCCTAGTGGGAGTCGAATATGGTTGACTTCTGCGTGGCATAGTTGAAATGGCGATGGTATTTCACACTAAATGGGGCGCGTTCAACTACCCATGGGATAGTACTAGAGGCATCGGTGGCTTAAACGATTGCTGACGCCCTTGTAAGGAGGTTTGTCCCTATCTTGGTTGGTTGTATTTGTCATTGTTTTGACGTTGTCTTCGGTATATATGATTATTATCTTTTATTTTACCACTTGAAGGTTCATATACCAATTCAAATTTTGCAATGTTCATAAAATTCTAATAAATGGTTTCTAATATGACACCGTCCTTCGTGCCAATTTGTTTACTGTGATTTCGTAAACAACCGCTAGTCTTCCAATTTTACTATTTATTATTGGTTACTTACAGGATCGACTAGATTGATCCTAGGACACATGTGTCATAATAGATTTTTATGTTCAAACCCATGATCTTCAATTGATTCTTAAAGCACTTACTTAAAGTTGACTATGGAAATATACTGACTGTTTGTGTAAAGATTTCGAACTTAAACTTGATTATTGACAATTGAATGTAAAGGTAAGGACACCCTTAAAAAGTAACGATTTCTGGGAAATACAATAAAAGTTTGAAAGTAAATAGGTTTCTAGAACAATAAGTGTTTAAAGGCAAATGGAATAAAGGTAAAAAGAAAATAATCGAAATACTTTAACGGTAAAAGTGCAGGAAACTGGAAATAAATGATAATAAACTGGCATTTAAATTATAAAACAACATGATGTTCTTAACGTACATGATATCTCCTTGACTCGTTTCCCTTTCGATCGCGGTAATTTGAGTATTTGAGAAATTTTTAGTACATCTAACGAACACACCAAAATCTAATAGAAAACATCTATTTATAATGTTCTGACCCTAACGGTCCTACTATAATATTGCGCCACGTTTAAGACATGCAAGTCTCTTTCGTTCACCAATCTCCACGCGTCCCTTACAATGGCGCCTTTTTTATTCAAAATTGAATCTTGAGTTCCATTCAAATTCAATTCCATAACCATTTGTATTTCACTTCAATCCTTTGTTTGGACCGCTCCAATGTTGACATATTTATTTAAAGGAATTTCTTCATATCCTAAAAAATACTAAAGATTTTAGTTTGAAATATCGCTCACCATTGGCAATCGAAGAATCCTTTCTCTATGAAACAAAAAGGTCTTATGTTCACCTATCACCAACAAATATTAATCTCTTTTCCAGGTGATAGTAAACATATTTTATTCGTCTATGCCAATTTTACCCTTTTCGAAATTGCCAGCTAACAATAATTTCAAAACAGCGACAACACCGGAAATAAACTTCCGGTTAAGTTCAACTACTAACCAAAAATAAACTTTTGGTTTGTACGTGACCTTATTTTCAGCAACAAGTTAAAGATTAATGCAAAGAACGAGGGATGATGTTTACCTTAAATTCTTCTTTGTTGAGCTTTTTCTGATATGATGAACCAAAAAAAGTATGGATTTGGAGTGGAAAACGGATTGGCAATGGAGAGGGTTGAAGGAGAAAGTGAAGAATGGTGGTGATCACCATGGTTGCTGCTTATAACAATCAGCATTCGTGACAGAACCAGAAATAAACTTTCTGTAACATACAAAATATTCAGGTGGCATATAATTCAATGTTCCCGCTTTTGTGACCGGAGTTATACCTCCGATACCATACCAGAAGTTAACATCCGCTACTATTTTTTATTGATTCAAGAGTGCCACTATATTTTGACTAGTTTGAACAAAATTGAGTGTTAGTCGAAAATAAACTTCCGATTTTAAAAAGGGTATTTTGAGATTTTTACGGAGTGCACCTCACCCTTATGAGATGAATTAAAAAATTCACTTACATGAATTTAGATGACTCTCTTTTTCTTCTTTGTAAAATCTTTTCGAACCATAGTGTTGTAGAAGATAGTGTGCTCTTACAAAAACATGCTTTGGAGGTTAGGTTAGACATCATGAAGGTTTTTTTCAATTTCCATTCCATGGGAATGTGGAAATATTTGGCGTAGATCATTTGGTCATTGTCCATAGATCTCGCTTTTGTCATTCGTATCGCCTTTTAACATATGTTATAGATATGTCCTTTATAAAGAGCAAAACTAATTCTTTTTATTTTTCTTTTCTTTTCATTTTTATTCATATAATAAAAATAATAATAAATTTGTTAGTAATTTATAATTAATCAGTATTAAAAGCAAGTAAAAATTTCATATTTTTGTTATAATATTCAAAAAATTAAAAAGTTCAACAATTTTAAAAATAGTAATAATAAGGTAACATTCCAATTGAGTTATATTTTGAAAAATACAAGTTTTTAACACGTGTGATGTAATATAACATTTTTAATTAATACTAGTGTGATACCCATGCGTTTGCACGGATACCCATTAATGCTTGGTTATTTTGTTTAATATTGATGTTATGTAAAATTCAATATTATAAAAAAAAAAAATTTAAAGTATAAAAATGTGTTCTGAAATAAAAAAATATGTAAAATGTATGAAGTAAAAGCAATAAAATATATATCAATTAAAATAATATTATATTTTGTATTGGCAATTGTATAATAAAATACAAGATTAATAATATAAGGGATGATTATTATTATTTGAGCCCAATAAATCATTGATATATTATATAATGTGTTGCTATTGTATTAGGGAAGACGCATAATTGGAGTTGTCCAATAGTAAAACCTAAACGATTTACTTTGCCCAGACATTATAAGTTTTTACCAAAATAATCCCCGGAAAGGTTGCTAAAGTAGAATTGTGCGATGGAGTTGGAATGACAATTTGAGTTGTGCGATTGAGTTGGAATGACAAAGTTTGTTCAATATTGATATTATTGGAGAGGTAAATATGTTTTCATTAATATTCAATATTTTAATCAATAATTTCATACTCACGTTAATGTTTAATAGTTTGATAAATAATTTCATATTCGAGTTAATATTCAATATTTTGATAAGTAACTTTATATTTTCGTTAATATATAATATTTTGATAATAACTTTATGTTTCCGTTAATATTCAATATTTTGATTAGTAACTTCATGTTACCATAATATTCAATAGTTTCATCATTAACGACATGTTTCCTTTAATATTCAATAGTTTGACTAATAATTTCAGGTTGCAGTTAATATTATTGGGATACCCGTGCGTTCGCACGGATACCCGTTTCAGCCCTCTTATTTTTCTCAATATTGATATTATTGCAAAGGCAAATATAATTTAAAAAATGATTTTAAATAAAATGAAAAAATGGTTTGATCTATAGTAATTTATTTATATATTAAAAAAAAGTTAGGTAAAATAAAATATTTTTTTTAAGTTAGTTGTACAAAAATAAAACTGATGCTTATACAACAAACTTAACAAAATTTTGATAAATTCATGTTCCTGTTAATATTTAATATTTTTATTAGTAATTTTATGTTCTCTTTAATATTTAAAATAATTATCAGTAACTTAATGTTTCCGTTAATATTCAAGTAGCTTCGTGTCTCTTAATATCAATATTTTGATCGAATTGTTTTCGTTAATATTCAAAATTTGAATCAATAACTTCGTGTTCTCGTTGATATTCAATATTTTGATTAGTGATTTTATGTTTTCGTTAATATTCAATATGTTGCTCAATAATTTCATGTTCCCGTTATAATTATTACACGGGTACCAATATGGTACGTACATTTGTTCCCAAAATATTATAAAAGAATGAATTTTTTTAAAATAGATAATAAATCACTGCGTATAATTGTTTCAATATATAAAAACGTCATGTTTTCGTTAATATTCAATATTTTAATTAATAAATTTACTTTTCTGTTATTATTCAATATTTTGATCAGTAACTTCATGTTCCCGTTAATATTCAATATTTTGATCAACAATTTAATATTCTCGTTAATATTCAGTATATTTATCAGATTTAATTGCCACATAGGTATTAATAAAACTAATCTTGGTGACCAAGATAAAAGGTACTAACAATACAAACTAACAAATACTAAAGTACCCTTAAAACTAAACTTAATAGCTAAGTTATGGAACCACAACCTAAGAAGTTCTACAACTTCTGAATACAACCTCAGAAGTTCTTTAACTTCTGAGCAACAGAACTTCTGCTGACCCTCAGAAGTTCTGAATATGAATTATTCTCAACACCATCCCTTAACTCATTCATAGATAAGGTGTTCAGTCTTGACATCCTTCATCAGAACTTCTACAAGTTTTTTCTGGTTGCTACAGTGTGCGACTTCTAATACTCCATTTAGAAATGCAGATTTCTCCTTGAAAACTCATCCGACGCTGATGGTTTTCTTCTCCTTTGGAAGCTCAGTTAACTTCTAAGTCTTGTTGCTTTCTGAAGCCTCAAGTTCTTCTTTCATTGCCTTCAACCACACTTTTTATTGAGAACTTCTCCAATACCTATATGTTCAAAATGTCCTTCTGATTCTAGAACCGTATCTCGTTCTGGACTTTCTTCAGAAGTTTTACTTCCACCAGAAGTTCCACCTTTGTTTACTTCTGGATCTTGTCCAGAATCATCACCTTCAAAAGTTCCTCCTTCAGAATCATGACCACCACCAGAGGCTGGACTACCTTTAGAAGCTCCTCCTTCAGAAGGTCCACCTTTATAGTATCCAGATTCAATTTCATTTTCCGACTCTTCAGAAGTTCCAACTTCTGACTCTTCTTCAGAAGTTTCAACTTCTGACTCTTCTTCAGAAGTTTCAACTTCTAACTCGTCTTCAGAAGTTTCAACTTCTAACTCGTCTTCAGAAGTTTCAACTTCTGACTCTTCTTCAGAAGTTTCAACTTCTGACTCTTCTTCAGAAGTTTCAACTTCTGAAATGGGTCATCTCATAGCAAGTGCGTACGAGAAAGTGTGTATTAATCTTACCCGATACGGTTTTTCGGAGACTTATTTGCAATTTGATTCTCTATAAAAGACAAATGTAATGAAAATGAGGAGTCATCCACTTAATCTAAATCCAAGGTTATTATGAAGACAAACCTTGATGAAAACCCTAACTTTAATGTCTATGTGGCATATTCTCTGACTTTTATTGTGTAATAGCATTTTTATAGAATATTCAATAAATATAGCATTTTTATAGAATAATCAACCAATATAATATAATATTATATAATATAATATTTAATCAATATTATATATAATAAAATAAATAGATATAATATTCAACTAATATGAATAATAATAATAATCATAATATAATAATAAGAAATATTAATATCTAATCTTTATTTTCTAAGCATTTTTTTTAGAATATAATATAATATAATATAATATAATATAATATAATATAATATAATATAATATAATATAATATAATATAATATAATATAATATAATATAATATAATATAATATAATATAATATAATATAATATAATATAATATAATATAATATAATATAATATAATATAATATAATATAATATAATATAATATAATATTCAATAAATATTTTTAATAAAAATAATATAATAATAAATATTAATATCTAATCTTAATAACAATAATAATAAAATAATATTAATAATCCTATTATTATTATTATTAAATTATTACATTCATACCATTCTCAAATTCTTTTTCCATATTTTTTTAAAACTAACACTTCAATTCCATATTAATAATTATTCACACTATTATTTTTCTCTGCCTACCATTATCATATTTTTCTGCCTTCTCTCTAGCAGTTACTAATTTATCTTTTGATTTCCATAACATAAATTTACATAAATACAATGAAAGCTATTTACTAATTTATCTTTTGATTTCTAAAACATAAATTTTCATCAATACAATGAAAGTTAATAAAAACATCATTATCTCAATAACTTTATAGAATCATAAGCAATAACATTTATATATAACAAATGTGTTACTCTAATATTTTGAACAATTATCCCCTCAATTTAATTGATTTTGTTGGAACAGAAGATGAAAGAATAGAAAACTAGATTTGTGAAGAAGAAAAAGAAGATTAAGGAAATTGAGAATGAAATGAATGTGATGCTGAAAAATAAAAGTATATTGTGAATAATCGTTCTTCTTTGTTTACAAAGAAATGCTCCTTATATAGACACATTTCTTAGGCCTAATAGTGTAAACTAAACTAAGGCCCAAAACATCTAAAGCCCAAAGCATTCGACTCTAGCATACTCAAGAGTAACACTTCGACAGCCAAACAGTTCGAACAACACACTTATGCAATCGAATCAAATAGTACACAACAATACAACATACTTCGATACGCACCAATTCGAACATGAATTATTCATATTCTAACACAGCCCCTTAATTCATGTTCTCGAGACTTCTTATCCCGATGCTCTCTTTCAGCTCTTCGAATCTGACTTTCTTCGGAGGTTTGGTGAATATGTCAGCTAGTTGAACTTCAGTCTTGCAGTACTTTATTTCGATCTTCCCTTTGTTGACTTGATCTCTCAGAAAATGATACATTCTTTCAATGTGTTTACTTCGACCATGACACACTGGATGATTCATCAGGTTGATTGTTGATTTGTTGTCAACAAATAGCTTTATATTCTTAGGCTCCATTATCTTGAGTTCTTCAAGTAATATCTCGATCCATGCTGTTTGACATGCTGCATATGATGAAGCTACATATTATGCTTCACCCGATGACAAAGCCACAATGCTTTGTTTCTTTAAGCTCCAAGAGATTAGAGCACATTCGATCATAAAAATGTAGCCTGCAGTGCTTTTCTTTTCGTCTTGATCTCTACTGAAATCTAAATCAGTATATCCATGAACTTCGACACTTGTGTTATTCTTCGACTTCTTGGGAAACAACACCCCATGATCGACAGTTCCCTTTATATATCTCATCACCCTCTTTACTGCTTTGAGATGACACTCTTGATGTTTCTCCATAAATCTGCTCAGCAACCCAACACTTTGACATATATCTGGTCTTGTATTGTAGAGATATCTCAAGGATCCAATGATTTGTTTGTACCAAGTCGAATTTACAAACTCATCATTCGATTTTTTATTCAGCTTTGCTCCTGTCTCTAACGGAGTGACAACTTCGTTATAGTTGCTCATGTTAAATCTTTTCAGAATATCTTGAGCATACTTGGTATGATGCAAGAATACTCCTTCTTCAGTATTTTTGAATTCCATCCCTAGGAAATATGAGAGATTCCCTAAATCAGTCATTTTAAATTCTTGCATTAGCTTCGACTTGACCTTTACTATCTCAGCTTCGTCATCTCCAGTAATAAGTAAGTCATCTACATAGAGGCATAAAATGATTCGACTGACATTGTCGATATCTTTTACATACACTCCATGTTCAGAGACACATTTTGTGAAGTCTGCTTTGATTAGGAAGCTATCTATTCTCTTATTCCAAGCTCGAGGAGCTTGCTTCAAACCATAGAGAGTCTTTCGTAATCTGTACACCTTCGACTCCTATCCTTTGACGTCGAATCCTGGTGGTTGAGTGACATAGACTTCTTCTTCCAATGGTCCATTCAGGAATGCTGACTTTACACCCAGTCGATGCATCTTCCATCCCCTGTATGCTGTTGTCGAAACAACTATTCGAATTTTTCCCAGCCTAGCAACCGATGCATATACCTCATCAAAGTCTATTCCTGGCTTTTGTAGAAAACCTCTAGCCACCAGCCTTACTTTGTACTTAGCAATTTCTCCATTTGGCCTTCGTTTCACCTTGTATATCCACTTTACATCGATTGGCTTCTTATTCGTTCTTTCGACAAGCTCCCAAGTCTTGTTCTTTTCAATGGCTCTGAGTTTTTCTTTCTTGGCTTCGCACCAATTCGAATTACTCATTGCTTCATTCAAATCGATTGGTTCTGCTTCAGCCATCATCATGGCTTCTTTAACTAAATCACCATCATCATCAATCACTTGATCTGGAAATCTTTCATACCCAACTAACCTTGTTGATTCAGTTCTTGTTCTCGTTGACCTTCTTTCACTTTGTTCAGGTGGTTCTTCATTTCGACTAGTTGAAGCATTGCCTTGTTCACTTCGACTATTCGAAGGCTCATCTTGTGAATCTTCTTCAAATATAGTTATGACAGTGTCTAATTCCTGTGTTGAACCTCGACTCCAATCCCAACCTTTGCTTTCATCAATTTTAACATCTTTGTTAATTACTAGTTTATCTTCGATTGGCGAATACAGCTTATACGTATCAGTCAAATGATAACCTATGAGAACCATAACTTCACTTCGGTCATCCAGTTTTCTTCTTAATTGTTCAGGTACATGCCTGAAGCACATTGATCCAAAAACTCTAAAATGACGCACACTTGGCTTCGATCCTGTCCAAGCCTCATGAGGTGTTTTTCCAACTATCCGCTTTGTTGGACACCTGTTTAGGATGTATACTGCTTTCGAAGCTGCTTCAACCCAAAATCTCTTAGGCATATCTTTAGCTTTCAACATACTTCTTGTCATGTTCAGTATACTTCTGTTTTTCCTTTTAGCTATGCCATTGTGTTGAGGTGTATAAGGTGAAATAACCTCATGCTCTATAACTTCCCCATTATAGAATTTGGAAAATTCAACAGACGTGTATTCACTACCACCGTCAGTTCTTAACTTCTTCAATTTGCAGTCACTTTGCCTTTCAGCGTGTGCAATTTGAACTTCTTGAACTGTGTGAATACCTCAGTTTTTTTCAATGATGTAAATCCACATATGTCTGGTGAATTCATAACCAAACGTAAGGAAATACATGTTGCCTCCATTTGACTTCACTTCAAATGGTCCACACACATCAGAGTGAACTAGCTCCAACTTGTGCTTGGATTTCATGGGTAAGTCATGTTTGAATGCCTTCCTTGCCTGCTTAGCTTTATAGCATTCCTCACATACTTGCTTTGGTTCCTTCACATAAGGCAAACCAACCACTATCTTCTTATGATTGAGCATGCATAAACTTTTGAAGTTTAGATGTTCGTACTTGTGGTGCCATAGCCAGTTCTTGTCTTCTTCTGTTATCGAAGCAAGACACTTGTGATCTGATGTGTTGAGTTCAACTTTGAACGTTTTGTTTTCTGCCAATGGTGCTTTAATGATTAGCCTCCCATCAGCCCTATAGACTTTCATCTCATTCCTTTCAAGCTTTATCTTGAATCCTTTTGCAAGTAATTGACCTACACTTATCAAGTTACTTGTCATAGAGGGTACATATAATACCTCAATGATAGTAGCTTTTCCACCATCCTTTCTGACAATCGAAATATCTCCTTTGCCTCCAGAGTTGATGTGTCTTCCATCAACAAACTTTATCATCCTTTTTACTGACTCATCTAACTTGGTGAACCAACTTTTGTTGTCAGTCATATGATTGCTACATCCTGAATCCAGATACCACATGTTGGTTTTCTCAGAGTTCGATTGAGAATTAACCATCATCAGCACATCATCTAAATCATTGTCTCCTGCACGTGCATATTAAGATTCATCACTTTCTTTCTCCCTTTCTACTTTCCTCCTTCGACAGTCTCGAGCGTAGTGACCAAAGCCTTGACAATTGTAGCATTGCTTATCTTTCTTGTCAACTTTCTTCCTAGAATACTTGTTGCTCACATCTTTTCTCGAATCAGCATTCTTGCTTGACTTCTCATCATCTGCAGAATGCTTTCGAAACTTATTTTTCAGCTTTCTTGTTGAATCTTGATTGCAATGCTTGTTCAGCCACCTTCTCTCTTTCTGAGTTTCTTTGCTTCAATCTCATCTCATGAGCCTCTAATGAAGCTTGAAGTTATTCTAAATTCATCTCAGATAGAGTATTTGCCTCTTCAATTGTCACAACAATATAGTCAAAATCTGTTGTTAAAGATCTCAATACCTTTTCTATTTTCTACAGGTCTGTGATGGTTTCTCCACATGCTTTCATTTGGTTCGTCAGCATCACAATCTTTGAGAAGTATACAGAAATCGATTCATCGTCCTTCATGTGCATCATCTCGTATTGCTTCCTCAACTCCTGCAACTTTACCTTCTTCAATTTTTCTCCTCCGCCATACAAATTCTTTAACTTGTCCCAAGCTTCTTTTGCTGACTCTTCTTCGATTATCTTCTCAAATACATCAGAATCTACACACTAATGAATCAAGAACAATGCTTTACAATCTTTCTTCCTCTGATCTTTGTGCGCAGCTTTCTGGGCTTCCGTCGCATTTGCTTCCAGCTCTGATACACCATCATTTAAGATTTCAGCAACATCTTGAAATTTGAAAAATGACCTTTGTGACACCCCGAAAATAATTCGGTAATTAAATAATTATGATTTTAATTATTAAATTAATTGAGAGCATAGTTTATTTAATATATTGAATTATTGAGATTTATTATGGATTTATTGGATGTATGTGGAGTAAGGTGGGGTGTGAGGAGTAAAAGACTTTACTCACATTAATTGATTTATTTAATTTATGTTAAAAGGAATAAAAGGAATTAAATAAGAAAAGAGGAAAAAGGAATCATTTTGGAGAAAACAAGATACGTGAAGTGAGAAGAGAAGGAAAGAAGGAAAAAGACCTAGAGCGTCAAATCAAGAACCCACAAGGTGGGGTGATTTCATGGTTATTGCTTATTATAGGTTTTGATGTTAATATTATAGACCATGGCATGTTAGGAATCTATGTTTAGGAAATTCTAGGGTTCCATGGATGTATACCTAATAGTGTCAGTTGGTGTCAGATTGAGTCTGATTGTGTCAGAATATGTATGGAATATGATTAGAGTGTCAGTAGATGAAAATAGATGATGGAAATATGTTGGTTGATGAGATAGATGATGCAAAATGATGTATTTTGGTGTTTCTCATATAGCAACTCGTATGGGTATGTTTGAGTTTGAATTGAAATGGATGGATCTGTCAAAGTGAAATGGTTTTCTAACACGTGGAACCGGTTCTGTATATGTAGGAACCGGTTCCCTTTGAAAATTGGTAAAAATTGGAAATTGCACTTGGGAACCGGTTCCTGTATGTGTCGGAACCGGGTTCCCATACATTTTTCCAGCAACGAGGTTTTGAAGCTTTTCAGGAACCGGTTCCTGTATATGTAGGAACCGGGTTCCAACTCAAATTTTTGAAAAATGCCAAACTTTGAAAATTCATAACTTTCAAACCGTAAGTCCGTTTTGAGCGCCGTTTTGGACGTTATTTTCTAAATTTAATGCTCTATTCTATGAACTGAAAATATTTTCCAAAACTTGAAGTTATTTCGAAAATGAACCAATTTCTGAGATATGTGACTTTTGACTGACGCATAGTTAATGGTGTGTAGTGGAGATCCTGTGTTGATGGATGTACTGATAATGTATAGATGTATTGGCATGTTTACACTCGTGTTAGATGTATGCATGATGGATTGATATATCATGTTGATTGGTTTGCATGTTTATGCTGATGTTGATTGTATGCATGATTGGTTGAGATATCATGTTGGATGGTTGTTTCAGTTATGTTGAATTGATGTATTACATAGACTGATTAATGTTGCATGCTATTGATGTGCGTGCATATGCATTGTTTTGGTGAAGTTAATTCCCATTGTGCGGAATTTGGCTTGGATTGCCGATAACCGATACCCGAGTGAGGATGGGTGGTTAGGCTGGATTCGTGTCCGAGTGGTTATGGACGAATCAATGGTACTGTATCCGGGTGATGATGGATCAGTGTTGGGTGACTTGGTCACGAGTCGGTACCGCATGCATTGAGTCTGCATTATATTGTATGAAGTGGTAACATGTTAGGATGTCTTCCAGTGTTACTCTTCGTTGATTGTTATGATTAAGCATGAATGAATATGGTTATGTGTGTGAATCTGAATTATGTTAAGTGGGTGAAATAATATGCTTGTGATATATTATTGATTGAAAGACTTATAATATGCTTTAATTATGAGAAGTCTCACCCTTACTTTACCATTTCAGATTAAATTAGCAGCTGAGTAGTCGGTGAGGATGACTCTAGAGCTTATCTTTTTGTCCGTGTGTTAGTGTCATGCTCTGATTAGATTGTAACACTGGGGAACGCTTAGTTAGGAGAATCATTACTGTTTAATTATTTTGGATTTGAATTCCTTGATGACCTTGATGTCTTATTAAATTTTAATTTTGGTATTTCCGTTGTGTAAGACATGGTTTTACAATTATTGAATTGTTGGATGATGATCCTCAGTGTAGCATGGCTACTGTTTGAAGGCAGTTTATTTTGGTTATTAATTGTGACATCCCTTATTATACCGTGTTAAACTCTGATTAAAGATGATTTAGATATTAATTTAATTAATATTTTCGGGGTATTTAGATGGGGTGTTACAATAGTGGTATCAGAGCATAGTCGGTCTTGTCCTGTGTCGTTATCCCTTTAGTATGCGACTAGTGTGAAGTGACACTGTCGATACTTGTGTGTTGATGTAGATTGTTTTGTTATGTTACAAGAACAATGGTCGGAAGAGGTAACGGAAGGAATGATGATGCCATTGCTGAGGCTTTGGGAATGTTGGCTGGAGTGCTCGGAGGGAACCAGCAGGGAGCTGCGATCGGTGCTGACAAACAATTGGGGAATTTTCAAAGGAATAATCCTCCATTGTTCAAGGGCACGCATGATCCCGAAGGTGCTCAGAAGTGGTTGAAGGAGATCGAGAGGATCTTCAGAGTGATTGACTGTGCAGAGGGGCTGAAGGTGAGATATGGAACTCACATGTTGGCTGAGGAGGCTGATGACTGGTGGGTTGCTACCAGAGCTGAACTGGAAGAAGATGGTGTTGCATTGAATTGGACTGTGTTCAGGAGAGCTTTTCTGAGGAGGTACTTTCCTGAGGACGTCAGAGGTAAGAAGGAGATTGAGTTTTTGGAACTCAAGCAGGGTAACAAGACTGTCAGTGAGTATGCTTCAAAGTTTTCTGAGTTAGCAAAGTATTATGCTCATTACCCTAACGATGCAGATGGAGAATTTTCCAAATGTATTAAGTTTGAGAATGGTCTTCGTGACGAGATTAAGCAGGTATTCGTATCGTATCCGGGTTTTCGATCCGTTGATTGTAGTAGGATTCTTGAGGAGGATCTTGCTAACACTAAGTCGAATGCTCGAGGGTATGTTGACAGGAAAGGTAAGCAACAGATGGATCGTGGTAAGCCTTATGATAGGAATAATCAGAGATCCGGAGGTTGGAAGAAGTCTGGTGGAGGATATTCTAGTTCTTCCGCTAGGTGCTATAAGTGTGGTGAGACAGGACATCGTATGGTGGACTGTAAGAGCAATGATAAGAAGTGTTTCAAGTGTGGGAAGTTCGGCCATGTGGCCAATGACTGCAGAGTGAAAGTGGTGACTTGCTACAACTGTGGTGAAGAGGGTCATACTCGTCCTCAGTGCACAAAACCCAAGAAAGAGCAAGTTGGTGGTAAAGTGTTTGCATTGTCTGGATCAGAAACTAAACCGATGATCGGTGATTAAAGGTACATGTTTTATTAATGGCATACCTTTGATTGCGATTATTGATACCGAGCTACGCATTCTTTTATTAGATTGTGCTAAGAGATTGAATTTGGAAATTTCTAATATGGATGGAAGTATGGTTATTGATACTCCTGCGTCGGGTTCAGTGACTACTTCGTATGTTTGTAGGAATTGTCCTGTTGTGATTTTTGATAGGGGTTTCGGTATGGATTTAGTGTGCCTACCGCTAGAACAACTTGATATCATCCTTGGAATGAACTGTTGGAATTCAACCGTGTTCATATCAACTGCTTTGAGAAGACGGTCATTTTTCCCAAGAGGTTAAGATCGAAATGAGATTATGTCGATTAAGGTGAACCTAGCTGTGAAGGATGGTGCTGTGGTGTTTATGTTGTATTCCGCGACTGAAGCGAAGGGAAAGGCAAAGAGTGATGAATTGCCAGTGGTGAATGAATTCCAGAGGTGTTTCCGGAGGACGTTAGTGAATTGCCACCTGAGAGAGGTAGAATTTACTATAGATTTGATTCCTGGAACTAGTCCGGTGTCGATGGCGCCTTATCGCATGTCGGCATCTGAACTAGCGGAACTGAAGAAGCAGTTAGAGGAATTGCTTGAGAAGAAGTTTATTCGTCCGAGTGTGTCGTGGGTGCCCGGTGTTATTGGTTAAGAAGAAGGAAGGTTCAATGAGGTTATGTGTTGACTACCGACAGTTGAATAAAGTTACAATCAAGAATCGATATCCTTTGCCGAGGATTGATGATTTGATGGATCAACTCGTTGGAGCTTGTGTATTTAGTAAGATTGATCTGAGATCTGGATATCATCATTCGTAAAGTCGAGGATATTCAGAAAACTGCATTCAGAACGAGGTATGGACATTATGAATATTCTGTTATGCCGTTTGGAGTTACTAATGCACCTGGTGTTTTCATGGAGTATATGAACAGGATATTTAATCCGTATCTTGACAAGTTTGTAGTGGTGTTCATTGATGATATTCTGATTTATTCGAAAAGCGATGAGGAGCATGCAGAACATCTCAGAGTTGTGTTGGAATTGCTGAAGGAAAGGAAACTTTATGCGAAGTTGTCCAAGTGTGAATTCTGGTTAGAGGAGGTGAGTTTTCTTGGCCATGTGATTTCCAAGAATGGAATTGTTGTGGATCCTACGAAAGTAGAAGCGGTGTCTCAGTGGGAAGCGCCGAAGAATGCTTCGGAGATCCGTAGTTTCTGGGTCTTGCAGGTTACTACCGGAAGTTTATTGAAGGATTTTCCAAACTGGCGTTGCTGTTGACTAAGTTGACCAGGAAGGGTCAGATATTTGTTTGGGATGTTGAATGTGAGAAAGGATTTCAAGAGCTGAAGAGGAGGTTGACAAGTGCTCCGATCTTGATTTTGCCAGATCCGGCTAAGTCTTTTGTGGTGTATTGTGACGCATCATTAATGGGATTAGGTGGTGTGTTGATGCAAGATAAGCAGGTTGTGGCTTATGCTTCGCGACAGTTGAAAGTGCATGAAAGGAATTATCCGACCCATGATCTAGAGTTGGCAGCTGTTGTGTTTGTTTTGAAGTTGTGGAGACATTATTTATATGGTTCTCGGTTTGAGGTATTCAGTGATCATAAGAGTCTGAGGTATCTCTTCGATCAGAAGGAGTTGAACATGAGGCAGAGAAGATGGTTGGAATTCTTAAAGGATTATGATTTCGGTTTGAATTATCATCCTGGTAAAGCAAACGTGGTTGCAGATGCTTTGAGTAGAAAGTCTTTGCATATGTCGATGTTAATGGTTCGTGAGTTAGATTTGGTTGAGCAGTTCAGAGATCTAAGTTTGGTTTGTGAAACTACTCCGAATAGTGTGAAATTGGGTATGTTGAAGCTGACTAGTGGTATTCTGGAAGGGATTAGAAATGGACAGAAATCTGATGTTGGGTTAGTTGATAAGTTGACATTGATCAACCAAGGTCAAGGAGGCGAGTTCCAAATTGACGAAAATGGTGTTATAAGATTTGGTGATCGGGTGTGTGTTCCGGATGTTGCCGAGATTAGGAAGAGTATTTTGGAAGAAGGACATCGTAGTGGGTTGAGTATCCATCCCGGTGCTACTAAAATGTACCATGATTTGAAAAAGTTGTTTTGGTGGCCGGGAATGAAAAAGGAAATTGCTGAGTTTGTGTATGCTTGTTTGGTTTGCCAGAAGTCGAAGATAGAGCATCAGAAACCATCAGGGTTGATGGAGCCGTTGTTTGTTCCAGAATGGAAGTGGGATGGAATTTCAATGGATTTTGTGTCTGGTTTACCAAGGACAGCTAAGAATTGTGATTCTATCTGGGTTATTGTGGATAGGTTGACAAAATCTGCTCACTTCATTCCGATAAGAATGGATTATCCGATGGAGAGATTAGCAGAATTGTATGTCGAAAAGATTGTGAGTTTGCATGGTATTCCGTCTAGCATTGTGTCGGATCGAGATCCGAGGTTTACATCTAAATTCTGGACAGGGTTGCAAGAAGCTTTGGGTACCAAGTTGCGGTTGAGTTCCGCTTATCATCCGCAGACAGATGGTCAGACGGAAAGAACGATTCAGTCGTTGGAAGACTTGCTGAGGGCTTGTGTGTTAGAGAAGGGTGGAGCTTGGGATAACTATCTGTCGTTGATTGAGTTTACCTACAACAATAGCTTTCACTCGAGTATTGGTATGGCTCCGTTTGAGGCATTGTATGGTAGGAGGTGTCGGAAACCATTGTGTTGGTATGAAACTGGAGAGAGTGCTGTGATTGGACCGGAAATTGTTCAACAAACTTTGGAAAAGATTAAGATGATTCAGGAGAAGATGAGGACTTCTCAGAGTCGTCAGAAAAGTTATCATGATAAGAGGAGGAAAGACCTTAAGTTCAGTGAAGGAGAGCATGTGTTTATGCGAGTTACTCCGATGACTGGTATTGGTCGAGCTTTGAAGTCAAAGAAGTTGACTCCACGATTTATTGGTCCTTTTCAGATTACCAAAAGAGTTGGGAAGGTTGCATATCAGATTGCTTTGCCGCCGTCACTTGCGAATCTGCATGATGTTTTTCATGTGTCTCAGTTGAGGAAGTACATTGCTGATCCGTCTCATGAGATTCGGGTAGATGACATACAGGTACGAGAGAATTTGACTGTGGAAGCGGTACCTGCGAGGATAGAGGATCGGAAGTTGAAACAGTTGCGAGGCAAAGAGATTGCATTGGTAAGAGTGGCTTGGGGAGGACCAGCTGATGGAAATGTCACTTGGGAGCTGGAGAGTCAGATGAAGGACTCGTATCCCGAACTATTCGTCTGAGGTATGTTTTCGAGGACGAAAACTCTTTTAAGTTGGGGGGAGTTGTGACACCCCGAAAATAATTCGGTAATTAAATAATTATGATTTTAATTATTAAATTAATTGAGAGCATAGTTTATTTAATATATTGAATTATTGAGATTTATTATGGATTTATTGGATGTATGTGGAGTAAGGTGGGGTGTGAGGAGTAAAAGACTTTACTCACATTAATTGATTTATTTAATTTATGTTAAAAGGAATAAAAGGAATTAAATAAGAAAAGAGGAAAAAGGAATCATTTTGGAGAAAACAAGATACGTGAAGTGAGAAGAGAAGGAAAGAAGGAAAAAGACCTAGGAGCGTCAGAAATCGAAGAACCCACAAGGTAAGGGGTGATTTCGACTGGTTATTGCTTATTATAGGTTTTGATGTTAATATTATAGACCATGGCATGTTAGGAATCTATGTTTAGGAAATTCTAGGGTTCCATGGATGTATACCTAATAGTGTCAGTTGGTGTCAGATTGAGTCTGATTGTGTCAGAATATGTATGGAATATGATTAGAGTGTCAGTAGATGAAAATAGATGATGGAAATATGTTGGTTGATGAGATAGATGATGCAAAATGATGTATTTTGGTGTTTCTCATATAGCAACTCGTATGGGTATGTTTGAGTTTGAATTGAAATGGATGGATGCTGTCAAAAGTGCAGGAAATGGTTTTCTAACACGTGGGAACCGGTTCCTGTATATGTAGGAACCGGGTTCCCTTTGAAAAATTGGTAAAAATTGGAAAATTGCACTTGGGAACCGGTTCCTGTATGTGTCGGAACCGGGTTCCCATACATTTTTCCAGCAACGAGGTTTTGAAGCTTTTCAGGAACCGGTTCCTGTATATGTAGGAACCGGGTTCCAACTCAAATTTTTGAAAAATGCCAAACTTTGAAAATTCATAACTTTCAAACCGTAAGTCCGTTTTGAGCGCCGTTTTGGACGTTATTTTCTAAATTTAATGCTCTATTCTATGAACTGAAAATATTTTCCAAAACTTGAAGTTATTTCGAAAATGAACCAATTTCTGAGATATGTGACTTTTGACTGACGCATAGTTAATGGTGTGTAGTGGAGATCCTGTGTTGATGGATGTACTGATAATGTATAGATGTATTGGCATGTTTACACTGGTGTTAGATGTATGCATGATGGATTGATATATCATGTTGATTGGTTTGCATGTTTATGCTGATGTTGATTGTATGCATGATTGGTTGAGATATCATGTTGGATGGTTGTTTCAGTTATGTTGAATTGATGTATTACATAGACTGATTAATGTTGCATGCTATTGATGTGCGTGCATATGCATTGTTTTGGTGAAGTTAATTCCCATTGTGCGGAATTTGGCTTGGATTGCCGATAACCGATACCCGAGTGAGGATGGGTGGTTAGGCTGGATTCGTGTCCGAGTGGTTATGGACGAATCAATGGTACTGTATCCGGGTGATGATGGATCAGTGTTGGGTGACTTGGTCACGAGTCGGTACCGCATGCATTGAGTCTGCATTATATTGTATGAAGTGGTAACATGTTAGGATGTCTTCCAGTGTTACTCTTCGTTGATTGTTATGATTAAGCATGAATGAATATGGTTATGTGTGTGAATCTGAATTATGTTAAGTGGGTGAAATAATATGCTTGTGATATATTATTGATTGAAAGACTTATAATATGCTTTAATTATGAGAAGTCTCACCCTTACTTTACCATTTCAGATTAAATTAGCAGCTGAGTAGTCGGTGAGGATGACTCTAGAGCTTATCTTTTTGTCCGTGTGTTAGTGTCATGCTCTGATTAGATTGTAACACTGGGGAACGCTTAGTTAGGAGAATCATTAATGTTTAATTATTTTGGATTTGAATTCCTTGATGACCTTGATGTCTTATTAAATTTTAATTTTGGTATTTCCGCTGTGTAAGACATGGTTTTACAATTATTGAATTGTTGGATGATGATCCTCAGTGTAGCATGGCTATTGTTTGAAGGCAGTTTATTTTGGTTATTAATTGTGACATCCCTTATTATACCGTGTTAAACTCTGATTAAAGATGATTTAGATATTAATTTAATTAATATTTTCGGGATATTTAGATGGGGTGTTACAACCTTCATCTGTACAACCCATCGTTGATAGTTTTCTCCTTTGAAAACTGGCAGATTTGCTGGAATCTGTGTCGACGTCGTTGTTCCGTTTGCCATTAGATTCTCTCTGAATCGCAACCGAGCTCCTTGATACCAATTTGTTGGAACATAAGACGAAAGAATAGAAAACTAGATTCATGAAGAAGAAGAAGAAGATTAAGGAAATTGAGAATTGAATGAATGTGATGCTGAAAAATGAAAGTATATTGTGAATAATCGTTCTTCTTTGTTTACAAAGAAATGCTCCTTATATAGACACATTTCTTAGGCCTAATAGTGTAAATTAAGCTAAGGCCCAAAACATCTAAAGCCCAAAGCATTCAACTTTAGCATACTCAAGAGTAACACTTCGACAGCCAAACAGTTCGAACAACACACTTAGGCAATCAAATCAAATAGTACACAACAATACAACATAATTTGATACACACTAATTCGAACATGAATTATTCATATTCTAACAAATTTGTCTTCTCTTCAAAAATATTGTACCAACTAAATAATAGCAACGCTTCTATCTTAAGTTTTCATAATCATCAATATATTACTTTTTATCATTTATCATACTTCATACGGCTAAAAACAATAGTTTATTATTTACTTTTCTATAGTATTTATTTTTTTATTTAACTTTTAAATAAGTTTTTCTTCTTATAATTTTAACTTGATCTCAATTATTAAAAAAATCACGTTGAAATCATTTACATAAATACAAATACTAACCAATTAAACAAAATAATTATATAAATAATTTCCACACTTTTTCCATTTCAACACATATATTTTCTGCTCTCCAATTTTTTATACTTTAAACTTACCAACTTCATAATTTTCTTTGAACAATTATATATAAGTATTCCACAAAATATATTCTATATATAAAAAGAGTTGTCAATGAAATTATATTTATAATTATAAATAGTTGGAGTATATAAGTTGATATTGGGTAAGGATAACATCAACCATATATTTATCACTTCTTTTATTGTTTTTTTAATTATTTGTATAAATATTATTTTGTAAATCGTGTTATTTATTTATATTTGACACATATATTTGTGATAGATAATGATGTGTGGTTTCTAAATTTTATTATTGATATTTAGATTATTGTTTTTTTTACTTTAGGTTAAATGAGTAAATACAGTTTACCCTTAAAACTAATAAAAAATTTATTGTATAATTTCATGGAATAAATTTTCTTTAAAACGGATATTTTACTTTTAAAAATGCATTATTATTATCCAATTTTTTATTATTGTTATTTAGATTATTGTTTTTTTTTTTCACTTTAGGTTAAATGAGAAAGCACAGTTTACCCTTAAAACTAATAAAAAATCTAAGTAAAAAATGTATTGTATAATTTCATAGAATAAATTTATGTATTATTATTATCCAATTTTTAGTTGTAATATAAATGTCATTTTAAATATAATATAATAGATATTCATTAATTCTTTCTCTTTCTGAACTTTTTTTGGTACAATTAAAAAAAACTCCAATACGTTTTACCATTATAATTATAAAATATAATTACAGAATTTATTATATAATTTTATAAAATAAATTAACTTTAAAATATAACCTTCACTTTTAAATATGAGTTATTATTACTATAAATACTTCAATTTTTAATTGTAATATAATTGCCATTTTCAATGCAATTTAATTGAAATTTATTATTCTTTTTCTTTCTCTATACAAAAATATTGTCACTAATTATAAAAATTAAGTTTCATACCCTAAATTAATATTAATACTTTTCTTTTAATTATAATTTACGTTACTATTTAATAAAGTGTCATTTAAACCTAATATTTTTTTTTTAATTTATGGTACTTATCTTATAAATAAGTGTCATTTAGACCTAACTATTTTTTCTATCCATTTCACCTATTCATTCTTTTCTAGAATTTTTTACAAATGTTTTCCATTAATTACAACTACAATCAATAAGATGTTTTTTTCCTAATAATTATTTGCATATTTTCTCATCTTTTTAAATTTCATACTCAGTTATTCTATTTTTCACTTATAATATATAAATATATTTCTGTAAACTTTGTAAACATAAGATATTGCAGGCATAAATAAATATTCGAACACACTATCATAAATAAATATATAATAAATATATTTTATTATAAATATATTTCTTAATAAATAATAACCATTTTAACCTCCCAAATTTAAATTTTCCTATTTTTTTTATCTTTTTTATTTTTTTCTTTTGTTTTTATCATTTATTTTAGAGTTATTATCACTTTTGCTCCCTGTAATATAGGTCACTTTTGGTTTATCCCATTGTAAATTTTTTATTTTAAAAGTAACTAAGTCATTTCTAAATACTAACATTTTAATCCCTAAAGTCAAAATTCAGAGGTTTTCTGTGGATATTCTTTCGAATTTACCTGCGGAGTACCTTGCCGTTTTCAAAAACTTAACAATTTAGTCCCTAAAGTCAAAATTCGCAGGGCAGGAAAACTGCGGATTTATCTACGAATTTTGACTTTAGAGACTAAAATGTTAGTATTTTGAAATGATAAGGTTACTTTTATAAATAAAAAATTACAAAGAGGTAAACCAAAAATGACATATATAGCAGAGGCAAAAGTGGTAATAACCCTTTATTTTATTCATTCTTTCATTTGTTAGTTTGGTGGATTTGGTCTTGCACTTCCATTATTTCAATTTTCTTCTCTTTTTTCCCATTAATTATATGTTTTACCGATAAGATATTATTTAGTTTATTATTATTATTTAAATTTAATTGAGAAAATACAGTGACTCATTATAATATTGATAAGGTATAAATCAATTAAAAAAAATTTTAAAAAAAGAATTTGTTTTTATCAATATAATGAATCAAATAGATATTGTTAGAGATTTAGATGTCTGTCCAGTGTAAGATAAGTGGTATAAGAAGAATAATATATTTTTATAATGTCAATTTTTATTATAATAAATTCATAGTATCGGATATTTTTATATTATGCCATATTATAATTAAATATTTTTTCACTTTTTAATTTGATTGTAATGAATATAATTATAAAATACATATTATTATAAATGGTAAATTATTTAATATTTTTGAATTTTATATAACATAAAATTTAAAAAATATTAATAAAAATATATTTTATATTTATCTAAATCAATATTTATTCATAATAATTTATAATATTGGTCCGCGCATCGCGCGGGTAGACGTCTAGTTAAGGTATAATAGTATAATATTATGGAAAAAAATCAAAGTCGTCATTTATTAAGAACATCTATTTTATTAAAATTTATTCTTGAACATTTTTTCATCTGAAGCTTCTTCTGACTTACTGACTCTTGAAGATCTGTGAATTTTAGTGCCAAACTTTTCAATAGTAGATTTTAAAGCCAATGATTTGGATATCTTCACAAGATCATCTACATTCAGTTTCATTTCATGGCTCTGAAGGTTTCTTTTCAGACTTTCATGACTTAAAATTATTAGATAGTTAACTTCTTGAATAGTCGTTACATTAAGTTTGAATCTCATAAGAAGACTCCTCAGAATCTTCGTAACATGATCTACTGAAGTATAACTCTTGTTCAAAACTGATGGGAAAATTCCGCAAGTGCACAAAAATATTGAAGTAATATAAAAGATTGTTGAACCACATAGACCAATGTCAACCTAATGTAATATATCATTACTTTGTAAAGCTAAGGCTAATGAGTATTTGGATTTTGGGGAAAACTAAGAACTAAAACTAAAATAAATGAATTTAGAAAATAATACTAAAGCGAGGTCGGGATGTGATTTCCGCGTTCTTGAAGGATTAATAGAAAACGGGTACTAATTACGACTATAACTTAGTTCCGTAGAATATAATAACTTAAAGACTCTGCCTCACGCTCTCGCGGTATTAACTAAAGCCATACTTCCCAATCCCAAGATTTTGCTCTCGCTCGCCCGGTAACTAAGAAATATATTTTGAAAGCCAATAATATCCTAAACGTATCTAAAGTGCTCTCGCTGTATTTAGATTTGTTGCCTAATTTCCACTATCCGGTTTGATCCCCACGCTCTCGTAGTGTCGGCTCTAACCTTAATTGATTTCTCACTCTCGTGACAAAATCGTGTTAAACAACCTCTCACTCTCGTGACAAAATCGTGTTAAACAACCTCTCACTCTCGTGATAAAGCTATTTAAATTAGGCTTGAAAATTAAAATCAAAACAAAATCCTAATCATAAATTCGCACCTATTATTTTCTACCGAGTCCTGTTGGTAACAACAGTCCTCATACACCAGACTCTAAACCATTTAGTCGGACATGGATAGGAAAATAAACATGCAATTACGGTAATAAAACATAATACTAAACATGATCTTGGAGAATAAAATAAGAAAGCAATAATAGTAGAATAGCGATAAAAGGAACCTGGAATTAAATAATGGCAATTGAAATAAATCAGTCTTCTAATACAAGCATTCCTCCATAGATCGGTAGGCTTTGCTTACAATAATAAAAATAATGAAAATAAACGGGAAAAGAATTAACTCTAACAGATTAGTTAAAGCTAAACAAAGGTTCGTAATAGATTCCGGTGTGGAATCTCTTACGAGAAAATATTTATTGCATAGAAAATGGACAAGAGAGTGGTGGAAAATGGTGGAAAATGGATGAGAGAGGAAGAGAGGAGGAAGGAAGAGAGAGGAGGGAGCCTTTTGCCGTTAAATGTATCCTATTTATATAGTTTCTCAAAACTGCTTGTTGAGAAAATGTAGGAGGAAGTGGCGTTCCTTGCTTGACTAAGTAGGTGGAGAAAATATAGGAAGTAGTTGTAACCACTCCGTGTCGTTCGTTACAAGTAGGGAGAAAAAGTCTCCTTCAAAAGTGTGACGTTCGTCACAAAAATAGGAGTGGCCCTAGGGTTGCGTGGCGGTTGTTACAGCTTGCTTGGTGAGAAAGTTTCGCCTTGTGATGCGTGGCGATCGTTAGGGCTTGGTTGAAGGGGTGTGACGATCGTCACACCTTGTAAGGCTGGTGAGAATTCTTCATGGGCTGGGCTTTGCGTGCTTGGTTCATTCCTTTTCTTTATGCCTTCACCTCTTACTTTGCTATCACACCACATGCTTACTTATTTTACTCTTTTTGTGGATTTTAAGCTCGATTCTTCTCCATTTCTGCGACTTTCTTCATACATGCCTTGTAAATAGTAAATACTTGAAAACATAGAAAATACCGGCATAATACGAATATAAAGCAACATAATTAAGATAAAATAAAGATATAATCTATGTAAATCAAGCCAAATATGTGATACATTTTCGTGTTATCAAAAACTAGAAGATCAGATACAAGAACTTGAAACCTAGAGAACATGGTTTCAATGTCTTCATCTTCCTTTATTTTGAAGAGTTCATACTAGTAAATTAGAAGGTTGGACTTAACATCTTTTACATGTTGGCTACCTTCATGTGTATCACATAATGAATCAAAGATAGTCTTTGTATTCGACTTATCTATAAATTTTATGTACTCAAAGTGAGGTAAAGCATCAACAATAATACCTCTTACTTTGTGGTGTTTTCTGTACAGTTTTTTAGAGATGGTGTGAGAATTTTTCTATCAGCAACCATTCCTAAACCATTCACTTTTATTTCAATACCATCCTCAAGGATGTATCATAACTCATCATCAAGGTCATTGATGTGTGTGTACATTTTTCTCTTCTGCCATTCAAAGTGAGTAGAATTCCCACTGAATGCAGTTGGTTTAGCATAACTGTGAATCTTCTCATGAGCATTATAATCATGTGGTGTCCTAGTGCCATTAACATTACTATCACCAATATCTTTCATCTTAGTATACTTTTCTCTTTGGGATCTTTTTTTGTACCATTGTTAAATGTTAAGAATATACTCTACTCTAATGCTAATACCATCTAAAGCTTCTAAAGATTGTCCTGCCTTTGAAGGTAAATGTGTGCAGTTCTATGGGCCACAGAGAATCAGACATATACCAAGGATACTTGCAGACTATGAGTTACTACAGGACATTGAGATTGACTCTGAAGGTGAAGTCATACAATATGGAGCAATGGTGGATGTTGAACCAATTAGCATTTATGAGGCATTATTTTTATTCTCTTGATTAATAAATAAATAAATAATGATAATTATAATTATAAATTCATCCTTGTGGAACCATAAAGAACAAAACAAGTTGATATATAATTAAACACCACACTTACACAAACCAAACTTTGAGATTACACATCAAAATAAAACATGTGCTGCATTATTAAAGCATGTAGCTTTTGTTTTGCATGTGTCGGCATATGACTTATTTCAGATCGACGCATACTAAAGTTTTTAACTTTATGTGTCGGCACATCTACTTTTTAGGTTGACGCATGTCGATATGTGGGTCAAATTTTCTCAACTTTTATGAAGTTTCCCTATTTGCCACCAAATTTCCACAACTATAAATACATCATACATACATCATTTAAACTTGATGAAACTATAAACACTTACCATCACTGCTCTTCATCTTGAACCTCCAACATATGCATATACACTAACAAACTACACATAATTAAGTTTGTGTAACCAAGAATATTAGATTGATAATTATGGAGGATTTCATTCAAAAAACCTATGGTTTGTCCTCAAGATCTTTGGTAGATTTGGGGGATTTATTTAAGACTTCGCAAAACTTTGAAGATTAGGTATTTTGCAAAGGGGTGGCGCGAGACAATGGATCGTATATCAAGCTCTTGTGGTAAATAATTCGCAATTGAATTTGATTGAGTGAAAGCTTTAGAGATTGGGTATCTCGAAAAGGAGTAGAATGACAGTGAATCAATTGGATTTATTGTGTCTTGTTCTTGCTCAAGATATAAAAAGAAGAAGGGGTTAAATCAACACCAATCTGTTAAGGTTTGTTCTTGGAATATTTCTCTTGTAATCAACTTTTTGTAAAGAAAGAAATTCATCTTTATTTCAAAACGGAATTGGGAGAGACGTAGTCATAGCGAGGACGATTGGCGATCTTCCTAGAAAAATTCTCATGTCGTTCTCTCGCTCTCTCTCTCTCTCTCTCTCACACACACACACACACACACACACACACACACACACACACACTTTCATTTACTTATTGTATGCAATTTATTGAACTTGGTGTTTGATTGATCAATTTGTATAAAAAAATCTTTGATTGTTAAAGTTTAAATTGCTTTGTTGATCATCAGCTTATAATCATTTTGATTGTAAGTGTTTTTCTCAAATCAACAAAGCTCAAAAGAAAATCTGAGAAATTGATCGCGCGTCAAGTGTTCGATAAATTGTCAACTTTTGTTTTAAACATAATTTCATTGGAAATAGGTACTTGTTGTGATTTGTGATAAACGATTAGTTGTGATACAATTGTGTTGGTTGTTTTATAATTGTTAATTCCATACGACTTCACATATTCGAGTTTTCAATAACTAGATGTGTATAGACAACTTTTCGATCTAGACTTAAAATCTTCTACTCAACATTGTCTTTCAAAATAAGTTTTAATTACCTATTTTTGAAAGATAATTTTTACTTGGGATCTATTCACCCTCTTTCAAATAAATCGTCGTCGTCTAAGAATCACAACACCTACAAAATTTCAAAACATCATAATTTTACAAGTTCAGTCTTTAAATTCAAACTCTAAACGTAGTCATCACATACAACAAAATACAAATTCAAATAAATTTTGAATAAAGTCTAATGGCAACATAAACTGAGACAAAATAATTGAAAGTGCCTAATAAATTTAATTTAAATGATGGAAAGATATTTTAAATAAATTTTAAACAAAATTTATTTATATTTTAATTTTAGTTTTAAAAAGATTATCAAAATCGACATTGTTTTGTCTAAGGAAAAAAACAAGTATTACTAATTTTCTCTAATTGTGGATTAGTCGATTCTCATCGATTTCTAGGTTCAAATAGCTTATCGAATCCTATAATCAAATTAGACACTTCAGATTTTTTATTTAATCAGTTTGATTGGTTTTTATGGTACACCTTCTGGACACATTTATAAGCAACAAAAAATATTTAGGTTCATTGAATCATTGATGTATCTAGTCATTATTTTATACCAGATACATTAATGATTCAATGAACTTAAATTTTTTTTTATTGATTATAAATGTGTTTGAAGGGTGTATAGTTTTTAAAACAATGCAAAATACCATAAAAGAAACTATATGATTCTTTGATTTTTATTGACGTGACTTCTCAATATAGTATACATTATCAATTCCTTTTTAAGAAGTCAATAGATGTATCATTAATATAAGAGTAATGGTATTCATATATCATTAATATAAGAGTAATAGTATACATTATCAATTCCTTTTTAAAAATATTTATTTATGAACAGTAATATATTATTATAATAATAAATTTTTTTATAAAAAAATTATATTTTTTTAATAGTAAAATAAAATTGGTTAATGAAATATAAAAAATTGGTTAATGAAATGATGAAGTTGGTTAATAAATGACTAAATATTAAAAATAATTTAGTAGCACTTCTATCAGAGGTGGCTCTGGTGCTTCTATCAGAGGTTTCGTTAGCATGCTTCCTTCAGAAGTTGCTTTCACGTGCTTGACCAGAAGTGCTATTCTTCATTAGAACTTCTAATACTTAATGATCTTCTGTAAGCCTTGTTGAACACATATTCTATCAGTGATTTACATATGGTGCTTCTATCAGAATTTGTATTTCAATATTCACTCAGAAGTTTTCTTTACAGCGTGCGTGTTCCAGAAGTTCTTCCTTAGAACTTCTAAATTCATCTTATGCTCAACATAGTATAATGTTCCATTTTAAGCGCTTGAGTCAGAATAATTTTTTATTAACCAACTTCATCATTTCATTAACCAATTTTTTATATTTCATTAACCAATTTTATTTTACTATTAAAAAAAAATTATAAAAAAAAATTATTATAATAATATATTACTGTTCAAAAATAAATATTTTTTTTATTAAAAAACTTTATTCACCGTATAAATACGATGAATAGTGTTTGATGTAAGTATTGGTGTAGGATTTTGGTGTATGAATAACATTACTCTTAATATAACTACTTAACAATACATCTACTATCTAACATTTAAAGGAAAGGCCCACCACCTTCCCGAATTTGCCCTTCACCTTTTTGAATTTTACATGCTAATAAGGGTGGTTTTGTCTATTCATAAACTAACATTTTATTCACTCCTTCCACAATCAAAAGACACGTGTGCCTCTATTTTTCAAAATTTCCCTCTTCCCTTCAGACGTTGCAACTTCTGACTCCTCTTCAGAAGTCTCAACTTCTGACTCTTCTTCTCGCCGACTCCTCTGAGTTGCAACTTGACTCCTCTCACCAACTTGACTCCTCCGAAGTCCCAACTTCCGACTCCTCTCCAGAAGTCCCAACTTCTGACTCCTCTTCAGAAGTACCACCTTCTGACTCCTCTCTAGAAGTCCCAACTTCCGACTCCTCTCCAAAAGTCCCAACTTCTGACTCCTCTCCAGAAGTCCCAACTTCTGACTCCTCTTCAGAAGTTGCAACTTCTGATTCCTCTTCAGAAGTCTCAACTTCTGACTCCTCTTCAAAAGTTGCAACTTCTGACTCCTTTTCAGAAGTCTCAACTTCTGAAGAGGGACCATTTTAGCTACGACTTTTTCACGAGGGAACAAAAGTTAAAATTTAAAATTTTAGGAGGACCATTCTTTCAAGGAAAATTTTAGAGAGACTAAAAACAAAATTACCAAAAGTTAAAATTTAAAATTTTAGGATGACCATTCTTTCAAGTAAAATTTTAGAGGGACTAAAAACAAAATTTGAGATATTTATATGGACCAAAAACTTATTTAACCCTTGAATTTAATCATTCTTACACTTTAATTTGAATTAAACGGGACTTTAGTGTAAATTAAATGTGGATATATTGTTTTAGAAAATTCTCTACTTCATTTCTATTCCTCACTCTATTTTCACAATTTTAATAAATTGAATTAACATAATTATTAAATAAAAATTCAAATATCAAAATTATTCATAATTATTAAAAAATATTTGCACATGTTAAAATTTTTACTTTTCTCACGGATCACTATAAACAAAATATTTATTTTATTTAGTTAACATTATACTTATTTGAGACACAAAATTCAATTTTTTTTATTTTTCTCACGGGACACTATCAATAAAATAACTATTTTATTTTAATTAATATTTTTTTTGAGACACAAAATCTACTTTTTTTCAAATATTTAAATTAAATTTAAATTATTATTATTCATTTTATAATTAAATAACTCATTTCAAATGTACATGTATATTTAGATAAAATCTATATCGTATTAAACAAATTTATAACGGGACGCGACCAGTTAAATTCACGCAAAATTATTTTTGATAAATACTTACTTTCAATATGCATTTGAATAAAAATTTACTATACAAAATTATTTTAATCTATACAAATTCATGAATATCATTAGTTTTTTATATAATGAATATCATTAATTTTTTATATAATTATATTTATCATTCAATATTATAAATATCACAACAAATATATCTATCTATCTACTCTACAATCAAGCATTCACCCTATTTTTCATTATTTTCAATTCATTACAATTCGTTCAACAACTTAACAGATATACTCGTGCGGGAGCACGAGTCTGTTACTAGCTGAAGACAAAATCATACGGAATAAACTTTAACCTTAAAGAAAATTGTTAACATTCTCATTATTTTTTACTTTTTAAATATATAATGAGAGTGTTATTTATTCACTAGAGTACTATTACTAAAGACAAATAGGGTTTCAAACATTTATAGAATTTTTTTAAAAAAAAACCAAGTTTTTTTAAAAAAATTCAAAAATAATCAAGTTTTCAGAAAAATTATAGAAAGGACCATTTTTCAACAAAAATTACACTATGTCGTCACTCCAAGTGGCGACTACACTACATTTACACACAAGTCGTCACTCCAAATTACGAGTTGTCATTGGGCAGGGAGCAAGTCGCCACTCCAAGTGGCGACTTCTTTGAAAAATATTATTTTTTGCTTTTTTTATAGAATTATTTATATATTACATTATTACTTTTTATTTAATTATTAATAGTATTTAAATTAATTTTAAAATTATATTATTTAATTATTTAAGTATTTAATTATTGAATTAATAAAAAAATAAACACATAATAAATTATCTATTTATTGCATAAACAACAAAAAAGTACCATTTAAAGTCAAAAATATATTTTATATATTTGAGGGCCTTGGAGGCCTCTGGTAAGACCCGGAAGGCGGAGGTCTAACTACTGGTGTAGATGACTCATGAGGTGGTGGTAATATCCTAGTTGTACCCCTAGTCTTATGCCATCCCCTTATTTGTTCTTGTTGTGTTTGGGTCGACGTCCCTTCAATGCACTCTGGGTCTACAAAATCTGTAAGTCGACCTTGACCTTTGGAATTTCCGCTGTAGGATAGGCGGGTGCTCTCTTCATCCTCTAAACCTCCAATGTTTGATGGAGAAGACTTTGAGTATTAGAAGGATAAACTGGAAAGTTTTATTTCAGGATACGATCCTGATCTATGGGATATGGTGTTGGATGGTTACAAACATCCAGAAGATGGAGATGGAAATAAGGTCGAAAGGAAAGCAATGGATAAGGCGCAGAAAACATAATATAAAAATCATCACAAAGTAAGAAACATCCTGCTGAACGCCATTTCAAAAATGGAATATGAGAAGATCACAAAGAGAGATACAACATATGACATTTTTGAGTCTCTCAAAATGTCTCATGAAGGAAATGCCCAAGTAAAAGAAGCTAAAGCTCTGGCCACATGGGACAAATCAGAATATTCTGATGCTGAAACTGATTCAGAAGATGAACGTGCAAATCTAGCATTTAAGGCAACTCCAGCAGATGACTCTGCTTTTGAATTTGAGCAGAAGAGGTATTTTCTAATCTAACTAGAACTGAACTAGAAGATAGTCTTTCAGAACTTCTGGAAAATTATAGTCAAATCAAAATCAAATACAAGAGACTCAGAAAGAATCTTGTATCTGAAATTGAGCAACTTAAGACAGAAAACTCTGAGCTTAAAAAAATAATAATTATGACTTGTTTAGCTTCACGTGACTTTGCTTAGCTTTACGTGATCTGCTTGCTAAATATTTCTTGGAAGTTGAACCACTCAAGTATTTCTTTTCTTCGCTCAGTGGGTCTACGTTACTGTTGGCAAGTTTTGTCTTTTAGGGAGTAACATACATATTAATAAACATCTTCTAAATATTTGCTCATCAGAACTTCTGTTGGTGCTTCCATCAGAAGTTTACTCTTGCCTGCTTCTGTCAGAAGTTACTCATATCAGAAGTTGCACTGTGCCTGCTTCTATCAGAAGTTGCGTTGTTCTTGCTTCTATCAAAAGTTGCGTTGTGCTTGCTTCCATCAAAAGTTGCGTTGTGCTTGCTTCTATCAAAAGTTGCGTTGTGCTTGCTTCTCCGTTATGCTTGCTTCTATCAGAAGTTGCGCTGTGTTTGCTTCTATCAGAAGTTGCATTTTAATCTTTACTTCAGAAGCTTTCTTTGGAGCGTGTCTTCCAGAAGTTCTCGCTCAGAACTTCTGAAGCGTGTTTCTGTCAGCAGTTGGCGTGCTTTGTCCAGAAGTTCTGTTCTCATTAGAGCTTCTAACTTCAACTTCTGCTCAACATGATATTTTTCATTTTTGCGCTAGAGTCAGAACATCTTCTGAAATGAAACATGTACACGTCAGAGTATCATATTTATTCATACAAAATTTATTATGCTTGTTATCATCAAAACTTTAATATATATTGAAATTCTGGCAACAGATACTTAATGTCAAGGTGAATGTTATGACACTGTATCTGAAAAACTGTTAACAAACCAAATAGTAATTTAAAAGACAGTAAAGAACACAAGCAATTGTTAACCCAGTTCAGTGTGTAACTACACCTACATCTGGGGGCTACCAAGCCAGGGAGGAAATTCACTATAAGTAGTATTAATTTAGGAATAAACCAAACAGTTTATCTCCTTCACGTAAGACCTACCCAATGACACTTCTATCTAAGTCCTACTTAGACCTAAGTTCCTACTCACTCCCCCTCAATCACAGCAGTGATACTAACCTAATGATTAATAGAATTGTGAAGACATTCTTCAATAAACATACTTGATTTTGCTTCAAAGCTTTTATCAAGAGACACAACAGTCGTGCTTCAAAGCTTTGAGTGAACAAACTACCCTTACAACCAAACCCTACTCCAAGGCACTTATCAAAAGATAATTGCTTGGCTCACAAGAATTACTAAGACACAATTACAATCTGCCTTCTTAATCTTCTCTGGAAAAAAACGCAGCATCCAACAAGGGTTTGTTAGATAATATAGAAGCAGTAAAGTCTTCAACATGGGCTTCCACAGTTATAGCTAGGGTTAACCAAAGTTAACATAAGGACTTGGTCTTTACAACTTAACAAATTAGGGTTAAACAAAGTTAACCTAATGTCCACGTGAGCATATGATTCAAACAAATTAATCCACATCAGAATAGCTCTACAAAATCCTGAAAACTCTCAGGAAATACAAATCTGCACAACACTATATTCAGTACAGGATGTCTTAACATTGGTCATGACATCATACATCTTGCTCACTGATATTGCAGATTTTCAGTACAAATGATCATAGCATGATCATTATGTTATGCAACCATACTGAGATGTACCTGTAGAACATTTCTTCTGCAGAATTTATCTTCAACCCAGAATGTCAGGACATTAGTCAAGACATTGTCATATTCTGGTTTTACCAAAAATTAAAGCCAACATAAAAACACTTACAACCCCCCCCTTTGGCAAATTTTTGGCTAAAACAACTAAACTATCAGAGAACTAATGCAGCAGAATTAAAAACAACTAAGCTAAACTACCAACACCCACTTAAGATAAATTCAACCAATAATTTCTTCTCCCCCTTTTTAGCCATAAAGGGGCCAAAGGTACCATTACAACATCCCAAAAGTTAAGTTATACAAATAGCAGAAAAATAACAGTAATCCAAGTTAAAATAACAAGCCAAAACAATAAAAAAGAACCATAAGTTCATCAGTAACATAAAACATCAGCAACCAGCAGCAGCTCTCTTCACACATCAACATCCACAAAGAACATTAGGCACTATCCTCTCCTGAGGAAGCACTATTTTCAGCATCCTCTTCTGTTGAACTGCTTGCAGAACCATCATGCTGTTCTTTATCAGCATCCTCTTCCAGCCTTTCATCCTCAACCTCAGTGTCATCCTTCTCCTGTTCCAAGGTAGCGATCAGCTCTTCAAGTGATTTTTTTCTTGCTTCAAGCTCTCTGCAGGTCTCTCTTAGCATAGCAATCACATCAGCTTTCTTGGAATTAGCTTTGACACTTGATGTCTCAGCATATGTCATGACAATATCAGGGACATGTTTACCCTGAAACAGCTTATAATGGAAACCAATAGTAGGAGCTCTTTTACAGACAAAGTCCTTTTCTACCAGGATATCAGGATATTGATCAATGATTATACGACACAAGAGGGAGGAAAAGGCTACAGGACCTTTAATTGCATAGCTTTCAACATGTTTCATGGTTTGCTCAAAAATGTAGCTGCCATAATCAAAATTTGTTCTGGTTCCAACAACATAAATAAATCTTCCCAATCCAATAAAGATGGTAGATTTATGGTTGGTGGGGACCCAGTTGGCTGCTCCAATCTTGTGCAACATGGCAAACTTCACACTTAGCTTGCTTGCAATCAACTTCCCTTTCAGAGGCCATTTCTTGACTTGTTGGGCAGTGATAATTTGACAAATCTGGTTGTCAGTGACCTCTAGCTCAAGCTGAGCTTCATCAGGCCTCCCTAGGTATTTGTTGATCATAGATGGAGAGAAATTTACCTTCCTTCCTCTCACATACACGCACCTAAAATTTGCTGACTTGCCATCAGCACAAGCAACAGACAGATTCACTATGAATTCTTTGACAAGAATCTCATAGCAGCTCGAAAACTTGGCAATTGTGTTCATCAGGCCAGCAAATTTGATGAGATCCATTACTTCCTTACACTCAAGAGCACTGTTGTTCAGCTCCCTCTCTAAAGCTATTCTTTTCAAAAACACATATTTCCACCTGCTTGCATTCTCAGGATGGTGAAAAGAGATATTATCAATGGCAACTTCAGGGACCTTATCCATTTTGCTGGTATTGGGCTTCTTCCTGAGAGGAATGTCTGGAACATTGCGCTCAACATCAAAATCAAAATCTGAACTTTCATCAGATTCAAAGGAGGTAGGGGTTTTCCTCTTCTTGGAAATAGGTTTTCTCAAGGGTTTTGTTAGGCTACCAACAACTACCTTTGCTTTCACCTTACCCTTCCCTTTGGAAGTTCCAGCTGTTTGGTCTTTTTCAGCTCCTACTCTAGCCTTGTTCTCAGGCCCAGCCTTTTTAGAAACAACTTAAGTAGGCTTCTCTTTGGAGGGGCTTTGAGCAACATTTTGTTTCTCTTTTCTAGTCATCAGCCTCCTTGCTATGCTAGGGTTAACAGTTGCAATCAAATCATTATCAGGAAATTCCTCATCAACATCAATAACAGGTGTTTCATCAGCCTTATCAGTAGGGGTCTGATGATCATCAAGTTTCTCTGGAGATTTCTCAATGTTGTTATCAGGTGTCTCAACATTCTGAGTGACATTGGGATCACTTTCTAAATTAGGGCTTGCAGCTTCCTGGTTCAGGGGTACAGATACACCAGGAACAAAATGGTTCTCATTAAGAATTCTAGTTACTATTCTAGCAATGGCTTGGTGAACATATGCAGTGCCCTCCCTATTAGCTATTTCAGGAGGAACAAAAGATGAAGGTTGAGAAAATTTACCAGAGGAAGACGCTTGTGATCTTCTTGCATGTGGAGTTCGCATCTTCTTGACCTTAGTAGGGTCAGCGGCCATTGCACGAAGAGGAGTTATCTCAAGAACCTCAGTATCCATGGGATTTACGTTTGCCCTAGGATCTATGTCAGTGGATGAGGAGGAAGCAGTCGCCTTTGATGATGATGATACAGATTGTTGAGACATCTTGATGAGTAGAGAGTGCAAGTGAAGACATGTTTGAAATTTTCTTGTGTGAGAGTGGAGAATGATACAACAAGTTGTGAAGAAGAAAATATAAGTGTGTCTATTCCCCTTCTGAAAAATTTGGAAAGAAAGAGGGAAACTAATTCTTTGTCCAATCACAATAAACTTAATTAAAATATCTCTCTTATCCCTTGTTTTAAGCAAAATTAATTGCTACAACTCTTCATATTGACAAATACCCAGCTTACCCCTTAAGTTTTCAAACTGACTAGCATCCAGTGCCTTGGTAAAAATATCAGCCAGTTGTAGTTCAGTGGCAACATGTTCCAACTTAATCACTTTCTCCTCCACAAGATCTCTGATGAAGTGATGTCTAATGTCAATATGCTTAGTCCTGCTGTGCTGTATAGGATTCTTGGATATGTTAATAGCACTCAGGTTGTCACAGTATAATGTCATGACATCTTGTGTGACATTGTACTCGGTCAGTGTCTGTTTCATCCAGATCATTTGAGAACAACTGCTACCAGCTGCTATGTATTCAGCTTTAGCAGTAGATAGGGACACACAATTTTGTTTCTTGCTGAACCAAGAGATAAGGTTGTTTCCCAAAAAGAAGCATCCTCCAGAGGTACTCTTTCTGTCATCAGCACTACCAGCCCAATCAGCATCACAATAACCAGATAAGATAGGATCACATCCATGAGAGTACAATATACCATAGTTGTAGGTTCCACTCATATACTTCAGAATTCTTTTCACCTGGTTTATGTGACTCACCTTAGGTTCAGCCTGGTATCTTGCACATACTCCAACTGCAAAGGCTATGTCAGGTCTGCTGGCTGTTAAGTATAACATACTTCCTATCATGCTTCTGTACAAGCTTTGATCCACACTTGTCCCACTTGTGTCTTTGGACAGCTTTAGATGAGTGGGAGCAGGAGTCCTTTTATGACTGGCATTCTCCATTCCAAACTTCTTGACAATATTCTTGGCATACTTGCTTTGAGATAGAAAGATTGAATCTTCCATCTGCGTGACTTGTAATCCAAGAAAGTAGGTCAATTCTCCCATGAGACTCATTTCAAATTCAGCTTGCATCTGATCAGCAAAATGTTTTACCATTTTATCTGACATTCCTCCAAACACCATGTCATCAACATAAATTTGAGCTACCATAATTTTTCCTCCTTCTTCCTTCACAAAAAGAGTTTTGTCCAATCCTCATTTCCTGTATCCTTTGTCAATAAGGAACTTTGTCAGTCTTTCATACCAAGCTCTAGGAGCTTGTTTCAGACCATATAATGCCTTTTTTAATTTGTATACATGATCAGGATAGTCTGGATCCACAAACCCTTAGGCTGTTCCACATATACTTCCTCATTTAAGTACCCATTTAGGAAGACACTTTTTACATCCATCTGAAACAGCTTGAACTTCAGAAGACAGGCAACTCCCAAGAGTAGTCTGATTGATTCCAGTCTGGCTACAGGAGAAAAAATTTCATCAAAATCAACTCCTTCAACTTGAGTGTATCCTTGTGCAACCAGCCTTGCCTTATTCCCGATGACAATTCCTTCAGCATCAGACTTGTTCTTGTATATCCATTTTGTGCCAATGATATTTGTTCCTTCAGGTTTAGGAACTAACTCCCATACTTCATGTTGTTTGAACTGGTTCAATTCATCTTGCATGGCACCAATCCAGTATTCATCAGTCAAAGCTTCTTTAACATTCTTTGGTTCAATCTTGGACACAAAGCAAGAGTTTGAGATGATTTCTCTAGATCTTGTAATCACTCCACTGTTAAGATCTCTTATGATGAGTTCTTTAGGATGATCTTTCTGAATTCTGATGGAAGGTTCTTTGTTAACTTCCTTTGATTCAGACTTAGAAGAAGTAGAATTAGAAACATCATCTTTTGTGGACACTTGTGTGGGAGTGTCAAAGAATGTCTCAACATCATATGGGACATTGGCTTCCTCATGGTGATCATCAACTGTGACATTTATTGATTCCATCATAACTTGAGTCCTGGAATTGAACACCCTATATGCTCTACTGTTGGTAGAGTATCCCAGGAATATTCCTTCATCACTCTTGGGGTCCATCTTTCTCCTGTGTTCACGATCTGTCAAAATATAACATTTGCTCCCAAAGACATGGAAGTACTTCACAGTAGGCTTTCTCCCTTTCCAGATTTCATAAAGGGTGGATGATGTTCCCTTTCTCAATGTGACCCTGTTGTGGACATAGCAAGTTGTATTCATAGCTTCAGCCCAGAAGTGGATAGGAAGCTTCTTGGCATATATCATTGCCCCAGCAGATTCCTGTATAGTTCTGTTTTTCCTTTCCATAAATCCATTTTGCTGAGGAGTTATAGGTGACGAAAACTCATGATTGATTCCTTCTAAGGATCAGAACCCATCAAATCTACTATTTTCAAATTCCTTTCCATGATCACTTCTGATTCTGACAATGCAGCCTTCCTTTTCTCTTTGAAGTCTTTTGCACAGTTCTTTAAAGACATCAAATACATCAGATTTTTCTCTAATGAAATTTATCCAGGTGTATCTTGAAAAATCGTCAACAACAGCATATGCATACCTCTTCCCACCAAGACTTTCTACCTGCATGGGACCCATCAAGTCCATGTGCAGAAGTTCTAGTACCTTGGAGGTGGTTAGATGTCTTGTCTTTGGATGTGACATTCTAGTTTGCTTCCCAACCTGGCATTCACCACAAACTCTTCCTTCATCAATCTGAAGCTTTGGAATCCCTCTAACAGCCTCCATGGATATGATCTTTTTCTTCCCTCTGAGATGTAAATGACCAAGTTTTTGATGCCACAGTTTCACTTTCTTTTCTTCTTTGGCTATGGAGCACACAGAAGAGTAGTTGGTGTTCTCAGACTCCCATAAGTAACAGTTGTCTTTTGATTTGACTCCTCTCATTACAACTTCTTGCTCTTCATTTGTAACAAGACATTCAGACTTGGTGAAGTTGACCTTGAATCCCAGATCACATAGTTGACTGATACTGATGAGGTTAGCAGTTAAACCATTTACCAACAATACTTCATTTAGGTTTGGAACTCCAGGGCAGTCCAAGTTTCCAACACCTTTGCTTTCTCCTCTAGCTCCATCTCTAAAAGTGACATAACTAGTAGTATGAGGTTTGACATCATTCAGCAGATTCTTGATTCCAGTCATGTGTTTAAAGCATCCACTATCAAAGTACCAGTATTCTTTGGCTGAAACTCTAAGGAAGGTGTGAGCTATCAAGGCTGTAGTCTTTTTCCTCCATTGTTGAGTATATGGTGTCCTGTTAGTTTTAGGCTTGATATATGGGGTCTGGTTAGGATATCCATATAATCTGAAGCAAAATGGCTTTATGTGGCCAAACCTTCCACAGTAGTGACATCTCCATCTTTGATATTTTTTCTTCATGTTTCTCTGTCCTTGATGTTGAGCCCTATATTGTGACATCTGTTTTGACATTTGTTTATCAGGCCTGGTTTTCTTCATGTCAACAACAGATTTCTTTGCCTCCACAAATCCTAGACCACACATGTTTCCTGTATTTTGTCCAGTCTGAAGAATTTCTTCCAACTTATCAGTTCCATTTGTTAACATTTTGACAGACTTTGTCATCTTATCAAGTTTGGAATTCAACATTAGAACTTCACATTTGAGGTGGCTTATAGTTGCAATGTCTACCTTCTTCTCAGCCTCCAACTTCACTATGAGCTTCTTCTGTTTCTCATTTTGTTGACAGACTTGACTCGATACGACTTCTTGTAGAGTCGAAGTTCTTCAAATGTCAACTCCTCATCACTTGAATCATTGTCAGAGTTACAAACACCAGATAGTGTAGTAACTAGTTTAGCAGATTCTTCTTCAGAGTCACTTTCTAAGTCACCATCAGACCAAGTAACAAACATTCCTTTCTTTTGTTTCTTTAGAAAGGTGGGACATTCAGCTCTAATGTGTCCATATCCTTCACATCCGTGGCATTGGATTCTTTTACTTTGATTTCCCTTTTCTTCAGGCTTAGTTCTTCTGCTTGAATCATAGGATCTGCAACTGTCAGAGGAGATGTTCTTGACATTTGACCTTGGCTTCTGGTCCATTCTCTTGATGATTTTGTTGAACTGCCTTCCAAGCATAGCTATAGCTTCTGATAGATTCTCTTCATCACTCTCCTTGCTTTCCTCTTCAGCATTTGATACAAAGGTTATGCTCTTGTTCTTCTTGTCAACATTGTCACTGATCCCCATCTCAAATGTCTGAAGTGAACCAATGAGTTCATCTACCTTCAAACTGAAGATATCCTGAGCTTCTTCTATAGCAGTCACTTTCATTGAAAACCTTTTAGGCAGAGATCTGAGAATGTTTCTCACCAGTTTTTCTTCAGACATCTTTTCTCCCAATGCTCCTGAAGTGTTGGCAATCTCCAAGATGTTCATGTGAAACTCATGAATGGTCTCATCTTCCTTCATCCTCGAATTCTCAAATTTGGTAGTGAGCATCTAAAGTCTTGACATTTTTACCTTGGATGTACCCTCATGAGTAGTTTTGAGAGTGTCCCAAACATCCTTGGCCAGTTCACACTGATGCACAAGTCTAAAAATGTTTCTATCAATTCCATTGAACAAGGCATTCAATGCTTTAGAGTTGCCCAGAGCTAACTCTTCTTCTTCTTTGCTTCATTCTTCCTCAAGTTTCAGGCTAGTAGTCCCATCCTTCTCAAGTTTGATGGGATGTTTCCATCCTCTGTCAGCAGCTCTCCAAGCTTTATTGTCCAGTGACTTCAAGAAGGCAACCATACGAGGTTTCTAGTAGTCATAGTTTGATCCATCCAGAATGGGTGGTCTGCTCCCAAATCCTCCTTCCTTGTCCGTAGCGCCAGAAAATAATATCCCTAGATCTCACCCAGAAAAACAAGTCGGGTGCCTGCTCTGATGCCAATTGAAATTCTGGCAACAAATACTTAATGTCAAGGTGAATGTTATGACACCGTACCTGACAAACTGTTAACAAACCAAACACTAATTTAAAAGACAGTAAAGAACACAAGCAATTGTTAACCCAATTCAGTGTGTAACTACATCTATATCTGGGGGCTACCAAGCCAGGGAGGAAATTCACTATAAGTAGTATTAATTTAGGAATAAACCAAACAATTTATCTCCTTCACTTAAGACCTACCCAATGACACTTCAATCTAAGTCCTACTTAGACCTGAGTTCCTACTCACTCCCCCTCAATCACAGCAGTGATACTAACCTAATGATTAATAGAATTGTGAAGACATTCTTCAATAAACATACTTGATTTTGCTTCAAAGCTTTTATCAAGAGACACAACACTCGTGCTTTAAAGCTTTGAGTGAACAAACTACCCTTTCAACCAAATCCTACTCCAAGGCACTTATCAAAAGATAATTGATTGGCTCACAAGAATTACTAAGACACAATTACAATCTTCCTTCTTAATCTTCTCTGGAAAAAAAATGCAGCATTCAACAAGGGTTTGTTAGATAATATAGAAGCAGTAAAGTCTTCAACTTGGGCTTCCACAATTATAGCTAGGGTTAACCAAAGTTAACCTAAGGACTTGGTCTTTACAACTTAACAAATTAGGTTTAAACAAAGTTAACCTAATGTCTACGTGAGCATATGATTCAAACAAATTAATCCACATCAGAACAGCTCAACAGAATCCTGAAAACTCTCAGGAAATAGAAATCTGCACAACACTATATTCAGTACAGGATGTCTTAACATTGGTCATGACATCATACATCCTGCTCACTGATATTGCAGATTTTCAGTATAAATCATCATAGCATGATCATTATGTTATGCAACCATACTGAGCTGTACCTGTAGAATATTTCTTCTGCAGAATTTATCTTCAACCCAGAATGTCATGACCTTAGTCAAGACATTGTCATATTCTGGTTTTACCAAAAATTAAAGCCAACATAAAAACACTTACATATATTATTAGAAACAAACTTTATTCTAACAGAGTTTGTGGATTATAGTGTTGGTATGGTTGGGAGATAGATATATGTTGGTATGGATGGTGGATGGACATGTGTTAGGGGTTGGACATGTGTTGGTATGGTTGGGGGTGGTCATGTGTTGGTATAGTTGGGGGATGGACATGTGTTGGGGGGTGGTTATGTGTTGGTATGATTGGGGGTGTTGTTCTTGATAATATTGTGGTTGTTGCGGTGGTGGGTAATTTGGTAGTTGTTGTTCGTAATGTTGTTGTGGTGGCTGGTGTTGTTGGAAATATGGTTGTTGCTGACGGTGGTCGTGCAAATAGAATGGGTCAGGCACAATCATTTCTGGATTTGTATTTGATTTGTACCAATTCACATATTTCGCTGTCAGTTTCATTTCGTTGGGTGCAACTGGGAAGTCAAGGATATAGTGGGCACGCTCTTTCCACATTCTACTGAACTCCGGGGCGTAAGCCTTCAAATTATTTTGATACCACTGGTGGCTGACTTTTTTAAGATGTCAGGGATCCAAACACATCGGGGGGAATGAGATTTCTTGATGCATGCCGAATTGCAATTTCACACGGTCACTGTGGTGCATCTCCACAGTGGTGAACCGTATGATAGGCGTTTTTGCTGTCCAAACAACTGCATCTTCGGGGTTGGGTACATGTTTCAATCCCAAATATGGTCTCCAAACAAACTGCAAAGGAAAAGATAAATATATTATTTAGGGAGAATGCTTTATAATAAAATATAAGTTCGAAGAAGAATAGTTTAGTGGTAATACATCTTCTGCTCGTAGACGATCCAAGAGTTGGCGATATAGGATTACATTATTTTTTGGAGTTCCACTGTAATCCATTCTAGTTGCACTGAACCTAAACACAAAAAATGAGAAAAAAATATTATTTATCGAATTTTAAGGAATGAATATAATGCATGAAATGAGGTAAAGAATAATATTATTTAAAGAATAAATATGAACCTAAACACAAATAAATAAATAAATAAATAATATTATTCAAAAACTTACTTAGTCGCGTAGGGGAAGAAGTAGACGTGCGGGTTCTTAGGGGCTATCCTCGAAAGTCTCCAGAATGCCCAGGATTGGAGTAAAAATGCACATCCATAAAATGTACATGTATCGTTTTCAGCATTTTTACACAACGAGTTGTAAAGATACGCCAATACCATAAAACCCCAACTATACTTCCCAATGTTATCTATGTCCCCAAACAAAGACAAGTACATAAAATTGATGTTATTTCTCGTGCCTTCGGGAAATAGCATGTTTCCAAATAATAACATAATATATAATCTAGTTTTAATTATTTTTTCTTCCTCAGACGAATACTCGTTCAAAATAAGAGTGTCATAACAGAATTTAAGGACTGATAGTTTAATACCTTGTCCCCTACCTTTTGCAGCTTCTGTTCCCTTGATGAGATCTACGCCTAACATTTGCAGACATAGGCCATTAGGTTGTTGAACATATCCATTCACGGGCTTACCATTAATTGGGAGACCCAACAACATGTACACGTTCTCAAGTGTGACAACACATTCACCAATTGGTAGATGAAATGTGTGTGTCTCGGGTCTCCAATGTTCACACAATGCAAGTATGAACTTCGTATCAATAGATGCATTTACGATATACATCACATTTTCGAAGCCAACACGTTAAATTAAAGGGACAATCCATAAGTCGGGAGATTCCATAGGATGTGTACGAACCCTAAACTTTTTGACATCCTATAAAAATAATATAGACAGTAATTAAAATAGAGTATGAAAAATAAATGAATTAATGTAAATTTAAATATAAAGCATAAATTAAAAAGAATATATATAGAAGAAAAACTTACAAACGCGACAACATTCCTCCTAGTTCCTCAGTTGGATTCACCCATGGTGAGAAGAGACATGACTGCAATTATGAAAGTAAGAAATTCTCTCTGCAAAAGGTGTGTATTACACTGATGAAAAGTGTTTGTGGATGATGGAAATGAAGTGAAATTGCTTGGTATTTATAGACTTTTCCACTCACCTAATTTCCACTCCTCATTGACACGACCCTTGCATGCATTATAGGAATTATGAGGTGGCAGCAAGTCGCCACTCACCATGGCGACATAGTGCAAACATGGAGTGCAGTCGCCACTCCAAGTGGCGAATTGCTTTGGTACTATAAATCTGAAAAATTCAGTCCTTGTAGTGGCATGCGTGATTCATGACTTCAAGTGGCATGCATGCATAAGTTAAGCCTAGCCCTATGTGTTATAGATAGGTAATATTGTATTGTCTTGTCAATGTCTCTTACATGCATGCATTCAATGATAATTATCTATTTACTTTAGGTAGTTTAGTGAATTAAGAGTATATTTTTTGTTGGATCTTTGAACAATAGTATGAATTTGTGACAATAGGACAATTTAAAATTGTAATTAGTGTACAAAATTTAATTAGTGTATACTAGTGTATTAAATATTACTAATTATTAGTGTAATTAGTGTACTATAAAAATAAATTTAACTTTTAAGAAGGTATACTTGATCAGACTTGGGAAGGTGTGCGTGAGAGAGAGGCATGCATGATAGATTCTTCAAACATAGTGGCATGCATAAGTTAAGCATAGCCCTATGTGTTATAGATAGGCTAGTGTTAGAGTTATGAAATTGTCTTGTCAATGTTTCTCATATGCATACAGTATTGTGTTGTCTTGTCATGTTTCCTTTTGTTTTTGCATGCATTACATGAACTTGTTCTTGCTATTTATGCAGCCATGTTTCTTTGTAATTCATTCACACTACTATTCACATTTATTCACACTTCTAATCTCAAAAAGTCAATCCTCAAAACCTACAATACTCACATATCATGGCATCCTCAACACAACACAAAATCGATGCTCACACAAATGGTGAAATTTACGAATGTGATCAAGCCGAATTTCTATTTAGAAACACTGATTCCACTAGATTTTGTCTAAATAGAAAACCTATTTTTCATATTTGAAAAAAAAGATTGAGTCCAAACTTAGACAACCTGTATCCCAAATTTTCTACCAACATCCCCATTTTCCTGATAATAACTCAGTCAAGTTTTATCAGTCACATATTCAAAATGATATTGAGGTTCAAAACATGTTTCGTAACCACGAGTATTTTGGTTACGATTATATTGAGTTGTACATTGTGCTGGAACAATTTCAACCGTCCCAGAACATGCATTCGCAGGTTATTGATCCCGTTGTTGATGACGAACAAGTTCTAGAAAATCAAGTTGAAGAAGATATGGTTGATGATGTAGAAGACGTGGTTGATGAATTGGTTAACCGTGATTATAAAGATGAAGAGCACGTTCAAGTACCAGAGGTGCAACGCTACTCACCACCGGTCCACTTCACAACCCTTAACTTGGGCGAGGATGAGCCTTCGTCAGACATGTTCTACAATCCCTATATGAGGTCCGACGAGGAGTTAAAAAAAGGTGACAAGTTTCGTAAGAAGGAAGACTGTATGCTAGCAATAAAAAATTGGCACTTATCAAACAACGTTGATTTCAAAGCTGATCGGTTGAATCCAGAAAGGTACATCATTTTGTGAAAAAACCCAGAGTTTGGTTATAGGTTGATGGCATCATTTAAGAAGAAATATAATGTCTGGGTGATATGATCCATTAGTCAAGCCCACACGATTATAGCAAACTAACCTATGATATGATATGTCACAACATTTTACCTCTCGTAGAAGCTAACCCGTAACTTAAGGTCAAGACAATTATCTCCTATTGCGTTTTTATGTTCAAATATAGACCTTCATACAAAAAGGCTTGGTTAGCGAAAACCAAGGCTATTGAAGTGGTCTATGGTAACTGGGAGGAATCCTACAAACAACTTCCGCGTTACTTGGTTGCCCTAAAATTATATTCACCTGGGACTGTTGTTATAATGGAGACCTTGCCGGCACAATCCCCAGACGAAACCCCTCTCGAAGGTAATGGAATATTCCATAGACTTTTTTGGGCGTTTCGTCCTTGCATCATCAGATTTGCTTTTTGCAAACCGATTATTCAGATTGATGGAACTTGGTTGTATGACAAATACAAGGGAACGCTATTGATGGCAGTTGCACAAGATAGAAATAGTAATATTTTCCTCATAGCCTTTGCTGTAGTAGAAGGGGAAACAACTGGTGCTTGGAGTTTCTTTCTCAAAAATATTCGAACTTATGTGGCTCCACAACCTAGACTTTGTTTAATTTCTGACAGGCACGCTTCCATTATAAGTGCATACAACAATCCAGCAAATGGTTGGCACGACCCCCATCTACGCATGTCTACTACGTTAGGCATATTGCTCAAAATTTTATGCGGGAGATCAAAGATAAATTTTTGAAGATCAAGCTCATGGACGCGGGGTATGCATTAAACCAACCAGGATTCCACTACTACCGCCATGAAATATTTGAGTCAAATCCAAATGCAGGCAGGTGGATTGATAATCTTGACAGAGAGAAGTGGACTAGATCGTACGATAATGGGGTAAGGTGGGGCCACATGACAACAAATATTGTGGAATCAATGAACACCATCTTCAAGGGCCTACAAAACCTGCCTATAACCGCTATGGTGAATGCAACCTATTTTCGGATGGCAACGTTATTCGCAACAAGAGGTAAACATTGGAATGTAGTGTTATAGACACAACAAGTATACAACGATATGTGCATGAAATTTTTGTAGCAGTAATCTGCCAAAGCTAGCAGCCACCAGGTTACAGAATTCGACCGCCATGGCCACACTTTCAGTGTCAAAGAAATAATTGACCACAACTAGGGGCTGGTTAGGCAAGAGTATCGGGTCCTAATACCTGATCGTTGGTGCGACTGCGGCCAATTTCAAGCCTACCGTATGCCTTTCTCCCATGTCATTGCAGCATGTTTATATTCCACTTTGATGCATTCTCACTAGTATCTCCTATATACAAGGTTGAAACACTACTCAATGTATACAACAAAAACTTTCCAGTGGCAGCAATGGAGGCATATTGGCCAGAGTATGACGGGAAAATTGTTTGGCACAACGATTTGATGCGGCGGAATAAAAAAGGTCGACCAAACAGCAAGCGCATCAGAACCGAAATGGACGCCACTGATAAAATGTAGAGGAAGTGTAACATATGTCGTCAGGTCAGGCATAATAAAAAGAAGTGTCCACACCGTGGCTCTAGTTCCACTAGATATATTTTAGATTCACAAGTCTTTGTAATTTTTTTCATCAATGAAAAATACTTTTTAATTCCAAATATAAGAACAACATCAACACAGACGCCTACAATAATTAAACAACAACAACACAAACAAGACTAAAATATAAGAACAACAAAATTACAACAACACAAATACTAAAAAAACAACACAAACAACCATTAAAATCTACGAAATTACAACAGTTAACACTATGTCGTCTGATCCATGCATCATTTGGATGACATCGATGTTGTTTTCAACTTCATCCCACCAACGTACCGTTTCTCCGGTTTCAAGTGAGGTCCTTGTTCTAAGCCTTTGAATCCTTATGATGACTTCACCAGGTTTATATTCCCCCTCTAACCAAGACATGAGCTCTCTTTTCAGTTGCTCCAATGAATGGATGTTCCAAAATTTCATCTGCAAAGGGGTTTGTTAGGAGAGAAAATGACATGCCCATCCCTTCTTAAAATAACTGATTCAGGATCGGGTCGCTTTGTAGAGGTTCGCTGCCATGATGGAGGTCTAGGGGATGCCATGGCCACAAATATATGGAGAAACTGATAAACTTGGTGCAGGGATTAAGGTATGGGTTGCACTGCTATTTACAGAACAAAAAAAAATTAATTTTTCAAAGAAGTCGCCACTTGGAGTGGCGACATAGTGTAAAATATATTTTTGACTGTAAATGGTACTTTTTTGTTGTTTATGCAATAAATAATAAATAGATAATTTATTATTTGTTTATTTTTTTATTAATTCAATAATTAAATACTTAAATAATTAAATAATGTAATTTTAAAATTAATTTAAATACTATTAATAATTAAATAAAAAATAATAATATAATATATAAATAATTTTATAAAAAAAGTAAAAAAAATTAATTTTTCAAAGAAGTCGCTACTTGAAATGACGACTTGCTCCCTGCCTAATGAGAACTCGCCACTTGGAGTGGCGACTTGTGTGTAAATGTAGTATAGTCGCCACTTGGAGTGACGACATATGATATTTTTTGTTGAAAAATGACCACTTCTATAATTTTTCTGAAAAACTTAATTATTTTTAATTTTAAAAAAAAAACATGATTATTCAAAAAAAAAATCACATTTAAAGAGTAAAGTCTTAAGATTTGTCCTTAAATCAAAATTTCTGACCTTTATTTGTTGTATTGGATTCCTGACATACACATTCATTTATCATCTTAAAATAATAATTATGTTTACACAATTTTAATATTTATTTTAGCACATATACAAATTATTATTTTTTACTTAAATTCAAATAATTTTAACTATCTTTTATATTTTTGTAGTATTTAAAATCAATGGCATATCTACTTTTTTAATGAAGTGTCAATTTATATTTATAATTCCAAACTCACACACACAATGTTTTGGGTTATGACCAAAAACGAGGAATAAAGCCTTTCCTCTTTCCTCTGTTCAGTTCCTCTCTCTCTCAAAAGGTGCAAACTTTCTTTTGTTTTTTCCTCCCTCCAAAACTCTAGCACCTCCTCCACTTTCTTTTCTCTTCTGGGTTTCTATAGGCACTTCTATAGTGCCTTTTACAAGGAACAACAAGAAGAAGAAACTTTCATGGCTACTACTACTGCTAAGCTTCTTCTTGTTTACCTCCTTTCAATCTCTCTCTCTTTTCATGGAGGTAACTCTTTTTTTTTTTCCTTTCTATCTCCCTTCTTTCTTTCCTGTCTGTAATTTTCAATACATATGTTTCTATCTGTGTTATAATTATCACTGTTTTTTGTTTCATGTTTTTCATTGTTTGAGTTCATTAAGTTTTGACATATTTGTGTTGAGAAGACAAGAACATGGCGACAATGCTGAAGCAGAAAGATAGGGACTATTAATTAATATTTTATTTTATTTTCTTGGCTAAAACTAAGGGTTTTTGCAATAAAAGTAGTTTTATTTATTTATTTATGTTGTATAGATTATAGAATCTTTGATCTGTCCTTCCATTTTATATGTCAGATTTTGGCTAGTCATTGCTTCCCAGCTCATCAGATATTTCTTTTACAGTTTGCATTTAACTTCATTTTTTATATATAACAAATGTGATGAGACTAAAATGCCCTTATGTGTAACCTACCATCTGGCCAAATTTTGAGTGTGGTACACTTCTGTAGCTTAGTCCATATCCCAAGATTTTACACAAGAATTGCATGTCATGACAGGTAAAGTAGCCTTGATTTTTGTCATACGGATTGTTGTTATGTGGCTGTGCTGTTTTTTCTTCCCAAGGTTATGTCGCTTGTTAGATCAACAATTTTTTGAACCTTTTCTTTGTATTATTATTGTTATGAAAAATGCTAATGAGTGTCCGTAGGATATTGGTTAAGTAAACAAACATAGAAATGTTTGGCTGAAAAATGGTGTTCAAACTTTTTTGCTTTTTTGTTTTCTATACAAAACTTCTGCTTTTAACTTTTCTTAACTTGTTTCCTTAAGGCATTTGCTAGCAAGACCCTATTATAACTTAGATTAATGCTAATTTGTGTCCTAAGTTTATAAGTTAATGAGCCTAATGTAGAATATTCGTCTAAAAAACCGTGTATTCAACTTGGGTTATTTAATGATAACTTTCTATTTTTAGATTCTAATACTTGTGCCAAGTTAGCTAGACCCTCTAACTTATAGTTATGGGTGGAAAAACAGCCTGACTGGTTTAGCCCGCCATTATTGACAGACCGAGCGAAGATTTTCGGCCCAATGCGCCTCATTTTTGGTGGTATTTAACAGGCGCGGACCTAAACGAGGTAAGCATGGGTTTGTGCCACTATTAGGGTTTAAAGGTGACAAGGTCCGCGCAGGCCGAAACGAGACAAGGTCATTCCGATATGAGCACTCTTGTTTTCCTTTCACGCTTCATAATACCTCTAGACAACTACTTGTGTAATGTGTAATTCAGATTACATATTGGATCCTCTATAGCTGGCTTTATGGTGCGGTTGGCTTTATATAGATCAGAAGAAATAAAGTTACTTGTAGAACACAACTAGTAACTAGTAAAGATCTTGTTCTATTGCACGGATATAGGAAAATAATGGCAGGAAATTGATCTGTGAAATTTTGCAACGTGTTATTAGAGGGAAACTTTTGTTAAAATCTGATAGATTTCTTGAAACTACTATCATAATCCTTTGTTATGAGTGATTTCTTACTTCACTTGCTTCTTTCTTCTACAGATGCTTATATAGGTGTCAACATTGGTACAGATATAACTAACTTGCCAAGTCCAACAGAAACTGTGGCCCTTCTCAAGGCTCAAAGCATCCAGCATGTGAGACTCTACGATGCAGACAGATCCATGCTTCTTGCACTTGCCAAGACTGGAATCCAAGTAATCGTTTCCATTCCTAACGACGAGCTACTCGGGATTGGTCAGTCCAATGTCACAGCTGCGAATTGGGTTGCTCGTAATATCATAGCTCATGTCCCTGCTACTAACATTACTGCCATAGCCGTTGGTTCCGAAGTCTTAACTTCGCTCCCAAATGCAGCTCCTGTCCTTGTATCCGCACTTCAATTCATTCAGTCTGCACTTGTTGCGGCTAATCTTGATGATCAAATTAAAGTATCTACTCCACTTTCTACTTCCATCATACTTGACTCTTTCCCACCATCTCAAGCGTTTTTCAATCGATCTTGGGATCCGGTTATGTCTCCTTTACTTAAATTTTTGCAGTCGACCGGTTCATATCTTATGCTCAACGTATATCCTTATTATGATTACATGCAATCCAATGACGTAATCCCTCTAGATTATGCTCTATTCCGTCCCTTACCTCCGAATAAAGAAGCTGTTGATAGTAACACGCTCCTGCATTATACTAATGTTTTTGATGCAGTTATTGACGCTGCTTATTTTGCAATGTCGTATTTGAAATATACCAATATCCCTATTTTAGTCACTGAGTCAGGATGGCCCTCCAAAGGTGGTTCGTCTGAGCCGGATGCAACTCCTGATAATGCAAACACCTTCAATAGTAATCTTATCCGGCATGTTTTGAACAATACAGGGACTCCGAAACAACCTAGAGTTACAGTTAGTACGTATATTTACGAGCTTTATAACGAAGATTTAAGAACAGGTCCGGTATCTGAAAGTAATTGGGGGCTTTTTTATGCAAACGGAGCACCGGTTTATACTCTACACTTGACTGGTGCTGGTACTATGTTTGCAAACGATACGACAAACCAAACATTTTGTGTTGCTAAGAGTAATGCAGATACTAAGATGATACAGGCAGCACTTGATTGGGCTTGTGGACCGGGGAAGGTGGACTGTTCGCCTTTGCTGCATGGTCAACCGTGTTCTGAACCGGATAATGTTGTTGCACACGCTACATATGCATTTAATGCTTATTATCAGAAAATGAGTAAATCTCCTGGGTCGTGTGATTTCAAAGGAGTTGCATCTGTCACCACCACAAACCCAAGTAAGCATATTGGTGATTTTCTATTGACTCATGTTATAATCAAAGACTGTCTTGCATTCACAAATAGCGTATTCAAGTTATTAGCATTTTGATTCAACTGATATATTTATTATATTATCATCATTTTTACAGGTCATGATTCATGTATATTTCCAGGAAGGTATGATCTCTATTCTCAAGCTAATGTAGTAGATTTCTTACTCTCATTTGCCTCACAAACTTGAAATTCTCCTTTTCAATTCTCATCTCATCATCACTACAATTGGTCACATTGTTTTGTTGAGTAGACACCATTTTGATGCTTGAGTGTCAAACACTGTCATTATAGTATTTTGAATATATCAAAAATATAAAACCAATTACTGGATATGTATTCCTTTTTAGTCTGGTCCTCGAATGTGTATTTCGTTAGTCTGTTTAGTCCATAAAATTACTTACAAACGACACACTAAGGAATGTTTTTGCCATTTCGGTACATTGATGGACTATAGTGAGACCGC
>CM038795.1:229506081-229597576 GCA_021764765.1 Vicia sativa | reverse complement strand
TAGGGGAACCCAGGAAAATTTGATTACCGCAAAATACTCTGCCCTGTAGAGTCAAAGATCTCAATCGAAGATGTCAAGCCATCGATGGGGAGATGATGACGAAAAGGGGAAGATGTAGATGTCAATATGGTGGATATGGAGAGACTCTGCTCGAGATGCGTGAAATGGAAAGATACCTTGAAAGAAAATACAAAATGGAGGACTGCTATGTCACAGATACGTACCAAAGATTATCTCTGTGCCAGGCCACAAGGAAATGATGAAATGATGCCATGTCCCAGATGCAACATCATCCGCAACCGCAGGATTGTCGCAGATTTCGAGAGGAAACAAAGGGTCGAACCGAGTCAATTGCGCCAAGACAACCAATTATTCGATGCTACCCAGAGCCGGGAGAGTCGCTGGAGTTCGAGTTGTCACGTCAAAGGGCAAACCAAGTGCCCGACGGCTCAAGGTTCGCAAGCGATATGACCGTAACATGGTCGGAGTATTCGAAATATCCCTTCGCCCCATGTTGGAATCACAAGGAGGTTGGTCAAATGAGTCAACACTGAGGGTAATCATACCAACGAAAGCTCGATAGCCCCTACGCAAAGGTGCCTGGAGAGGACGTTCAAAATCCCTGAAGTACCAACGACAAGTGGTCGCAAGTCAAAACCAATAGGGGAAGGATAAATGGAAAGGCAACGAGCGAAATGCACGCCACGCCATGGTGTATAGGAGGGCATTTAACACCTGAGGGAAGAAATGAGACTGAGAATTACAAGAAAAACCCCATGTCTAGATCACAATGGCGAAGGCACAAATAATTAAAAAGTGAAGAAGCTTTAGGCAGAAAAGAGAAGCTTCGGCAAGAATAAAGAAGTGTCAAGTACCAACAAACCAACAACAATAAACAACCAACCCGAAAACAAGCTCTCCGCTAGTCGAAGACTCTTCTCCAAAACACAACCAGATGAATCGAAAGACTACACTCCAAGTCCAAGAAGACGAGGATATGTCACAGATAACCGAATCGAGGGGAGTCCTCACCAATTTAAACGCAATGTGGTATCTGTACTACCTTCCGAGTTTGGACAGAGACCAAATCAAGAGCATGAGGAAGAGGATACCATAGATTTGATGAAACACGCACTTTGTTACTATGTAATGGATAACGCCAAGCAAAACGCATTCTTCAACATCCAGAGCCAAAGAATGAAGAATCATTTGAAGCCATTGTTCATTGCAAAGGCGTGGAGCCCATGGTGTGAACAAGGTCTTAGTGGACTGAGGCGCCATGTTAATTTAATGCCTCAATTCATGCTAAAAATTTAGGAATACAAGAGGGTGATGTCAAACCACACAACATGGTCCTATCCAATTATGAAGGGAAAGTAGGTCAAACATCGGGTGGTGCAAGTGGATTTAACCGTCGGATCGAGGTGTGCCCCACCATGCTCATGGTGATCAAAGCCAAGACCAATTATAACTTGTCAGTTGAAGAGAGTGGATCCATGGTGTAAAAGTTCCTTCATCAATGCACCGAGGTTAGTTCGTGGAGAGAAGATGGTATAGTGAGAATATCGAAGCGGACCAGTTACTTTATGACAACCGGTAATCTAGTCAACAAAAGGAATTATGACAAGTACTGCACGAATAGCCCCTTGTACCCCAAGTGACGAAATGAATGAAACAAGGGATGCACACTACTATGACCCTTCGCCATGATGGCATGTATCGATAGAAAAATAATTAAGGGAGACAAGGAGTCAAGGCACTTGCAAAGACGGCCACCAGTCGAGTTCGACAACCGCCATGACTGAGTCCTCCTTCTTCGAAAGGATTTCACTATATGGTCGAGAATGAATGGAAAGAGCTTCTCAGAGGTGAAATAGATAATATATTGAAGTAAATGAAATGAAAGGGAATGGTTCAAAAGATTCACCCTATGAAGAAAACGAATAGATCAAAGGCTTGATGCCATTTATGACAAGAACCCTTTGGGCTTGAAAGATCCTACAAACTCAAAGCCAAAATGTTAGCACAGGATCCGTCAAGAGGTGAATTTGGGGATGACAACACAAAAGAATAACCTACATAAGCACAAACTTATCCCAAGCTTCAAGCAAGAGGTGATCAAGTCCTCAAGAAAACAAAGATTGCTTTTATGGGACTATGACGAAATGCTTGGTTTGAAAAGAGAGTTAGTGGAGCACGACTTCCAATTAAGGATGGCAAGAAGCCCATCAAGCAAACTCCTGTGAGATTCGCGCAAGAATGCTCACAAAGATCAAAGCCGAGGGTCGAAGTTGTCGCTGCAAATTCATCGTAACCACAAGGTATGTAATGGTTAGCAAATATAGTACTGTTATTAAGAAAATGGTTCTCTCGAGAATATGCATAGACTTTAGGGATTTAAATACCGCAACCCCAAAGATCAATACTCTATGCCCCGTGGGTAAATGTTAATAGATTCTGCCGCAGGATTCAATACCTAAGTATGCAAGATGGATATTCCGTTATAATCATATTTTTATTGCTGAGGCAGATGTTGCTAAGACAGCATTTCGTTGCCCAGGAGCCTTAGGTACATACGAATGGGTAGTGATGCCTTTTGGTTTAAAAAATGTTGGGGCAACTTACCAAAGGGCAATGAATTCAATCTTCCATGATTTTATTGAGACATTTATGTGTGTATATTGATGATATAGTCATCAAATCTATCTCGTAAACTCACTTGCGACATTTGAGCCAATCATTTGAAAGAATGAGAAAACATGGCTTAAAAATGAACCCCCTTAAATGTGCATTTTTTGTGCAGACTGGAGATTTCCTGGGCTTTGTGGTTCATAAAAAAGGAATAGAAATCAACCAGAATAAGACCAAAGCCATCATGGAGACTAAAGCACCCACATCGAAAAGGAGTTGCAATCCTGCTGGGAAGATTAACTTTAAGATTCATTTCGAATCTAAGTGGAAGGACTCAAGCTTTCTCCACTACCGCTTAAAGCAAGGCCAAGTCGAGTGGAACGAAGCACATCAGAGGCCTTTGACCAGATCAAAAGATATCTCTCGCCTCCTATCTTGTCTCCACCTTCTGGGGAAAGCCCATGAGATTGTATATATCGCTCGAATTTACTATAGGTAGTATGTTAGCACAAGAAGATAGTAATGGCATCGAAAGAGCCATATATTATTTAAGTAGGTGTGAATGATGCGTAAACTAGATATAGTAATATAGAAAAGTTGTGTCTTTGTTTATACTTTTCTTGTATGAAACTTAAGTATTATATAAAGTCGTTGATGTGTATGTTTCATCTCATTTCGATGTTATCAAACACATGCTCGAAACCAATAATGCATAGCAGAGTTGGTAAATGGGCTTTGGCCTTGATGAATATTCGCTACTGCCTTTAAGAGCTGTGAAAGGTCAAGTAATTCGATTTCATTGTGGACCATCAACGGTCGAAAAGCTCATGGGTTACGTTGAAATGTAACCTTGGAAATTATACTTTGATGGTTCAACCTATGGAGGGCAAGGGTATTGAGTTATCATAATTTCTCCTCAAGAAATTCCAACAAAATTCAAGTATAAGTTAGATGGTCCTCGGTTCGAACAACGGTCGAATAAAGCGCCATTGTTGGACTTGAAGCTTTGTTGGAATTGGGGCAACTAGAGTCGAAATTAAAGGTGATTCGAGTTAGTGGTCAAGCAGTATAACAAAGAAATATAAATGCATAAAGGAAAACCCGATGACATACTTTGTCATAGTTAATAGGCTACTCAAGAAATTAATACATGGATATTCAACATATACCCGTAATAGAAAATCAAGAAGCAAATGACTTAGCATAATTAGTTTTAAGGTATAAAGTTTCGCAAAAACTTTGAGGATTTGGTCGAAATAAGAGGTAGGGTTATGGCTACTAGACTCATACCATCGATTTAGAAAATATTAAATTAGGTTATGGTGATAAAGATGGATTCAAGTATTAGCCATAAATACCTTATCGACAGATTACGAAGTCCATTAGTGGCATACTTAGAAAATCCAACATTAAATGTTGACGTAAAAATAAAATATAGAGCATTATCATATGTCCTTATGGGAAATGAATTGTTCAAAAGACCCAAGAAGGCGACATTTAAATGCTTAGGAGAAAGTGAGGCATATTTAGCATTATCAAGTCCACAACGGGCATGGGCACATCAAGCAGTGCCATAAAATGAAATGGTTGCTATTTCGATGGGATGTACCGCCCAAGATGCTCAAAGATTGTATAGATTTTGCTAAAGTGTGAAGATTGCCGTAAACATGTGTGGATTCAACATGCTCCGCAAGTGAGTTGCATTTGATCATTAAACCATGGCCCTTAGAGGATGGGCATTAGATGTAATAGGAGAAATCAATCCGCTCATCTAAAGGTCGAAATATATCTTGGTAGGAATAGACTACTTTACCAAGTGGATCAAGCAATACCGCTAATAATCAGAGATCAAGAGGCTATTATTGAATTCATAGAAACAAATTATCTATAGGTTCGGATTGCCAGAGAGCATCACCACGTACAAGGTTCGTGTTTACCTAAAAGATGCAAGAATTTACCCAAGAAATGGGGTTTAAATTGCTAACATCAACACCATACTATGCTCAAGCAAATGGTCGTCAAGCAGCCAATAAAGTAATAATAGGTTTGATAAAGAAACATGTTGGTAAAAACCAAGAAATTGGCATAAGACTTTAGACCAAATACTATGGGCCTCAGAGAACATCTCCTAAAGAAGCTACTAACACCACACCTTTCCAACTAACATTTGGTCATGATGCTACCAAGAGAAATTCATCTACAATCAGCCTAATTCAAAGACAAAATGAAATCCCATCTTCTTTATATTGGGAAATGATGATGAATGAGTTAGTTGAGTTGGATGAAGTTAGATTGCATGCATTGGAAACCCCAAAAAGGAAAGAGTAGCCGTGGCATATAACAAAAGGGTGAAAGGTAAAACATTCAAGATTAATGACTTAGTTTGAAAGTTATATTGCCCATGGACAAGAAGAATAAAGCATTAGGTAAATGGTCACCTCATTGGAAGGACCTTTCGAATAGTAAAACATTTTCAAACAATGCATATGAGATTGAAGAAGTAAATGATAATAAACGAATCTTAAGGGTTAATGGGAAATATTTAAAGAAATATAAGCCACACCTCAGGAGATTCGAATAATAATAGCGTAATCAAACATAGTGAAGATATGCCAAATGGTAAATTAAAATTGCCAAAATGGCATTGTTTGGATATTACATTAAAGTCAAATTAATATTCCAAGCAAAATAAACACAATCTTTAGAAATGAGTATTGTTCCTTAATCGATCGAAAATACTCCGAAAAGACTCAAGCCTTTGTTGAGTGAAGCGCTTGGTTTCTAGGATAGCGACTTCACCCTTAAATTGCTCGCTTGCCTGCCTCGCAAGTCCTTTATTAAGGAGCTCTTCGAATCGATTTCCAAAAGTGTTGGTTTCATATGCCATCTATTGTTGGGCCTCCTTAATTTTATGTTGAAGTTCTTGAACTGCTTCTCCAGAGAAGAATGGATCGAGCTCAAGCTCATAATCATCTTTAGCTTGCTTGATATGCATGGCGTGCTCTTCAACTTCTTTAGAAAGCTCAGCATGCTCATAAGCGCCCATTGCAGCTCGCTTCTTAAACCTTATTGGTAGCAGATTCATCTTGGAGGAAACACCAATACATTGTCTATCAAAGATTGGAGTTCGAATAGAATGGTGCTAACTTCCGTGAGAGTGACTTGGTAAGAGTCCCTTCAAAAGTGTACTATCTTTCTTGAGTACTTAATAGATCCACATCAAGGATTGTCTTCCTAATCTTGTGAAGAAGTACAACCCTATCATCGTTGAATCAAGAGGTTTTAGGAAGAGAGTATCTCTATTAGCCTTCATATACCCAATAGGTCATTTTGTTTTAAGAGGGCTAACTCTTCACTGTTTGACGTTGAGAGGACTTAGGAAGTTCCATACGCAATGGAGTAACATCACGACTTCCATTGGTTCATTGGTAGGAACACCATCACCTTATTTTTTCCTCCTTCTTCATCACCAACCAGGTCCACTACTGATGTCATCGCTTTCATTATTGGGAGCTTCAGATCTGCTCCTTCACCGAATCACCTTGAGCCTCTTCTACTCTTCGTCCTCGGATCCTCCCTCACTAGAATCTTCGCCTCTTGAGAAGGGCAATCCTTTTCCTCTTCAACTTGGGTGACTTTTTCACTTTCTTGAGGAATCTTGAGAGGAGATTTTGGATGAGAAGTCTCGAGGCACTTCTCGCAAAGATCTTCAAGTGTTGTTTTCATTGTATCCTTGAGAGGGGGTGAGGTGCCTTGATCATCCTGGGTTGCTCAGAGCCCCAACCGGAACCGCCATATTGAGGATCCATTGTTCTCGCACCAGACACTTGAATCCCATGCGGAGAAGAATGGATTGGAGCAATGCTGGATAGAGGAGTCGAAGTGGTCGGGATGGAGTTGAATTATCCTACACAAACAAGGAGAGATTAAAACTTGCACTAAGGTACGTAATAACTAGCTTTGTTAAAAATTCAATTCAATTCACCCGTGGATTGTCTCAAGAAATATTGTCGTTTATATGTTCCAACATTACGTTGGAGGTCGAAGGTGGATTTTGGATTTTGGTAAGGAGCAACATCCCCGAATCGAGTCCGAGGCGTTAGTATCCTTTGAAACGCCTTTCTTTGCTTTTTCTCAAAGTCACAGAACTTTCCCACCTTGAGAGTCTTCCCACCGGTACTAGGGGCTTCTTTGGAGTGGTGGGTGGAGTTTACTAGTCCGAAATGGTGCAACATGAGTTAGACTTCAATCATAAATTCAAGTCCATTCGAAATACCGTAATAAACCGATTACCTTTGAAGTTGGAGCAGTTGTTGAGTTGGAGCGATGGTGGTTGTTGTTGTTGTTGCAGGAGTAATTTTTGAAATTGTGGGCACATTGTCATCGCCTTCGATGGTTTGTCGAACCATCGCTTCCTTGGTCTTCGACGCAACGCTTTATTCGATGGCTGAAAATCGAAACAATTAAGACGAAATGTTAAAATAAAGAAAGTAAGAATTATTTGGGATTTCCAAGCATTCGCACCGCGCCTTCATTCAAAAGAATCGACATGGCGAAAGGTCATAGCGAAGATGCCCGGGAAATTATGGAGCTAGTATCGAGCCCATGTCACAGCCTCGATGGCTTTAGTTTCTTTTGAGATTGATACTTGAACATCTCTTTGCAAGTTAACCACCAAGGGTATGGGGAAACCAAGCTGAGCCGCTTCTCGAGGTAGGTAGTTTGGGAAACTTAGGTGGATGCATTTCGAAAGCCAACCTATACCTATCCTCGTGTGACAACCTCAAGGAAGTCTCGAACTTAGAGACTTTTTCTTTAAATTTTTCCTTCAAGGTTTGGGACGCCGACACAGGGTCTCGCAGAGGATCATAAGTTGTTTTGAAGTAATTAAAAGCTTTAATCTTTGGGCATGAGTGAACATACCTTTCTTTTGTGTACCGCATAATCGAACGAAGCAGTTAGTTTCTTTTGATGGTGAGAGTATCAAACATATAAGACTGTAGAATTTAGTCCACCAATCCAAAACCCTTTGATGAAAATGGGTTGGTTCAAAAGAAATTAATTCAACTGGCAAACTCTTGATATTGTTCCGCTTTTAGCTTCTCCGCCTTGAAAGTTCGACCGAGGTAATAGCGCTTTGGGTTTGAAAAGGGTTCGTGAATTAATCGACATAAGTCGAATTGTCTTGAAACGAAATTGGGTTGGTAGGCAAACGTAAGGATTTGGTTCTTGGTTGGAGTGATTCTTGAGGAGATTAGTCTTGGGAGCAAGAAAGCTTTCCGTATATCTTGGATCTCTTTACTCTTAGCAGCCCGAAGGGACATGGTGAACCATGACGGTCCATGAGTCCTCAAGCAAGGTGCCATAGTCTCCTCAAATTTATGCCTTTTAGAAAAGGTCATGATGTATTGTGAAACAATTGGAAATCAAATTTATCATCATTCGAGTCGCCTTTCAATTTATGCCTTCGACATTTCGATCCGCTACCTCGATCTTGCTCAACAATGGTATCAACATGGATAACAAGATTCAAACATGGCATTGCCATAGTGGAGTAACCGTAAAAGGACCAGCTAGCAAAAAAATTTAGGAGCGTGAGATTTCAGACTCAAACAACTGATCTCAAACTTTCATAGAGATCAACCAGTAAGAGCTCACCGTTGTAGGATTTTTCCGTGAACAAAGTATTTTAATTATCGATTCCATGGATTGGTGCATGTTATAGTCTTTCAATAGAAAAGTATGTTTTAAGATGATGTAACCAAAGGGTTTGTTATCTACTCTACTAGAACCATGAGTTTCCAAACAACAAATAAATTATTTTTCAAAGAGAGTTATAGTTTGGATTAGAGAGAGTTTGAGATTGTTTTCAAGTTAAGAAGGCATGTCAAGATTAGTTTCATTGATCTAGTTTCATACATATTCATTTTAATCAAGTGATGAACATAATAGATGATTTTACAATACATATCCTCTCAATCTTGTAGATTTCCCACCAAGATTGTGAATGTTATCATGTTAATCCTTGCATGATTCCTCACTACAATTATTAGCATGATAATCATTAAGTTCAATATTTTGTAAACTCTAACACACAAATCTATTCCTAGCATTTGTTTATGAGAGGATGAATATCCTAGGTCACTTTGAAATATTCTTTTCCAAGCAAAACTCAAAGCATAAAGATGAAGAACAAAGATATTCAACTATATTAATCATCAACCATGTTCATACACCAATGGATTAAAAGAAATACATACTATAAAGATCAACTACCTCTAATCTTGACACAAAAGGAGCTTAGCTACTCATTTCCATGGTTGCCTTGCTCTCAAGATTGTTGGTAGAGATGATGAACATGAGAAAAATCAAGAGAAAAGCTATGGCTTTTTTTTTCCTAAACTTGCCCTAGATTTTCAAAGATGAAAAGATAATGATGGTATGTGTTTTCTTGCTTCCTTTACAAGCCAAAAGGTCCTGTGAAGTGATGGGTTGGTGGTCCAAAGGTGAAAGCATGGGCTGTCCTTTTTCTGAACACCGAGACCCGCCGGTTAAGCGCACTGAGCGACCATGCCGGCACTGCAACAGCGACCAGCATGCTTCCTCTTCCAAAATTATCTTCAAAAGAATCATCCCTAAAGCTCTTCAAGTGCCCTTGAATCCAAGCTTGGGAGAATTAGTTAATAAATTCCTACAATTAAGAGTGAAAAGTTAAATAATATATATTAAACAAAACTAAATAAAACCTAATTAAACAAAATACTAGAATAAATATACAAATTAAATATAAAGACATTGTTAAGAACCACAAAATAATGTACAAAATAACTACAAATTGGTCCTTAACAACTCTCCTAATCTTACTTCTTTGTTTGTCCCCAAACAAAAGTCAATAATCTTGCAAAGGTAGAAAGAACAAAATGCAAGCATGCAAACTCACACAAGAGTAATGGTTCAAACTCGACATACCGTGCAAAAGCACTCATCAATTGCTTCTTCTAAACACAACATTGCCATGAATTAAGTTCTAAACACAATATATCAAAACATATAACAAAATAAAAGATATGTTCACACTTGAATCACCTAATCATTTCTTCAAAATTCAAGAAGAACAAAATGTATATTCACAAAGGACCAAACACTCTCACTAATAATTATGCACATCCAGAATAATTCATGCATTCATCGAAACAAGTTAAATGATAAAACGGAAACGAAGATCACTAAGGACTTTCAAGGTTGTAACTTGGCTTAGGTTAGAAACAAGGGATATTTAAGTACAAAGCCATTGAAACGAATCGGTAAAAGGATATGAAGAGCATTTCACAACTAATTCACATCTCATTATTCACAAACTCTTTTCTTTCCACACAATGATCCTCTTTTTTTTTCTTTGATTTCTTTTCATAAACAAATTTCTTTCTTCTTTTGTATTTTTCTTTTTCTATTCTTTTTCTTTCTTTAGGATCATTGTGCCATCAATTTAGGTTCTTTTGATCCACCTCCCCAACTTCATTTATATCAATCCTTTTTATTCAAGACATGCTCTTCAAGGGTTAATTGACAAAAGGGGTGGTATTCATCAACAAGAAAATTTATAGAATGAATTATCATTGAATTTTTCAAAGATCATCGACAACTATTTAAGTGGCCTACTTAACAATTAGTCGATTTGATACATTCATCCTACAAATACTATTTAAGCTCAAAAGGGTTCACAAGGATTCACTCTCTCACGGGTAATTGAAGCCCTTTTTAGAATTGGTGGTTTTCCTCATAATGCACAAAAATTGCCTTAATCATTTCTTAGTTTCCAAGTTATCACAAACAAGTAAAGATTAAGCATGAATCACACGAGTTAACACAACTATTAGACACTCAATATTTGGTAAAAAGTGGAAGCTTCTCACATATATGGTTTATGTCCTAATGATTCGAATGTGAACACAATTTTTTTTGTACATGCCAAAATATCTTGCATAAAGAACAAATTTCATAGACATGTTATGTTTCTACAAAACGATTAAATGTGTACCTTCGTGGAATGAATCGAGAATTTTATCATCACCATCACTTTGGTGAAACACGCTTACTAGCTTTGAAGAACCATTTGAACAATCCGGACAAACCACAAGAAGTAAATTCAAACTAAATACTATAATCTAAAAAATAAAATAAAATAGAACAAAATAAAAGAAACTAAACTTAAAATGAAAAGACACCCCAAAATGGTGTTTAAAACTTAAAAAGAAGTATTTAGGCTTCATGCCTACAAAAATTAATTGAATTACAAGCCAATCCCCAAAATTTGGATGGCAACCAACAAAATCCAAAGTTTAAAACTAAAATGCAAAAGTAAAATCTAGAACTAGAATGCTGAAAGTAAAATAAAAACAGGAAAATAAGAGAAAATCAATCAGTGGTCTCGAGAATCGAATCTCCAATCGACCCCGAGTCAGAACCGGAACCAGAACTCTCTTCACCATCATCCTCATCTCCCACCTCCTCCTCAGCATTTGGCCCGACCCCGGGCCAACCAGCATATGCACGGAGTCTGCCACCCGCATGAGTGAAATGGTTCACCCGGGCTTTCTAATCAGAGCAAGGTGCTCCATGCTCTCATGCATAAACAAAAATGCTCTCCGATGAGCGAGATGCATCCGCTGCTCCATTCTTCCGATGGACTTGCTCGAGGAAGTGCCAAGAATCGTACACCTGGGCAGCAGATTATCAAGGACCCTACAAAATCGATCACAATAGTGATCATCAACAACTCCATCAATGGTTAGGTGTCCCATCGCAGAAAGGCCACCTTGCTCTTTAAGCAACCCCATGATCAACCCCGATATGTGAGAGCACACTTTATACGCCCTCGAGGTATAATCTGTAACCCTTCACTCATTCGCTATCGACGGCCAAAATCAATTTGCTCCTCATCGAGCATGTAAGCAATCAAACCCGGCTCTCCACGGTATCAAGAGGTGGCTCCTAATAATGAGCCACACACATCATAACGCGCATCTGCTTTGACCGCCCCGTGAATTTCAAAGGTTGACCAGCCCGATTCAATTCATAAGAATGCTCGGACAAACAGAGCTTATTCTTCAGCATGTCGTAATCCCAATTACCACGAGCCAGGTGCTCATGGTAGACATCTAGTTGGTCCTCTGGGACTGTCCAGTTGATGCTTAGAAAACTGTTGATTGCTGAGCGAGAGAAAGAAACGGATTTGCCTCGAACAACGGAAGCAAACCTAAACTCACATCCCTCGGCCGGGATAGCATTAGCATAGAACTCGCGAACAAGCTCCACGCTCACCTTTGTCCGAGGGTTACAAAGAACTTCCAACCCGAGTTATCAAGGATGACACGAGGCGGTGCTAGTGCCCTGCTCACGGAGGTCGATGGTGCGCCATCCCGATGTTTCGCTTCCTCGAGCTCTTTGTAGCGAGCCTCCCGAGCAGCCCCGTAAATCGAACAAGATCGAACACAACAGTCGAGGGCTCTGCCTCAAACAGAGGAAACTTTGTCGCTTAGGTGCCATCCGAAATTTTCAACACAAAATCAACGGAAAAGTGACACCGAGGTGTCCATTAGCAATGAATCATGCAAACAAAGAAAGCAAACCAACCAACCAAAGCATTACAACTAATCGAAACACTAAAACACAAAGAAGAATTTTTCGTACGCAGATCACACCGAGCGCTCATGATTTGCGTAAAAATTCTTCGCAAAATGTAATTTTTCTCCACACAATCACTTCTGGCAGCAAAATAACATCCTATTACTTTCTAACACAAAACATCCTAATTCTAAGAGAAAATTCGAAAATTCCTAACCCTAGGTTTTCAAAATCTAACCTAAACATGCAATGTATACGAAATTGAGAAAGGAAAAGATAGAATACTTACGAGGATGCCTTGGGTGATTGATTTGACAAAGAAATTGCAAAGATTCGAGATTTTTGGTGGGGATTTTTGGGATTTTGAGAGGATGAAGAAAGATGATGAAAATAGGGAAAAGGGTTAAAATAACCCTAACTAGGCCACGATTTGGGCCTCCAAAATCTGATTTTTTCAAAAAATTTTAAAAAATCCTGATCACACTGAGCGAAAGTTTCAGATGTCAGGTTAAAGGCTGAAGGGTCTCTAATTTTGAAATTTTAAGAAAACAAAGAAAATTAACAAATGCAAGTGTAAATGAGTTCAAGGAAGAATACTTACAATGTTGGGGTGCCTCCCAACAAGCGCTTTGTTTAACGTTTAGAGCTCGACGGTTCATGATGATCATTGATCATCAAAGAAGGATTCGCTATGTTGCTCACCTCTCCGCCAACGCACTGCTTCAACCACGCCCATTCACCGTCCATTCTTTTGTTCGCAAGATCTTGCAAGACAATTGCACCATATTCTTTGACTTCTTTGATTAAAACGGACCGACCACTTTGTTTTGAGTTTTCCTAAAAGCCTCATCCGGAATTGAACAAGAGAACCTTGTCCCGCCTTAATTCCTTGATCTTTATCTTCTTATCATGAGAAACCTTAACTTTTGCTTTGTACCTCCGGTTTGAATGGTATGCTCCTCATGATTTCTTCCAATTGAACGAGTTGTAATTTCGCCACCCGCCAAGGATGAATCAAAATTAAGAATCGGAGGGCCCACAATGCTTTGTGCTCCATCTCTACCGGGAGGTGACAAGTTTTGCCATACACAACCTGAAACGGGGTTAGTCCAATAGGAGCTTTATAGGCGGTTTGATACGCCCACAAAGCTTCATCTAATTTTTGTGACCAATCTTTTCGAGAACCCGAAACAGTTTTTTCCAAAATCTTTTTGATTTCTCTATTAGACACCTCGGCTTGGCCATTTGCTTGAGGGTGATAGGGGGTCGTCACCTTATGTTTTACACCAAATTGTTTCAAAAGTTTTGTAACAATGCATTGCAAAAGTGCGACCCACCATCACTAATGAGCACCCTAGGCACACCAAAACGAGAAAAATGTTTCTTTTCAAAAATTTGATATCAGTTTTGCCGGCCTTAGGCGAAGCAATGGCCTCTACCCACTTTGACACGTAATCCAGCTACAAGAATATATTCATTTGAAAACGAAGATGGAAAAGGACCGACAAAATCAATCCCCAACAATCAAATACCTCCACTTCCAACATATTGTTCAACGGTATTTCATCTCTTTCCTATCCCGCCACTTCTTTGACATTTGTCACATGACTTAGCGAGAGCATACGATCTTTGAATAGCGAAGGCCAATAAATCCCTGATTGTAGGACTTGGTGGCCGTCCGCATTCCATTATAGTGTCCCCACAAGGAATTGTGACAATGCCAAAGAATGTTTTGGCCTCTTCATCGCTCACACACCTTCTTAGCAATCCATCACTACTCAACCTAAAATGTAAGGTTCATCCCACATAATACTGATCGGCTAAAAATTCTCCTCTCATTCCAAGTCAAATCTTCCGCATTAATCCCTGCCTTGTAATTTGCCATGTCGGCAAACCACGGTCGCTCTTGGATTGCAAATAACTTCTCATCCGGAATTCCTCCTTCACCTCTTTTTCCTTGTCCGTAATTTTTACGCTCACTAAGCGAGACAAATGATCCGCTACCAAATTTTCCGAACCTTTTTATCACGGACTCTAAATCAAATTTTGCAAAAGAAGAATCCATCGGATTAGCCTTTGTTTAGAGTCCGGTTTGGTAAGCATATTTTATCGCGAATGATCGTGAAAACTACAACCTTGGAACCAATTAGGTAAGGATTTAACTTTTCCAATGCATATACAATTGCGAGCAACTCTTTTCGCTTGTTGCATAGTTTATTTGAGCATCATTCAAAACTTTGCTCGCATAATGTATAGCATGGAAGATTTTGTTCTTCCTTTGGCCTAATACTGGCTCCTACCGCATAATCACTAGCCACACATTAGTTCAAAATCGAGTTTCCAATTAGGCTCAGTGATTATGGGTGCTTTTATCAAATTCTCCTTTAATTTTTCAAAAGCTAACAAACAATCATTATCAAACAAGAAAGACTTATCTTTGTTGAGCAAGTTGCTCAAAGGTTTGGCTATTTTGGAGAAGTCCTTGATGAATCTTCGATAGAATCCCGCATGACCCAAAAAGCTCCGAATGCCTTTGACATTGGTAGGTGGGGGAAGCGTCTTGATAACATCAATTTTTTCTTTGTCAACCTCAATTCCTCTGGAAGATATCTTGTGGCCAAGGACAATCCCCTCGGTCACCATAAAGTTGCATTTTTACCAATTCAAGCCCAAGTTGGTTTGCACACACCTCTTCAAGACGGTGTCCAAAATTTCCAAGCATAAATCAAATGAAGCTCCAAAAACAGAAAAGTCATCCATAAAAACTTCAATTGTCTTTTCAATCAAATCGGCGAATATAGCTTGCATGCACCTTTGGAATGTTGCCGGCGCATTGCATAAGCCGAAAGGCATACGCCTATACGCGAAAATTCCAAACGGACATGTGAAAGCTGTTTTCTCATGATCTCCCGGATTCACCGATATTTGATTATATCCCGAATAACCATCCAAGAAACAATAGAATTGTTGTCCCGCAAGCCTTTCTAACATTTGGTCCATGAACGAAGAGGAAAATGATCTTTTCGCCGCTTTGTTGCTTCACGTAATCAATACACATTCTCCACCCCGTCACTTTTCTTGTTTGCACTAGTTCATCCTTATCATTAGATACAACCGCAAGCCTCCTTTCTTAGGAACCACATGAACCGGCTCACCCATCGCATTATCCGAAATCGGTAAATCATCCCCGCTCAAGCATCTTCACTACTTTTGCGAACCTCCTTCATCACCGGATTCAATCGCTGAGGTTGGGCTACCGTTTGTACTGCCCTCCATCATAATGTTGTACAATAGGCCGGGCTTATGCCTTTCAAATCGGCTAAGACCCAACCAATCGCATTTTTGTTCGATTAAACTTCAATTGCTTTCCTCCTCATTCTCCGACAATGTATTGCTAATGATTACGGGCTTTTACCTCCTCCTCAAGAAACACATACTTTAAATGAGACGGTAGCTCTTTCAACTCAAGTTTTGGTCGTCATCTTTAGATCCTTTTTCAAACTTTCTTCTTCCTCCCAAGGGTGCATTTCCTTTGAAATATCCATTCCTTCCAAACACTCCTCAATATCTCGACTATCATCATCATCATTCACCTCTTGTGTTGCTTCCTCAATAACGCCAATCTTGAAACAATCTTTCTTATCCATGGATGCTTCATTGCTTCAAAAAGATTAAAGCAAATCTCTTCATCTTGTACTCTACCTTCATTAGGCCATCATCTATATCAATCATCATCCTTGTCGCTTTCATGAATGGTCTTCCAAGAATTAAAGGTGCCTCCACATCTTCCTCCATGTCTATGACAACAAAGTCAACCGGAAAAAGAATTTGTCCACTTTTACCAACAAATCTAAAGCTACACCGCGGGCGAGTAATAGACTTGTCCGCTAATTGCAATGTCATCTTTGTAGACTTTAATTCAATCTCCCCAATCTCTTCAATGGATAATGGAATCAAGTTGATACTTGATCCCAAATCAATCAACCGCTTCCAACATATACATCCCCAATAGTAACGGGCAAAGTTACACGTCCCGGATCACTCTCTTTCTTCGGAATGGTGCGTTGAATTATTGCACTACAACTCGCATCCACCATTATGGTTTCTTGATCTGTATATCTCTTCTTTTTTGTCAAAATATCCTTCATGAATTTTGCATATTTTGGCATTTGCTCTAATGCTTTGGTAAATGGAATATTTATTTGCAATTGCTTGAAAATATCCATAAACCTAGCATAGTGCTTTGCATCATCCTTTTTAGAAGGAAGGTGAGGATATGGTAAACTTCTCAATGGATAAGTTACTTCCTTCTCTCTTCCTTTTTTCATTTTCTTATTTTTCTCCTCTACTTTCTCCTTTTCAACTACACCATTTTCCTTTTCCTTTTCAACTAACACCTCATTTTCAACTAAGTCATCCTCCACATCAACATTATCATGTTTTTCGACTTCAACCTCTTCATCTTTTTCAACTACCTCTTCCTCCACTATTACTTCTTCATCCTTTTCCACTACTTTTTTCTTTCTTTCAACTACTTTCCTTTTCTCATCACAAACTCTACCACTTCTTGTTGTTATGGCTTTGCAATGCTCCTTAGGATTTGTTTATGTAGTTGGGGAAAATGATGTCAAGCACTTTGTTCGGAAAGTTGCTTAGCGAGTTGTCCCACTTGTGTCTCCAAATTCTTGATGGACGCCTGCGTTTTTGATTAGCCAGAAGCTTGCATAAATTGAGCTAGAGTGTCTTGAATGTTGGAAGATCTTACTTGATTTTGAGGTGGGTTTTGTTGTTGACCTTGGTTTTGTGGTTGACTTTGATTTTGATTTTGATTTTGTGTTTGATATGGATTTTGCCTTCCTTGATTATTGTTATCTTGCCTCCACCCTCCTTGATAACCTTGATTACCCCTTTGTTGGTAACCTTGGTTTTGATTTTGATAAGGGTAAGGAGCTCGTTGTTGGTACCCTTGGCCTTGTTGGCCACATAGTTAGCTTCCTCATTCTCCGGAGGACAAAAGCGTTTTATGATCTCCTTTGCACAATTCACAACAAGCTATTTGTTGAGCTTGCTTATTTGACGCCCTTGTAACTCCATGATTTGTTGAGGAGTTTAGCCATTTGTTTTGTCAATTCTTCAACTTGTTTTGCAAACAATTTGTTTTGCGCCACAAGTGCTTCATGACTCGAACCAATTTCTAAAACTCCTGCTTTCACTTGTACACCTCCTTGATCATGTTGAGTTTGATGATCATTCCTACCCATCTTCTCAATTATTTGGATTGCTTATACGTTTTTGCCATCAAAGAACCTCCCCTCCGTGGCATCCAACAACAATTTGTGTTGAGGTTGGAGACCATTTCGAAAATATGAATTTGTGTAAGCTCGTCAAAACCATGGCTCGGACACTTCCTTAGCATAGACTTATATCTTCCCATGCCCGATTCAAAGGCTCGCTTACTCCTTGCGAAAATACCGAGATAGCCGCCTTAGCCTCCATGAAACGTGATTGAGGAAAAAGCGCTCAAGAAACTTTTCCTCCAAAACATTCCAATTAGTCATTGTCTCTTGCAATTGATCAAGATACCAATCTTTGCCTTCCCACTAGAGAATGAGGGAAAAGCCTTTGGAAATATTGCTCTTCTTGGTCTTCCGAGCACCCCGCCTCCCCGCGATCTCATAAAACTTGGTAAGGTGAGTGTAAGGGTCTTCATGGTCGGCCATGAAATGGACTTGTATAGAGAAGTTGAAGCAAGCCCGCTTTCATTTCCGCAACCCTTGCATTTGCTTGTCGGGCAATTGAGCATTATGGCGAGGGCTATTAACACACGGCCTCGGTGGTGGTGGTGGTGGTGGTTGATTCTCCTCCATAGTGGTGACTTCTCCAAACACGGGTGGTGTTGAAGAAGTAGATGCTTCCTCTTTCTCCTCTTTCTTGCCTTTGCCTAGCTTGTCTTTTTCTTCTTTAGCACTACTATTAAGTCTCCTAGCCGCCCTTTCAATTTCGGATCGAAAAGGAGTTGGTCGACCGGAATACTTCCCCGCATAAACTAATTCCAAAAGTCTAGCCACACAAAAGAAACAAAGAGAGATTAGAAAAGTCTTAAACACACAACTATTGCTATACTAACAACATCAAACGCCAATCCCGAATCGCGCCATTTTGTTGTAGGATTTTTCCGTGAACAAAGTATTTTAATTATCGATTCCACAGGATTGGTGCATGTTATAGTCTTTCAATAGAAAAGTATGTTTTAAGATGATGTAACCAAAGGGTTTGTTATCTACTCTACTAGAACTATGAGTTTCCAAACAACAACTAAATTAATTCTTTCAAAGAGAGTTATAGTTTGGATTAGTGAGACTTGAGATTGTTTTCAAGTTAAGAAGGCATGTCAAGATTAGTTTCATTGATCTAGTTTCATACATATTCATTTTAATCAAGTGATGAACATAATAGATGATTTCACAAATACATATCCTCTCAATCTTGTAGATTTCTCCACCAAGATTGTGAATGTTATCATGTTAATCCTTGCATGATTCCTCACTACAATTATTAGCATGATAATCATTAAGTTCAATATTTTGTAAACTCTAACACACAAATATATTCCTAGCATTTGTTTATGAGAGGATGAATATCCTAGGTCACTTTGAAATATTCTTTTCCAAGCAAAACTCAAAGCATAAAGATGAAGAACAAAGATATTCAACTATATTAATCATCAACCATGTTCATACACCAATGGATTAAAAGAAATACATACTATAAAGATCAACTACCTCTAATCTTGACACAAAAGGAGCTTAGCTACTCATTTCCATGGTTGCCTTGCTCTCAAGATTGGTAGAGATGATGAACATGAGAAAAATCAAGAGAAAAGCTATGGCTTTTTTTTTCCTAAACTTGCCCTAGATTTTCAAAGATGAAAAGATAATGATGGTATGTATTTTCTTGCTTCCTTTACAAGCCAAAAAGGTCTGGTGAAGTGATAGGTTGGTGGCTCCAAAGGTGAAAGCATGGGCTGTCCTTTTTCTGACCGCACCGCACGAGCGCGGTTAAGTCGCTACTGAAGCACTCATGTTGGCACTGCTAGAGCGACCGTAGCATGCTTCCCTCTTCCAAAATTATCTTCAAAAGAATCATCCCTAAAGCTCTTCAAGTGCCCTTGAATCCAAGCTTGGGAGAATTAGTTAATAAATTCCTACAATTAAGAGTGAAAGTAAGTTAAATAATATATATTAAACAAAACTAAATAAAACCTAATTAAAACAAAATACTAGAATAAATATACAAATTAAATACAAAGACATTGTTAAGAACCACAAAATAATGTACAAAATAACTACAAATTGGTCCCGAACACTCACTCAAACAAATTCTCCTATTTTCATGTAGATCTCTAGCTAGAGGAATAAACCCACTGGCTACTTGTAGTGAACTACTGCAAAACACATATCTCGATAACCAAAGGGTGAGGAAGGAAATATGCTCTACATCCGATACACTATCACCTTCAGTGTGATAATGACTGATAAACTTTGAGAAGCTCGCTAACTTGACGTCAAGTCAATAATACTTGAATGTTCTTCGTAATCGTGAATATATGTCTCTCCACGGTGATAATCCGTGATAGTCATATATCAAGAAGGTGGGTGTGATCATCCTCCGTGAAGGTGAAAGGTATTATAAGTACTATCCCAAAATACAAAGATGCGAATAATAAGGGATGGCTATAGGTAAAGCCCGGTTTTGACAACTTGATTAGATTGTAGATTCCTAGCTCCTCCCATCGATGGGATTTCTTAGCCTCTACCTTAGTAAACCATTTTTGGTAAGTCGTGGGTAGGACAAGATCGAAACGCTTAAAATTACTTTTAACATAATCCGTGATAAAAGGGTCTTTGGGGAGTATCGAAGTTTCTATGTCTTTCAAGAAGAGGATTCCTTCACATTCTCGGCCCTAACCTAGGGTTTCCATCTTATTAAATAGAGGTTTAAAATCATAACAAACAGGAAAGATTGTTCGGTATCTTTCAGATTTCAAAACTGTAAGAGGACCCATTAGGGCAAACCTCTTTCCAACAACATTGGTTGGGATTAACACCGGAAGAGTATAGAGTTCTTGTTCTTGAAGATTCCTTGGGTATAAGCACGATTGACCTTCGTGAATATCGACTTTGCTTTCCATGATCGCTCCAAATGTTTTGCTTTTCTTCTTGGAGATCTTCTTCATTTGAGATGTTGTTGAAGACATTGTTGGAAATTGTTGAGAGCTTTTAGGTTTTTACAAGAAGAGAAGAAGAAAAGTTCAGAGTGTGGAAAGAGTAAAAACTAAAGTCGCTTAGTTTTATAGTAAGGAAGTTGAAGCACTCATCAACTAAAGCCAGATACGTGGAGGTCGTGGGTTGGATACGGAATGAGGTGGCGTAGTGAACATTGGTAAGAAGCGTGATTAAAGATAATCATTGTCTTTAATAACCGCACCATGCTGTGGCAACTGTTTTGAAACGGTTCGGAAACCCAAGAGACGTCACGACTGATGTAGTGGAAACCATACACAGTATCATGATTACTCAAAGTCACATCAAAATCTTAGGAATAGGTTTAAAATAAGTATTTCTAAAGAGATTCAAATACATATTTTAAAGGGCATTTTGTTGGCTGAAGATTTTGATATATATGATTTGAAATGGAGTCATTGAGCTCGAAACGAAATGATGTCAGTGTTCGTGGGAACAAAATGAATGTCACAGTCCGGAATGAAAGAATTGGCTCTTCGAATGGACGATTAAAACTTGGAGCTCGAACGACAATTATGATGATACATATAAAGGAAGCTTCAGTGGTAGTAGGATTGTATCCGAAGTGAGTTCAAACGATGGCCAAAGCATTTGAAATTCAAACGCGAGCGGATAATTGGAAGTTAGAAATATGCTACCGAGACGGTTCAAAGACGCGTGGAAGCAAGAGAAGCAAAGGTTCGCATGTTCGAACGTGGCAAGATCTCATAAGTCGACCGTTATGGTCAAGTAGTATAAATAGAAGTCTTAGTGTTAGGATTTCGTGTGTCATATCTATTGTACAAAATTCAAGAAACATTCAAAATACCATATGGCTAGGAAAACGAATGCTCGAATGATGTACGTATGATTGCACCAAAACTTTTATTATTCAAGAAACATCTTTATCTTTCCAGCTTATCCTTTATCTTTGCATCAATGTCTTTTAAATTCTTTACATTCAAAGTCATTTAACTTTCCTTGCATTTAAATGTTTCTTTTATTTCAAAGTCTTTTACATTTTAAACTCTTTACATTAACGTTTTACTTTCCGTAAAATCTTTTACATTCTTGTCTTTACATTTCATGCTTTTATATTCATGCTTTTACATTAAAAGTCTTTTACCTTTAAAACCATTTACGTTTCCTGCATTTATACATTTCTTTGCAATCGAACCTTTATGCTTACTTGTTCAAATCAGCTTTATGTTATTTTACTTGATCATGTCATTAAGTTATTTAGCATTGTGATCGAAATACTTTGGATATATATATAAAACACTTTAAATACAAGTCTTAAACATGAACACTTATTTTGTTATTAATTCTATCCAAACGACCAATACCCCATATGATCAATCTAGTCGATCCCGCAAGTTACCGAGGAATTGAATAACAATCATAAAGCTTATTCGATAGTTTGGAGGACTAGCGGTTGTTTCACCAGAAATCACTGTGAACACAAGTACAAAATGAAACCAAAACAACATGCCTGTACATAGGGTTTGGGGAGTCCACCCCTAACTAAATTGACCTTGGGGCTCCCGCCCATCATACCAAGGTGGCCCACCCCACCGCTTTCCTTACATGGGCGCCGCCTCCCTTCACCACCATGGGCCCGCTCCCAATACCTCCATACATATATTATTTTCCTTTTCTTTTCTGAACATGGGACGACCGTCCCTTAAGTATGGCCCCCAATTCTTCTTCCTTAAATTCTATTCCACTCAATATTCAATTTAATCACTTTCGACCAATAATACTTCATCTTATTTGCTTCGATCATTATTCAAGCACAATCGATTTACTCATTGCAACATCAATTTTCAGCTACAACAATAATTTTCACATAAACCAATTCCACAGTAATTCAACTTCAACGATTTTAACAATTGTTCACCGTCACCATTATTTCCATAATGCGATCAAAATTAACAGAATCGATACAAAATCAAACAATTATTCTACAATGCAATTCTACACAAATAGAGATAATTCTATACAATTCGATCCCCACATATGAATCATCATAAACCCGATTATAGAGTTAGAACCCCATCCTTACCTTAGATTTAATGGTCGCTCTAACTCCGATCGAATTCCTAATTTCTGATTCTGGCTTGCACTTCTCGTATCCTCTCCTTCTAACCCTTGAGCTTCTAATTCCTTGCACTTGTTTTGCTTCTACATAAAACCTAATTCCTTATGCTTCTATTCCTTTTTATAATACTAATAATCTAATTAACCTTTTGGTCTTAATGGGCTTAATTCCACACCTCCCTTTCTACTATTTCTAACACTAAAATAGGCCCACATAAAATAACTCCATTAATCTAACCTTATTTCTAATATTATTTCCAATAATATTCTACAACTAAAATTAATTCATCAATAATTAATACCGATAAATCCCAACTTCTGTTAATTAAATTACATTCGCCATAATTTAATTAAATAAGTAATTAAATTTCTAGGCGCTACACTCGTGCATATCTCTTCCGGCCGAGCTAGTGAAACCACCCCACCTAATCCCCCGTAGATGGTGTTGAGGGTATGTCGGGTCATTCTTGTCTCATGAACCTCCTCTTGTCTTTCCTTTCTTCTTGAAGGTGAACAAGAGGTTCTGGCTCTTTCGTGAACCGCACTTTCCGTGATCGCCTCGAGTTGTCATTAACATAGGACATGAGTTTTCCTCCTGATTAACCCTCTACCTCCCTCAAGAATTGCATGCAATTTTCCGTCAGATGTCCTCGGACCCAATGATAAGCACAACAGCCTCCATATTCCTTATCCATCACGGCATTTGTTCCGTGAGGTTTCCATAGATTGATAAATAAATCTGTGGTTCACGCTCTTCCGTATATGCTCCCCGCTTGCATTTAAGGTCGAATGATTCATCCGCCCTGTGGGCCAACGAGATAGATGTTGGATCCGCTTTCTCGCGGTCTCTCCCTTTAAGATGGATGATCTCGAGCCGAGCCTTCGTCCGCTCTTTCTTCCCGGCCTTTACCCTTTATTTAGCATCTCAAGATCTTTTATCCATGTTTCTCTCCTCACCTTTCACGTAGCATTCAAAGATGGTGATAATTTCATCCATGCTCGTCACGATTTATGAGCCAAAGTCTCGCTGAATTTCCTGCTCGAACCCTTGCCGAATGCGCCACAAAGATTCCGATTGGGAAGGGAAACCTTAGGGTTTCTTCGAATTGGGCCATGTTGTTCGTGGATTCCACTGAAGTTGCTTGACATCAAGCGATGTATTAGCTACCTTCCTGTGATAATTTATCGAGAATTGCCGGATTATCTTTTATTGAAGTCTTGATAGCTAATAAAGGAGAGCCGGGTAGGCCCATATACCACCTTAGTGCGGATTCCTTAAGGTGCACCATCGCCTGTATTTCAAAGAATCACGGCCCCAATCAAGGTCATGACATTGTTGACATAAATGATGTGTTCCTGAGGGTCTCTTTGCCGTCAGAGGCTGCCAAGACTAAAGGTTTAAATTTTTATGGAACTTGATCATCCCGATATCCCGGGACAGAGGTTATGGCTCCAAGAGCTCTCTCTAGATCGCCAGCCATCTAGGCTCTCCGTTGAAGAACTTGGACGTTATTTTGTAGTATCATTTTGCCGACGCAAATCATCAATCATGGCTAACAACCCGCCAAGTCCTCATGGGGATGGTCATGCTCGTGTCGTGGACATCTTTTGTAATTATAATGCGGTGGCCGAGAATGTTTTACCAAGGCCCTACGTGGACGCCAAATGTTCTTGCTAGAAAACTATATGAGTATGTTTAGGGATCGAGGCTCAAGTAGGTCGACTTGAGCTCCAAGCTATCCTGCCTTGCTTATCCCTCATTTGGGAGCCCTCTATATAGAGGTGTAAAGACCTCCGTGATTAATGCCTATAACGGTGTGCCTTCCAAGTTATGTAACCGAGTTTAAGGAAGGTAACGCCCACCCGATGAATGATGACCCCAAAGTGTAACGCGAGCTGTAACACCCCATATTTTCAATTATTATGTGGAATTATAATTATTTAATTAATTAAAATTTGATTTTTTGGGAATTATTGGAATATTAGAATTTTTAGAAAATAAATAAGAGTAGAGAATTTGAATTTATGGTGTAAAGAGTAGAAGGAGGGGTGTATGGAGTAAAAGCCTCTAATAATTTATTTTATTATTATTATTATTATAGAATAATAATAAAAGGAATAAAAAGAGGAAAAAGAGAATTGGGAGTAAAAAACTCTACTTAATCCTAATTAATTTTGATCATGCATAAAATCCTCAGCCGAGATGGATGCCCGGAGGGAAGATTGTAGGGAGCCGAGATCGGTCTCGGCCTTAAAGGAGGAGATCTATGTCCGACATGAGTCCCGGGAAAAGACGTGAGGACGGCCTAAGTCCGAGAAGTAGCCCGGCATGTACTTCAGTATGAACAATTGAATAGACGTTATGAAGATGAAGAGTTCCTAGAGTCTTTATGAGACGTTACTAGTGAATGATTACAAGTCGTATAGCCTAACTCCTTGCCTTCAAAGCCATGATTAATGGGCTGAGGCAATACGGAAGGAAAGAAATAGCTTCAAGGTAGGAAGGGTATAAATAGGGCTCCCCCGGGTAAGCAAGACAATTAAGCTTGAGCTCGAAAGTTACGACACTCGAGTCTCCAAATCCCTAAGCAATATCTTTAATCGTTTTCCCGCAAGAACATTACGCCCACCGGGGCCTCGTGAAATCAATCCCGTGCCGACAAACATACTAACAAGCACGACGACAATGTCTCAAGCCTCACCATCACCAACGGATCCTCCGGACGAACCCGCTGTCGGCTATGATTGATGACCCACGCCAGATAACGAAACTTTACAAGACAATGTTCAAGCTCCTCACCAAGAGTTTGGACGACGCAAGAAACGGAAGGAGAACTTTGAGCCACACTTTGTCCCTGTAACTGGAGGATGCTGGCTCGATAACTTCAAACCCCCGCTCGCATCGTATGATGGCAAGACAGATCCACAAGAGCATATTATAGCGGTCAACAACACAATGGCACTCATCGAGCAATCGATTCTTAAGTGTCGATGGTCAGCACCTTTAGAGAATCACCACCGGTATATGGGCTGCCTCGTGTCCATAGTAAGCTATCAAGATTTCAACCGAAAGATTATCCAAAGAAGCTACTAATCGACACCGCAGGTGGCCAACACCTCCTTTTCAACGTAGCAACGCCTACCGAGACACCGAGATTTCATGGCCGATTTAACGAGGAGACTATCAAGGTCTCGCACCCTAATCAGGAGATATTTGTAGTCGTTGCTCAAAGACGCCCAAAAGCCTGACAATTAATGAGTCTTTGGCCCAAAAGCCCGCCAAGAGCATGGACGAGATCATTACCGAATGCTACGTAAAAGGAGAGGAAAGTAACATGGAGAAACGTGCGGATTCTAAAGACAAAGGATCGACGCGACGAGCGAGCCCGCCCCGAGATGCACCTCGCCGCCGGATCGCCCGGACCGCTACCGCCACCATCGCGCCCCGTTGGCTTTCGCCCAAGGAGACGCTCACACCTCTTAACGCCAAGGAGGATATCCGGGACATCCATCACGAGCCGCCACCCCACCTTACCAGTAGGTGGACAATCAACACAGTCTTAGGAAGTGATCCGGAAGCATGGTGTGAATTCCATCGTCTGAAGGGGCACACCACAGAAGCTTGTATACAGTTACGAAGAGAGATTGAGAAATTAATTCAGAGAGGAAAGCTGTCAACATACGTAAAGGAAGATCCTGGGAGATCCAGCAAGCGAGACTCATCCTCAAACGGACTCCCGCTCGATTCCTGCCTAAGAAAAAGGGTAAGGCTGTGGAAGAAGTAAAGGAAGCAAGATCGACCCGGCACACTCTCAACACCATCTCTGGGGGCTTCGCAGGAGGTGGCTCCACCAGTTCGGCCAGGAAAAGGTATGCTCGTAGCTCCGCTCAGGTGCTTCGCATCGGAACCTCAAAATTCGATTCCGGAGTGATAACCTTTTCATGGAAGATGCTAAGGAAGTCCCGCCTCATGAGAATGATCCCATGGTGATTGAAGTACAACCGGATTGGGGTGTCAAGCGTGTTTTGATCGATCCGGAAGCTCGGCGGATGTCCTTTATTGGGAGGCCTTCAAAGGAATGGGGTTCGAGCTAAATGAATTGCTTCCTTTAGCGGACACTTGTTTGCTTCTCCCGAGGTGCAAAGTCCTGGGTACCTCGCTACCGACTACCTTTGAGAGGAAGAAAATTCCAAAGCTGTTCAGGTTAGATATCTGGTGGTTAATGCGTCGTCACCCTACAACATCATCATTGGGAGACCTTCGTTCAATGCACTTGAGGCAGTATTGTCGACACTGTTCCTAACTATGAAGTACCCCTTGGGTAACGGACGAGTCGGGTCGTCCGGTGACCGTGGCTGGCTCGAAATTCTATAAAGATAGTTTGAAAGCCAAGAAAAGTCGACCGCCGAGGCTTCTCCAAAGCATGAAGTCGGTATGGTCGACATCGATCCAAGAGACGGAACGGGTGAGGAAGGACTTACCCCTCAGGAAGAGGTCAAAGAAGTCCAGATCGGGCCGTTGCCTTCACAAATTACCCATCTCGGAACTCAATTGATGAAGGAGGAGGAGACCGAAATAGTCCGGGTGTTGAGGCAAAACCTGGATCTCTTTGCCTGGAAGCCATCAGATATGCCGGGTATTGACCCAGAGATCATGTGCCATCATTTATCCATCGACCCCGGGATCAAACCAGTGTCACAGAGAAAGCGGAAGATGGGAGAAGAAAGAGGACAGCTGTCCTTGAGGAAGTGGGAAAATTGTTAAAGGCCTTTCGTTAAAGAGGTGCAATACCCAACTTGGTCAATCGAAGCTGTTATGGTAAAGAAGAAGAATGGCAAATGGAGGATGTAGACTTCACCGACCCAATAAAGCATGCCCAAGGATCCCTATCTCTTCCTCACATTGATCGGCTGATTGATAGTTCCTCCGCTCGCCCCCAGTTTTTGGATGCATATTCGTGGTACAACTGATCCGAATGAACCTACTGATGCGTCCAAAACCGCCTTCATGATGTAAAGGAAGAATTTCTATTACGTGGTTATGCCATTTGATTCAAGAACGGGTGCGACCTACCAAAGACCGATGGATATGGTGTTTGCCCCTCGATCGGTAGGAATATTGAGTAAGACGACATGGTGATCAAAACCGGACAGAGGCGATCATGTCATTGACATCGTGAGACATTTGCGGCATTAAGAAAGTTCATGCGCTTGAACCCCGACAAGTGTACGCTCGGAGTTCAATGAAAGTTCCTCGGTTTCATGCTCACAAATCATGCGATTGAGGCCAATCCAGATAAATGCCAGCGATCATTGACATGCGCGCCCGACCGATCCGGAAGTACAACAACTAACCCGCTTGGCCGTTGTCTCGCTCTTGTCTTGTGTGTGACAAATCTATTCACTCTTCTCGGCAATTAAAAAGAGAGCCTGCTTGAATGGACGGAAGCATGCAAGAAGCATTCAAGGGATAAAGCGACACATCGTCACCTCCGGTGTTAGTCGACCCAAAGAAGGCTCCCCACTCACCTGCAAAGGTCTCGGGGGCGATCACCGTTGGTCCAAGATACGTAAGAGGAGAGCGTCCGTGTACTTTGTAAGCAAGGTGTTGAAAGGAGCGTAAACCGACATCAAGATAGAGAAATTGGCTGGCGCCAGGACGATCGCCCGAAAACTCCGACACTATTTCCTTGGACATCCCGGCCCTGTAAAGACTAATTATCCTTAAAACAAGTGTTCAAGAAGTTGGATTTGGTGGAGGATGGTGTCTGGGCCGTGGAGCTATCGTAGTATGAAACCGCCACTCGTGACAAGTATCAAATCCGCCTTTAGCCGACTTCATGATCGAACCAACCTCCCCCGGGAAAGGATTCTACTCAAGGGTGGGTTCTATCTGCCGACGGCCTCTAACCTCAAGGGCGCAGCAGGTAGTGTTGGAAGGTCCAGGAGAGATAGTTCTTGAATACTTTTGCGCTTTGGATTCTCCACAAGTAACAACCAAGCGTAATACGAAGCTCGCTGGTCGGTTCAAGGCCGGCTCGAGGTCGGAGTGACACATTTGCTAGTCCGCAATCGATTCACGCTAGTGGTCGGACAAGTGGACGGATCATTTCGTAAAAGACGCTACTGGAGAGATATTTGAAACAAGCCCTCGTGTTGAGTCGACGATTTGAGGCGCTTGAGATACGCCATGGCCCGGAAGAAAATACCGAGCCGACCTTCTATCCCGCCACGCTCTAGGGATTCTGGATAAACAAATCGGTCATCCGTGAAATACTTCCGTGTCTAGTATCGAGAAGGAAGAATCCTTGATGGTTTATGGGACAACGACGGTGGATGAGCCCGATCATCCGCTTTCTACAACAAGACATATTGTCATGATGAAGAGAAAGCTAAACGATCGGAAAATTTCATCCCGTTCAGAATGGAGTCGGAAACTATACCGGTTAGACGCAACACCCATGTTGCGCCATGGTCTGAAGGGATATGTCGCATTATGAAGGAAGTGCAAGAGGGGCTTGTGGAAATCATGGTGGAGGTAGAGCCTAGCAAGCTCGGATCTTAAGGGCCGTACTACCGCCTACTTTAACAAAGGATTGTCAAGAGTATGTGACTCGATGTACAAAATGCCGATGTTTGCCCTACCTATCCATACTCCAATGAAGTTTTTGCATACCGCTCGTCCTGTGGCCTTTTATCGCCGCAATGACATCTGGGCCGCTCCTGGCTCGGACACCAGTTTTTGATCGTGGCAGAGATTATTTTACTAAACGGGTAGAGGCGAGGTCGATCTCGATCTCAAACAGATCGGGTTCGCTTTTACCGAGAAGCATCATTTGTTTTGGGCTACCTCGGTTATAGTTTCTGACAACGGAACACAGCTTTCACAAGACTCGGTAGTAGAATTTTGTAAGGATCTCGGATTCAAAACAGTTTATATCAGAGAGCATCCACAGCGAACGAAAGCAGCGGAATCGCCAACAAGGTCATATTAAATGCAATTAAGAAGAAATTGACTCGGCCAGGGTGGGGCGCAGACTGCACGAAGTCTTATGGGCCTACCATACCACGCTCACCCACAACCCGTGAGACTTTTCAGATGGTTTTGAGCCGATGCCATGATCCCAGAGGTAGTTTTACCTCTTGGCGGAAAGCTTTGAAGAAGAGGCTAACAACCGTGCCTTGAATGAGGAAGCAGATGCATCGGATGAAATAAGGGACGAAGACATATCCGGAAGCAAGAAGAAAGGGTAGAATGACCAGCGCTTCAACCACGAGTTAAACAAATAGGGTTCAAAGTCGGAGATCCGTACTCAAGAAGGTGACCGACCCTTCCAAGAAAGGTAAGCCGATTCCAACGGGAAGGACCGCTCAGGTCTCAAGAATTGCAAACGGAGCCTATAAATTAGAGACATTAGACGGATCAGACCGCCAAGAACTTGGAATGTTGCCAACCTTAAATTTTATTTCGCTTAAAATGCTTATGTAAGAATAATTGGTGCACTCTTTCCCAGGCAAGGGCCGTGGTTTTTAATGAGGCATCTATCTAATGAAATCATATTGCAAGATCCGATCCGTGGCAAAAATGGCGACGATCGCCGAGCTCGGCCTAAAGATCGCTCTCGCCACGAAAGGCTTGCTCCACGAGGAATACTCCTTGGTCAACCCTCGGCTCGAGGCTCAACCCTATGGCGACGTCGCCGAGCTCGGGTCTAAAGATCGCCTCGCCACGAAAGGCCTGCTCCCACGAGGAATACTCCTGGTCAACCTCGGCTCGAGGCTCGAACCCCATGGCGACGTGTCACGAGCTCGGTCAAAGATCGCCTCTCACCACGCAGCGCCTGCTCCCACGAGGAATACTCCTGGTCAACCTCGGCCGAGGCTCAACCCCATGGCGACGCGTCGCCGAGCTCGGTCTAAGGATCGCCTCTCACCACGAAAGGCCTGCTCCCATGAGGAATACTCCTTGGTCAACCTCGAGGTTCTCAACCCTATGGCGACGGTCGCTAAGCTCGGTCCATGAGGAATACTCCCGGAACGACCTTCAAAAAATGAATGTAATCAAGTTGCATCAGCGCATCATCAACTCTTTTCCAGCCCCGAAACCGATATTACCTGGAAACGTATGTCAGGGGTCAGAACAATTGTTATGTGATTTTCTCTAAAACCATTAGGATTGCTCGTCACATCCTATGGCTCTGGGGCTCATAAGTACTACATAAAAGTTCACAATTATGCGCGAAATGAACAAAGGCAAAAATTAACTTGGAAATTAATAGCAAAAATTCGAAAGCAATTAAAAATAACCCTATAGGGCAAATATTCGAATACAAAATGCATCCACCACAAGGGATGACTAACTATGAAAGTTCTAAACAACAAAGAAGTCAAGGGTCGGGTTAGCGGAGTTGGCATCCACCTTAGCATTTTCTTCACTAATGGTGGTCTCGCTATCATCTTCATCAACCTCCACCGCTTCCCATCAACAATAGTTGAAGAAGTCAACCTCCGAGATGTCTATGTCGGGTAAAGACAATCGACTTGAGCTTTAGCCCGGTCAAAAGCTATGTCCCCAAGATTCTAGCATACCCATCCGAGTTCTTCAACGCTCTCGTAGCTCGGAGCATGATTTTCGTAGTTCAAACTTGGTGGACATTTGGGCGAGCTCATCTTCCAAAGTCTTTATCCGCTTGCTTGCCTCCGAATTCTTTCTTCAAGACTTGTAATGTTGCCACCGCTCGAGAGTTTGTTCTTGAATACATCATTACGCCGAGAAGGAATTGCTCGTTGTCGCTAACCTCTTGACTTCGGCCTCTAACCCGCTTTCTTTTTCTCCACATGATCACCGATTCAAATGATTGGTGAGCACAAAGACACCTCATAAGGTATGAGCTCACCGATCAGGATCCGTCAGGAACCCGTGAGGGTCAACTTGTTCACGCCTTGGGCGTTGAGTTGGTCATACAAAACTTAAGGCCATCGAAGTCGGCAGCCCAGAACCGATTCTCGAAGAGGCTCGACTGCAGCTATCACCAACTTCCTTCAAAGAATTCGAGATGGCCCATCACGAGTTGGTTTCGCTCCCCATAACGGTCTTCGCCTGGGATAGACTCGGGCTAGTTCAGCTCACCGATTTGCAGGAGAAGCAGAATGGCGCTGCTTCAGCAGGATCACGGTCGTGGCTCTTTTTCTTCTTCGACGCCGCACTCCCCAAATTGACTTGGTCTGAGGGACCACCTTTGCCCATTCGGCAAAGACGGCTTCACCATTAGCTTCCTCCGTTCTTCACTGATATATCACCATCTTATCCGTGGAAAATAAAGTGAAAAGAAGTTAAACATACAAATAAAGTATAGAATAGTAAAGATAGTCGAGAAGTTCTTACCTAGGAAGTCGGGACTCCTCGGGAGACAAAGGGCAAATCTTTGACCCGAATCGGTCCGAAGGAGTCCGAATTTCTAAAGAGAGGATCTCGGTATCACTTAAGTCGTCGAATCAAACCGAGATAGGAGTGGATCACAAGTCCAAGACAAAGGGAACTTGTGATGCCCGCCGTGAGCTATAAATAACATAGGGGCACCGGACCCGCATCTCACCTGGACAAAGCGCCTTTGTAGCCTTTAAAATTCGAGGTATAGGCTGGAGGAAACTTTTCGGGATGCCACCGATGGCAACCCGCCTGCTCTGCTTTTATTTCGAAAAAGAGAAGAACAAACCAATGCGGGTTATAGACAGGCTCGCAAATTACTCAAGGTCTGATGAAACCCCACTGCTGGGACGAAGTCAGGAGCTAGGTCGATGGTACGGAGGATATCGCTTCAAAGTCGGAGAGTGGGAATTGAATGCCAAATTCGATCACCCTCGTAAAAGTAAAACCACCCGCTTCAACTCCCCGACGGATCACTGCACACTCTCTCCGACCAGTGATTCTAAAATTACATCATCTTCGCCTCCGTGGACGAGACACTGAGGGAACTAAGTGCAGCGATTTCTTCATCTTGTATCGCTTCGCTTAAAGCCAACAGCTTCTCCTTTGATCAGACGGTTGGTTTCCATTATTAGCTCCACCAACCAAGAGTCGTGGTCAATCACTTTCGTAGTAAAACTTCAAGACAAACCCGTCCATATAACTCTTTAGGTCGGCTGCCTTTTGACATTCCTCACCCCACGCATGCATTCCTCGAACAGGTTTTTCGCCTTCATCTCCTATGGATTTTTATGACCAAAATCGCCGATTCCCTAATGATGACCATGTTCAGAGTGAAACAAAAAGCAATATAGGGAAAAGAAGATACCTGAGTGTGATGATCGATCGATTGAAAGAATGTGTTTTGAAGTAACTGACGGCAAAAGAGCGCAGTAGGATTTGAAAATTTGTAGAGATGGATTTTCCGAGAGCAACCATGAAATATAATGAGTAAGAGGAAAGGGTGGCGTGAAATCGTTTTCCTATTATAGGCAATCATGCAAAAATATAGTAATCGTTGGATCGTGTCGCGGGTCACGGTCATGCCTCTCGGGAAAGTTTGAAAATATAACTCATCTCGCTAAGGGATCGAGGTTCGAATCCGATTGGTCGACACGATTCAAGAAGCTTAAAACCGAGCGACCAAGGGGCTTATGATCATGCATAAAATCCTCACCGAGATGGATGCCCGGAGGAAGATTGTAGGGAGCCGAGATCGTCTACTTTAAAGGAGGAGATCTATGTCCGACATGAGTCCCGAAAAGACGTGAGGACGGCCTAAGTCCGAGAAGTAGCCCGGCATGTACTTCAGTATGAACAATTGAATAGACGTTATGAAGATGAAGAGTTCCTAGAGTCTTTATGAGACGTTACTAGTGAATGATTACAAGCTGTAACAGCTAACTCCTTGCCTTCAAAGCCATGATTAATGGGCTGAGGCAGTTACGGAAGGAAAGAAATAGCTTCAAGGTAGGAAGGGTATAAATAGGCTCCCCGGGTAAGCAAGACAATTAAGCTTGGAGCTTGAGTTACGACACTTGAGTCTCCAAATCCCTAAGCAATATCTTTAATCAGGTTTTTCCTGCAAGAACAAATTTATTTCTATTATTTGGCAAATAAAAAGGAATAAATAAGGAGGATAAAAAGGAAAAGAAAAAGAAGGTTATTTGAAAAGTCATTATAATGGAAATTAGAGAAGAGAAGAGAAGAGAGGAAAAGCCAAACGTCAGAAATTCAAGGATCATCGTGAGGTAAGGGGTGATTTCATTCCGTTAATATGCCTTATGGGTTTTGGGATACAATTGAATGATTGGGTATGTTAGGAAACTTGAATTAGATAATTCTAGGTTGTAGGATTATCCCTAATTGCGTCGGATTATAGGAATTGGAACCATTAATGGATAAATAATTAATAGAATGATGGAAACATGATTTAGGATGTTGTGTTGATGTGTATTGGTTGTATTTTGGTGTTTCTAATGCTATAATTGTATGGGAATGAGTAAGAATAAATTGGGACACAAGTTGTCAAAACCGAGATTTTGGTATCAAGAAATGGGAACCTACATTCTGGAGGAACCGGTTCCCAATTCAAATTTGCAAAAATTGGGACTTTTTCAACGTGGGAACCGGTTCCCTGATGGAGGAACCGGGTCCCATACAAAATTCCGTGAGAGTGTTATTTTCAATTAGGGAACCGGGTTCTCCTGTGGAGGAACCGTTACCACTGTGTTGAATTTCAAAATGTTTAAAACTTCAAAATTCATATTTTCCAAACCGTAGTCGATTTGAGTGTCGCTGGCAGTATTTAAATTAAAATACTATCTTATAAAATAAGAAAAATATTATTTTATGAAAACTATTTTAAAAATAGTCGAATTCCCGATTTTTGTAAATTTTGGTATTTTGAGAATGGTGTAGAATTGGTTGTGAATCGTTCCGACTTAGTGAATGAGGACTGATACTTATGTGTTGTGCCTGCTATCCATTTATGAGTGAGATGTGATCATGTGGTATATTGGTTAGATTGTTTTGACAAGTTAAATGAAGATTGACGCTTATGTGTTGTTTTCCTTGTTGTTTATTCATGATTGTATTGATATCATGTGTTGTTGTCGATGTTGTATATTCATGATGGTTGTTGATCTCAGTTGTTATTGTTGTACATACTGGTGATAGTCTTACTAATTGAAGGGTAAGCGTTTGACATAGTTATACTTTGTGATAATTTATTTCATGATTATGTTGTTATCATGAGATACTCGTTGATGTTGGCATTATGTGGAATTATGTTGTGATCATATTCCGTTGAATTGATGTTGCATGCTTTTATGGTGCATGCATAAGCATTGTTTATGGTTCATTCCCATTGTGCGAAGTGAGCTTGCGAGCCAATAAACTTACCAGATTTAGAGGTAGTGAGGCTAGATTCTCGACCCAAGGTTATGGGCGAATCATGGATCGCCTTCCACATGTAAACGAACAAGGTGAACTCGGTTCACGCTTGGTACCACATGCATGTAGTCTCGCATTGCATATGGGATTGTGACATGCTAGGATGGTTTCAGTGTTGCAATTTCCATTGATTGTTATATTTGCATAAATCATTGTGTGAAATGCAATTGTGAACGAACGATGATTATGTTAATGATAGTGACTAATATCTTGAATTGTTCTATTGTATTTAAAGAACGATAATGCATTTTATATTGGATAGAGATCTCACCCTTGCTTTAATGATTTCGACAGTTAGCATCTCGAGTCGTGAGGATGGCTTATGAGTGGTCGTGTTTTATCCGCGCGGTGTCGTTGTCATGCTCGATAGTTGTAACACCGGGGAAACGCTTGTTTGATGAGTTTTATTTAATACTCCATTGTTTTAAATTATGTTGGGAATACTTATGAATTGAAGTTATTCCGGTTTGAGGTATTTTCCTACGTAGAACATGAAGTTGATTTTTGAATAATCTATTTTATTTATTCCTTCAGTTGAGCATGATTACCGTTTGAGATTGAGAATTTTGTATTTTATTTTAATTGTGACATCCCTGTTTTCATGTTACTCTGATAAAATCTAGTTTGATATCAATTTAATTAATGTATTCGCGGGTTATTTAGAAGGGGTGTTACACGCGCCGTCAAGAGTAATTTGACAGTTACATCTTTGAGGAACCGACCTCTCCATAACGTCCTTTTAATAGTCAGGTTTATCGTAACCACCGGGCCGGGTTATATGCTCGGCTCCTGTCTCTTCATTTGCTGCTAGGCTTGAGTCCTCGGTATCTCCGGCTTCATAGTCCGGACAGGTCCAACCCTATGAGCCAAGATGCATTCCTCTAGTGGAAATCTCCTAGCCGACTATTCTTATGTTTGGTTTATCCTCTATACCTCGAGTAGTGGATTTATGCATGAACAGATAATAATAAGACAAAATACCCTTTTTGGTCCATTATCTTTAAAAAGTTCCAAAGTGGTCCTTTAATTGTTCAAAAAGGTCCACGTTAGTCATTTCCGTCCATTTTTCATAAACAACGTTAATATTTGCTTGAGTGACATCTGACATGGCATCTGTTTGTACGCGTGGCTTGTGACTTGTCATACATTCATTTTTAAAGTCATTAAAATTCCAAAAAAACCTTTAAGTAATTTCCTTAAGGAAGGATTCGAATTGGGGTCCCTTTTCTTCCAGCCAAGCTAAATGCTTAACCATTATATCACTTCAACTTTTGTGATTTAATATACAAATTAAATATATAACTATGTACCATATTCCAGATCTTTAAATGTCAATCACTAAAAATTTAAATACTCCATCACGACCTCAAATACTTCCATCTATTATGCAAAATTGTTTTGTTGAAGCAAAACAACATAATTGATGTTTTATGCTCAATAAAAGCACATAAACAAATTATTTGTTATTGTTTAGCTAACATATCAAATTCTTCCGTAACTTGGTATCTTTTTCAAAATCGGGTCATTCAATTCAAGACCTAAAAACAAGAATTCTCAACAAAAGAATTCAAGTTGAAAATTCAAAGAAATTTACATTAACTTTGCTTTCTTGTTTCAAATCGCTTTTACTAATCGATCCGCTCTAATAACACCAATTTCATTCTTCCATCAACAACAACTCTTCATCTTCTCCAATCGATCTGCCTTCCACTACAAGAATCAAGTTCTTTTTACCCTGCCACCAGAAAACTTAATCTTCCAGACCTTTCTCCTCATTTTGCATCCTTTGAGGCAATATCACAAACACCTCAAATGCAACATCAACAAACGATTCAGCTACGAGTCTAATCTTGTAAATAAACTCTAAAGGATCTGTGAATTAATCTTCGATTGGGTAAAACACGCAAGCGGATGGTATATTGGTGGATGAAATGTTCAAATCTGGAGTTACTACGCCTTTTTCAACAACCCTAGGTTTACCCTTTTGACCATGATTTTGGCATTCCCCCATAGCAGCTAATGACCCTATGCTCTATTTCATTTGGAAACAAATTGCCAGACTCAGTACTGGTTCACTAGAGAAATACAAGTCTTTGGAAATATGATTAGTAAAACTGATTTGAAATAATAAACATCAATTATGAAGTAGTGTAGTGGTAACATGCTATTACTTACAAGTTTGATGGTGTGAGTTTGAATCTTGACTAAACAAAAGTTGGTGCCGTTTGAATAAATAGAAGTGACTAAAAAAAGTATTTTCCCTAATAATAATTATAATAATGACAGAAAGGGATATATTTATAGAATTTTGTATTAATAAATATAATTATATAAATAAAAGGAAAAAAACTTCAAAAGTTGAAGAAAAACAAAACAAAATTTAGACCACTAAAATCTCCTAGTTAAAGAATATATAATTTAAGTATAAAATAAAATGAGAAAAGCATCCAATAGTTAAAGACCCAGTCTCAGTTGACACACATGTTTTAACTTCCGTCTCTACTTCCAACAAACTTTCAAACCCAAAACCACACCATGCCAATTCACTCATCCAAACACTCCCTAACCTCTCACACCACCATCCTCCTCTTCCTCCTCCTCCTCCAAATTTCATCTCCGATAACCAAAACCCTCGCCGAAAACTCCCACGTCATCAATTTCAATCCCCAAACCTCTACCCAGAATCCCTCTCCTGGGACCCAGCCAAACAACACTTCCTCGTCGGATCCCTCCGCCACCGCACCATCTCCTCAATCTCCGACGCCGGCATAGTCGAAACGCTAATCTCCGACACCTCCTCCCTGAAAACGCCACAGTCGTAGGTATAACCGTCGATTCACGCAACAACCGCGTCCTCGCTGTAATCCATGCCATCAAACCTCTCCTCCTTTCAACGCACTCGCTGCCTACGACCTCAAATCTCGCAACCGAATCTTCCTCTCCATCCTCCCCACCGATGAAGAAGAAGAAGCTCTCGCAAACGACGTCGCTGCTGATTACAACGGTAACGCTTACGTCACAAACTCAATCGGAAACTACATCTGAAAGTAAACCCAAAGGAGAAGCTTCAATCTTCTCGAAATCTCCGCGGTTCACCGAACATACAGTAGACCGCGACACACCGTATAATTTCGTCGGGCTCAACGGAATTGCTTACGTCAGCAGCGGGGATTATCTCCTAGTGGTGCAATCCAATACGGGCAAGCTTTTCAAGGTTGATGCGGACGACGGTACAGCAAGGCACGTGCTTATAAGCAAACATTCACGTGTCCTGACGGTGTCGTTTTGAGAAGTGACGGTGTCGTTTTAGTGGTTTCGCCGCACGTTAATAAATTGTGGCTTCTCAAGAGTAATAATGGATGGGGAGAGTGTGGTTTATGACGAAATTGACCTTGAGAGTGAAGGGTACCCTACTGGTTGTTTCCAGAGGAGGGATAAGATGTATGTGTTGTATGGGTATTTTATGGAGGGTCTTTGGGAATTCGGAGAGGGAAGGTTTTAGGATTGAGGAGATTAGGTCACCGAAGGAGAGTGAGGGGAGAATGTTTGGCTTTTATGTGATGATTGGATTTGGGATGGTTTATTTTGTGTATTGAGGTTTCAGATGGGGCAGCTTGTGAAGAGTATGAATAAGAAGATCAATTGATTGTTTCTATTTAATGGGTATAGCTCAATTCTGTTTTTTTGCTTAGAGTGAAAATTGTATCAATTTGTTGTTTTATACAAAACTCTTATTTATAAATTCTAATGCTCTTAATGAACGAAAGAATGGTTGTGCTACAAATGGTATTGAATTGCAGCATTGATATAATTTGATGTTTGATAGTTTATGTTGTAATAGATTGCTATTTCCAGTTAAGAAGCTTCAAAGGGTTTGTTTAGAGCAATGTTACCAAGGTACAACAATAATCTTTAGAGGTTGTTAGGACTTCTGGATATAATTATGAATGACCATTAATGTGACTTATATTATTCACAATGTCCTTCATATTGAGTATAGTTGTCACCCACTATCCATTATATCATTTTTAGGTCAATGTCCTTCTTTAGTTATGCTGCATTATTTTGTCTGCTTTTCAGATTTGTTTAGCTATATAATACAAGTTTATCTTCAATCAATCTTGAATCAGCCATTTTGTTGTTGTTAGCTTGTCATTTAGCAGTATACCTACTATCTTGATATTGGAGGAATTGGAGCAAAACTTCCATATGAGCTTGTCATTAATTACTTATTATAGTATTTATATTATTTTTTATAATAAATAGTTAAAAATATTGTTGACAAATTAATATTTAAGTCACAAATTATTTGTACAAGTTGGACCCAAAATCTATTATAAAAATTTTGAGGTGACACATAATTGTCTAATTTTGAGGTGTTAGTGGTTGAAGGTCCTACTACTAACCTCCCTAGCATTACTCAACTATATAATCATGATATGTGTGTCAACTTCAATCGCATATAATGCACGCATCGCAAGAATCATATTCAAATGATGAAAGAGTCTGGATCATCCGACAATTTCTATATGTGGACTCCTTAAAAAATTAACTTCAAGCATGTATGATCTCCAAGATTGATGAGGTTGAGTACTAGCATTGAACAATGGGTCACCTAAATCTCTAAAGTGTGAGGAAGATTGTCACTTAAAACGCTATGATCTTAAGATTGAAGAAGGTAAAATTTATGGTGACTGTTAGATGGGAAAATAGATCAAGATGTCACATAAGAAGGTCCAACATCTTACCACTACTTGTGGGCTTGAACTACTTCATATGGCTCTCAATAGACATATGCAAGTTAAAAGTCTAGGAGGTACGAAGTATGTTTTTGTGTGTGTTGATGATTACTCAAGATACACATGAGTTGGATTCATTAAAAAAATCAAGCGCCTTAATAACCTTTCAAGATATTTGTCTCAGGGCCATGATAAGGGAGAAGATATTCCTAATGTTCTAGACATTATCAACATCCTTCTACCAAGGGTAATAACACCGCAGAGAATGTCAAGGAAGTGTCCACGAGAACAAAGACTTTTTCTTAAAGATACAAAAAATTATCCAATTGAAAACATAACTGAGAGCTAAATGAAGGAATCACCACTTAATAAAAGAACTCACGCTTATAGAGATATGATAGCAAATATGTGTTTCATATCTGAAAGTGAGCCAGAAAATATGAAATAAGCCTTAAATGATGAACACTGAATGAATTCTATGCAAAAAGAATTGGATTAGTTTTAAATAAATGAGATATGGGAACTGATACCTAAACCTAACTATTCTGACATCATTGTTACTAAGTAGATATACATAAACAAGTCTGATGAGAAAGAGAATGTTTCAAGAAATAAGACTCGTTTAATAGCTCAAGGGTATACTCAAATCGAGGCAATTGATTTTGATGAGACATTCGCTCCAATTGCTTTTCCAAAAGCTATAAGATTGTGTTCACAGTGATTTCTGGTGAAACAACCGCTAGTCTTCCAAACTATTGAATAAGCGTTATAACTGTTATGTTATTCAATCCTCCGTAACTGCAGTGATCGACTAGATCGATCCTATGGGTATCGTACCGCTGGTATAAACTTAAGATAAAGATCCATATTTGAGACTTGTTTTGAGGTTTTGTATATGTCAAAACACGCTTCGATTACTTAGTGATGTGATCAAGTTAATAACGATATTTGGTTCGAACAAACAAGAACATGCAGATTCAAATAGCAACAAAGTATATAAATGCAAAGAATATTCAAATAAACTCTAAAGTGTAAAAGATTTTCAAAGTGATCAGTGAAACGAAAAGACAGAATGTAAACAAATGTATAAAACTTTCGGGAAATAACAACGTTAATGTAAAGGTTTCGAAAAGTAAAGAACTTCAAAGAATGGTAGAAAAGCATTTAAATGAAATGACTTTGAAAATAAAGAAACTTAAAAGACATTGATGCAAGATAAAGTTAGACTCGAGGAATAAAGATACATTGAATAATAAAGTCTTGGTGCAATCATACGTACATCATTCGGCATCTGCTTCCCTAGCCATGTGGTATTTTGAATGTGACCAATTTTAGTACAATAGATATGACACACGAAATCCTAACATTAAGACTCCTATTTATACTAATTCTAACCATAACGGTCTAACCCATAAGATCTTGCCACGCTTAGAACATGCAACACACCATGCTTCTCTTGCTTCCACGCCGAACTGAACTGCTTCTTCAACTGCTTCAACTCCTTTTATCCCGCTATGCTTTTGAATTTCAATGTATCACTCGCTCGATCTCGAACCCATTTCCTCCGATATGATTCTATTACCCGATCAAGCTTGTTTCACACATATCACCAAGATTTCTCGACATTCCTAACTCAATACATCCATTCAAGGGCTAATTCTTTCTTTCTAAACTATGATATTCACTATATTCCTTGAATACTTTAACGTCATCTCGCCTCGAGCTCCATGATATTTCTTCGAATCACAAGACATCAAAATCTTCAAATAAAATGCCCCTTTAAAATATGTATTTGAATCCCTTTTAAGAAATACTTATTTTAAATATATCTACAAGATTTTTGATGTGACTCTGAGTAATTATGACCCTGACACGATTTCCATCATGTCAATCACGATGACCCCCGGTTTCCAACCACTTTTACACAAGAACCACGGTATGGTGCATTTATTGAAAGCAATGATTATCCTTAATCACGCCATTACCAATACTAATTTCACGCCACCTCATCTTGTAACCAACCCACGCCTCCCACGTATTTGGCATTAGTTGGTGAGTGTTCCACTCCCTCACTATAAAACCAAACAAACTTTAGTCTTTCCACTTTTTCCACACTCAATCTTCTTCTTCCTTTCTTTCTCGTAAAACCCTAATCTCTTTAATCAAACCCCAACAATGTCTTCATCAACATCCTGTAAAAGATTTCTAAGAGGAAGAATAAGAACACCGAACAATTTTGGAAAGCAAGGTTGGCACTCACCAAGGTCATCCTGCACTTATGCCCTGTGGACTCTCCAAAGAACAAGAGCTCTTATATTCCTCTCGTGTATTAATCCCTACTAACGCTCGAAAAGATTTGCCCTAATGGGTCCCTTACTTTGAGATTCTTAAGGATACACGAAACATATTTCCGTCCTGTTACGATTTCAAACCTTTATTCAATACCATGGAAAACCCTAGGGTAGGAACCGAAAATGTCAATGATCCTGCTTTACAAAGGACGAGAAACCCTATGACTACCCCAAAAGATCCTTTCATTCGACTATGTCAAAACAACTTTAAACCATTTCGATCCCGTCCAATCCGATGTAGCATATCAAACCTGTTCGCCAAAATGGAAGTTAAGAAAGGACATCTGGGAGGAATTAGGTATCTATAATTTCCTAAAATTATCCAAACCAGTGCTCACATACAAATATCCTCGTTATTCGCATCCCCAGATTGGATAGCACCTATAATACCTTCCACCTTCCCGAGGGATGATCACACCCACATTCTTTGACATAATCGCCATCACTAGACTAACACCAAGAGGGGAAACATATGTTCCTCGATGTCGAGGAACATTCAAGTATTATCGATTTCGATATCAAACCAGCCACCTCCAAATTCATCAACATTACCATATACGGTGGTAGTGTCTCTGATGTTGAACACATTGCCTTCCTTACTCTTTGGCTATCACGATATGTTTTCCGCAGCAGTCACTTCAAGTAGCTAGTAGGTTCATTCCTCCGCAAGAGATTTGCATGAGAAGTGAGGATTAACTTGCTTAACTCCCGCTAGTCGACCTTTATGAGAGCCCGAGATCACCGCTTCGAGCTTGAAATCTCATACCTCCAAGAACATCTTGTTAGCCGGTCCCTTCCGTTGCTCCAGCTATGGCTAAATGCTATGTTCGAGTCTTCGCCTCCACCGCAGATACTATTAATGAGCAAGATCCGTAGATAGATGATCGAAACGCTGAGGGCACGAGGTCGAGGAGACTCGACTCCAGTGATGACAAGGCCGATTTCCGTGTTTCATTTTCAAAGTACATTATACTTCTCTCCGAACAACATGAATTTAAAGAAACTATGGCGCCTTTTGCTTCGAGGACTCATGGACCATCATGGTTCACTATGTCTCTTCTGAGGTCGCTAAATGCAAGGAAATCCAAGATATCCGAAGGCCTTTTATTACCAAGACCGATCTCCTCAAGAATTACTCCCACCAAGAACCGATCCTCTTATTTGCCTATCAACCTAACTTCGCTTCGAGACAATTTGGTCTCAGGTCAATTAATACCGAACCCTTGTTCCAAACTCAAAGCGCCATTACCTCCGGTCGAACTTTTAAAGCCGTAGATGCCAAGCTTCAACAAGAACAATATCAAGAGTTCGCCAATTCAACTTAATCCCTTTCAACCTCCTTTCTTCAAAGAGTTTTCTAGATTGGTGGATTAAATTTATCAATCTCATATGTTTGACACTCTTACCATTCAAGCTAAACCGACGCAGCTCGATGTGTGTACACAAAAAGAAAGGTAGGTTGACCGCCGAGAGATTAAAGCTTTTCGTAATTACTCAAACTACTTATGATCCCACACACCGAAACCATCAGATATCGAGTGCTCAAACTCGAGGGAAAAATTTAAAGAAAAAATTTTAAGTTCAAACTCCTTCAAGGTTGTCACCGAGGATAGGTATAGGTTGGCACTAAATGCATCCACCTAAATTTCCACAACTACCTACCTTAATTGGCTCGCTTCGTTTCCTCCATATCTTGGTGGTTAATTTGCAACAAATGCTCAAATATAAATCCCACAAGAAACTAAAGCCATCCGAGACCGTGATATGGGCTCGACATCGCTTCATAATTTCAGACCTCACGCTATGACCTTCCGCCATGTCGATTCTTTCGAAAGAGGGCTAGTGCGAATGTTTTGGGAAATCCCAAATATTTATTACTTTCTTTGTTTTAACTGCTTTAATTACTTCGATTTCCATTCTCGTGATCAGAGACCATCGCATCAAGACCAAGGAAGGAACAGCTCAACAATCCCACGAGACAAATGACAAGGTGCCTAAAGTGACCAACAATCAATCCCGCAACTACAACAATAACAAACACCGCGCCCACTCCAACAACTACTCAAGTCACCCCACCTACAACAACTATTCCGATTCAAGGTAAACAATTTATCCCGCTATTTCAAATAGGTCTGATTTTTCAGAACTTGAGTCTAAATTGCATTTTGTACCATTTCGCATAAGTAAACTTCTCCAACCACTCCAAAAAGAGAAAAACTAGCACCATTGGGAAGATTTCAAAACGGAGAAAGTTCTCCAACGACTTTGCAAAAGAAATGTAAAAGAGACATACCAAAGGATACCGACGCTCTCGACTTGATTCAAGAGATGTTGTTCCCACATACCAATCCAAAATTCCACCTTCGACCTCCAATGTAATATTGAACATATGTACAAGAATATATCTACTTGATAACCCATGTAAGTTTATCAATTCTTAAAATGATTATTCGTACCTTAGTTATCGCTTTAATCTTTTTTTTTCATGTAGGATGATTCGACCCATCCCAACCACTTCGACCTCCTCCGCAGCATCCGCCTCCATTCACTCTTCTCCTCCGGGATTCGAATAATCCAAAGGCAAAATGTAGGCTCTTCTAACATGGCACTCCCAACTGGAGCTTCTGATCGACCTGATGATCAAGGCACTTCGCCTCCTCTCAAGGAGACCAATGAAATAATGCCTGAAGATGCTACAGAACTACCTTCAGAGGTTCTTCACCCAAAATCTCCTCCAACAATCCCTCAAGAGCGTGAACAAATACCTCAAACCAAGAGGAAACCACCGCCTCAAGAGAGTGAAGATTCTAGCGAGGAAGGTCCGAGGATGAAGAAGGAGAAGACGCCAAGAAGTTTCGAGCGAAAGAACGGGTCCGATGTCGATGGTGATCGTAATGATGATATCAAGTGGTGGACTTGACGATGATGAACAAGATGATGGAAACGTGAATAACGACGTGATGATCTTCGCATTAATGAACCAATGGACTTCGAAATGGATGTTACTCCATTACGTATGGAACTTGGTCTTCTCTCACCCAAACAAATCAAGAAGAATTAGCCAATTTGAAAAGAAATGACCCTATTGGGTACATGGCTAAGTTGGCTCAAAGGGATATTCCACTTTCTCGCGATCAGGCCGGTTCGACCTCTAGGTCTATGCCTGCCCGATGATAGGGTTGTGCTTCTTCATAGAATTAGAAAATAATCCTCAATGTGGATCTATTCAAGTGCTTAAACAGATAGCACCGCTTGTTTCATCATGAAGGATTATCGAACCAAGTCGACCTCACTACCGCTTCTCGGAAGTTAGTACCATCCTATTCGAACTTGCCTTTGTTGGATAATGTGACCGGATGCCTCCTCCGTGATGAATCAGTAAATAAGGTTCAAGAGAAAAGAGCTTCAATGGATGTCGCTATGAACATGCCTCAAAGCTTTGGAAGAAGTCAAGAGCTAGCCACGCATATTAAGCAAGCTAGAGCCTATGAGCTTCGATCTCAATCCATCCTCCTCCGGGAGAAACAGATTCAAGAACTTCGTGCTAAGATCAAAGAGGCCCAAAGAAGAACAAATTGCCTATGAATCCAACACCTTGGGAACCGATTTGAAGAACTTAACAAGGGCCTTGTTGAAATGAGTGCCGAGCAACTCAAAGGTGAAGTTGCCATCCTCGAAGGTGCCAAGCGCTACCCAACAAAGACTTGAGTCTTTCAAGAATATCTTCGACCGGCCGAGGAACAATCCCCACTTTTGAATCTTGATTATTTTTGTAACTCTTGTATTTTGATTAAATGTTTACTACGCCATTTTGGCAATTATGTTACCATTTTGGCATTTCATTACAATATTGTGACTACATTGTTAGTATTCAATCTCCGCAGCATGGTTTATATTTTTAAATACTTCCCATTTACCTTTAGGATCGCTTATCATCGGCCGCTTTCTATTTCATACGCATTGTTCGAAAACGCTTTTGCTATTCGAAAAGGGCCTTCCCAATGAGGTGACCATTTACCCAATGCTTTATTCTTTTGTCCATGGGCAATATGACTTTCCATACTAAGTCATTAGCGTTGAATGTCTTACCTTTTACTCTTTGTTATATGCCCCGCCACTCTTTCCTTTTGCCTCATTAGGATTTCCAATGCATGTAGTCTCGACTCGTCTAACTCAACTAACTCATTCACCATCATTTCCCAATATAATGACGCGGGAGTTCATGTTGTCTTTGATTCGAATCGATCAGATGAATTTCTTGTAAGACCGCATCATGGCCAAATGTTAGTTGGAAAGGTAGTATTGGTAGCTTCTTTAGAGATGTTCTACAGCCCATAGTACTTGGTCTAAAGTTTTATGCCAATTCTTTGGCTTTTACCAATGTGTTTTTGATCAAACCAATTATTACTTTGTTGGTCGCTCGACCGACCATTTGCTTGAGCATAATATGGTGTTGATGTCAATAGTCTAAATCCCATCTCCCGAGCGAACCTTGCATCTTTCATAAGAACATGCACTTGGTCCAGTAGTTATACTCGCAATCCAAACCTATAGATTATTTGTTTCTGTATGAATTCAATAATAGCTTCTTGATCTGCAGTTACTAATGGTATCGCTTCGATCCACTTAGTAAAATAATCTATTCCTACCAAGATGTACTTCTGACCTTTAGACGAGGCAGGATTGATTTCTCCTATCAAATCTAACGCCCATCCTCTAAAGGGCCATGGTTTAGTGATCGAATGCAGCTCACTCGCAGGAGCATGTTGAATCCCTGCATGTTTCTGACATTCTTCACATCCTTTAGCGAAGTCTATGCAATCTTTGAGCATGCTAGGCCAAGACATACCATATCAAAATAGCAACCACTTCATCTGTGGCCTCGCTTGATGTGCCCCACATGCCCCATTGTGAACTTCGATAATGCCGACACGCCTCACTTTCTCCTAGGCATTTGAGCAATACACCTTCTTGGGTTTTCTTGAATAATTCATTTCCATAAGGACATATGATAATGCTCTATATTTCGCTTTTCTATCTACGCTTATGGTGGATCTTTAGATAGCTTATAATTGGGCTTCGCCTAATCAGATCCGACACGGTGTTTGTGGCTAACACTTCAATCTATCTTTACCACTACAACCTAACTTGATATTTTCTAGATCCGATGGCGTTAGTCCGTAGCCATAACCCTACCTCTTATTTCGATCAACTCTTTAAAGTTTTGTGTAGAGACTTTATAACCCAAGCCAACTGTATAGGTCATTTGCTTCTTGATTCTCTATTCTTGGTATATGTGGATATCCATATATTCAATTTTTGATCACCGTTAGCTATGACGAAGTATGTCATCAAATTTTCCTTTATGCATTTATATTCCTTTGTTATTTGTTTGACCACTAACTCGAGTCACCTTTAATTTCGACTTTAGTTGCCCCCAATTCCAACAAAGCTTCAAGTCCAACAATAAGCTTCAGATTCACTTCATTGTTCGAGCAACGAGGGCCATCCAATTTATACTTGAATTTTGTGGGATTCCTTCAGAGAAATTATAAGAACTCCAACACCACTACCTTCTTTGTGAGTCGAACCATCAAGTATAATTTCCAAGGTGGCCTCAACATAACCCATAATGGTCTTTTTCGACTGAGTGATCCACAATGAAATCAAGAATTATTTGACCTTTCACACCTCAAAGGCATGAAGGTTAGAGAATATTCTGTTAGGGCTAAAGCCCATTTACCCACTCTACTATGCATAATTGGTTTTGACAAGATGTGTTTGATAACATCGAAACGAGAGGAGACATAAACATCAACAATGTTTTTATATAATATTTAAGTTTCATACAAGAGAAGTATAAACATAGGCATAACTTTTCTATGTTACTATATCTAGTTTCTGCATCATTTAGCACCCTACTTAAATAGTATATAGCTCTTCGATGCCATTACTATCTTCTTGTGCTAACATACTACCTATAGTAAATTCGCAGATATGTACAATCTCATGGGCTTTCCCATGAAGGTGGAGACAAGATAGAGGTCGAGAGAGGTATCTCTTAATTTCGTCAAGGCCTCCTGATGTACTTGACTCCACCAAGGCTTGGCCTTGTTTTAAACGAAGTAGTGGAGAGAATGCTTGAGTCTTTCCACTTAGATTCGAGATGAATCTTCTAAGAAAATTTATCTTCCCAAAGAGATCGCAACTCTTTTGATGTGGGTGCTTTAGTCTCCATGATGGCTTTGGTCTTATTTTGGTTGATTTCGATTCCTTTTATGAACCACAAAGCCCAAGAAGTCCCTCTACCGCACAAAAATGCACATTTAAGGGGTTCATTTTCAAGCCATGTTTTCTCATTCTTTCGAATGATCGCCGATGGTATGGGTTTCAAGAGACACTGATGACTATGTCATCAATATACACCCGCATAAAAGTCTCAATAAAATCGTGAAAATGGAATCCATTGCTCGCTGGTAAGTGGCCCCAAGATTTTTCAAACCAAAAGGCATCACTACCCACTCATAGGTGCCTAAGGCCCGGACAACGAAATGTGCCTTGGCAACATCCTCTTCAAAGAATAAAAACTGATTATAACCGTAATATCCATCTAGCATGCTTAAGATTCGAACCCCAGCAGTAGTCTATTAACATTTCGCCACTGCATGAGTATTGGTCTTAGGTTCGTTTAAATCCCTAAAGTCTATGCATATTCTCGTGGAACCATTTTTCTTAATACAGTGCACTATATTAGCTAACCATTCGACATACCTGTGGTTCTCGATGAACTTGCAACGCAGCAACCTTTTCGACCTCGCCTTTAATCTTGTGAGCATCACGCGAACCTCCTAGGAGTTTGCTTGATGGGCTTCTTGCCATCCTTGATTGGAAGTCTCGCTCACCAACTCTTTTCGCGTGCATTTCGCCGTAATCCCACGCGAAACAATCTTTATTTTGTTTGAGGATTTCGATCACCTCTTGCTGAGACTGGACCCGCCCCACTTATATAGGTTATTCTTTTGTGTTGTCATCCCCAAATTTACCTCTTCGAGTTGATCCTCGTACAACATCTTAGCACCTATGTTTGTAGGATCTTGCCGAAACCCGTGGGTTCCGTGATCATATATGGCATCTAACCTTTGTTCTATTTCTTTTCTTCGCAGGTGAGTCTTTCGAACCGCCTTTCATGTTATTTTCTTCAACTATACTATCTATTTCTCTCGGCCGCTATCCATTTGTTCTCACCATGTAGGCCGAAATCCTTTCAAGAAGGAGGACTGTGCATGAGCACTATTGTCAATTCCTAGCCTTCTCGCCTTCCTCAAGTACCATCGAGTCCTTCGCCTCTTTACTTATTTTTCCGTCTCCAATACATGCCATCATGGCGAAGGGTCATATAATATTGCATCTCCGGCTTCGCTCATCTCCTCATTTGGAGCACAAGGGCTATTCGTGCTAGATACTTGTCATAATTCCTTTGTTGACGAGGTCGACCGTAGTCATGAAGTAACTCGATCCGCCTCGATGTTCTCCACTATCCCATCTTCTCTCCATAGCACTAACCTTGGTGCATTGACGAAGGAACCGCCTCACGCCATGAATCCATTCTCTTCCTAACAAAGAAGTTGTAATTGGCCTGGCTTCGACACCATGAACATGGTGGCCTGCAACGAACCAACGTTAACTCCACTTGCACCACTCCCAATGTTTGACCAACTTTCCTTCATAATTTGATAGCACCATGTTATGCGGTTTAACATCACTTTCTTGTATTCCTAGCTTTTTAACATAAACGAGGCATTAGATTAACCGCGCCTCCATCTACCAGACCTTATTCACACCACGGGCATTAACCTTGCTCGAATGAACAAGGGCTTCAAATGATTCTTCATTGTCGGCTCGATGTTCAAGAAGGCATTCTCGCTTCGACGGCGCCATTATCCATGACATAATAGCAAACCGCCTATGTTTCATCATATCAATGTTATCATCCTCTTCCCTGCTCTTCGATTTCTTCTGTCCGAACTCGTAAGGTAGTATGCATAACCACGCTGCGCTTTAGGTTAAGTGAGGATTCTCCTTCGATTCAAGTTATCGCTAGCATATCTTCATCTTCCTCCGCCCCGAGTATATTCTTTTGATTCATCCGGTTTTGTCGAAAAAGTCTCTCGCTAACTGGAGGTTTGTTTTCGTCTTGCTTGTCGTTGGTTTGTTAGTGCCGACATCTCTTGCCGGTCGAAATTACCTCTTCAACGCCAAGATTTCTTCTCACCTTCAACACGTTGTTGCCTTCGCCATTGGGATCTTGACATGGGATTCTTCCCTTATAGTTTTCCACCTCAACTCTTCTTTCTTTTGTTGTTGAACTCTCAGACACCATGGCATGACGGGCATTTTGCTCGTTGCTCCAATTATCTTTCCCCTATTGGTTTTGACGCACCATCTATCACTGGTACTTCAAGGACTCAATGTTACTTCGAGCACCTTTGGGGTAAGGACTATCGTGCTTTCTTTGATTATGATTGCCATGGAGGTGTCAACCCTTCCGACCCATCTCCTTGTGATTCCAAAGATGGCGAAAGGAATGGTTTCAATGCCCCGCCATGTTTTGGTCATATGTCGAACACCTTGGGCAAATCAAACACTGCTGCCTTTATGGCAGCAGCTAAGAACTCCAACACACCTCTCCGTGTCGAGGATAGCATCTAAACAATTGATTGTCTTGCCATTGACGCCCGCTCGAGCCCTTTGGCTCCTTTCGAACTCGCAGAATCTTTCATTGCGATGATGCTGCATCCGGGCATAGCATCATCTCGCTTCCTTTCAGGGCACACCATGAGGTAATTTTTCAAACCGATATCGCAGATATCCTTCATTCATTTTATTTTTCCTTCTCAAGGTATTTCTCCATTTCTTGCATCTCGTAACAAGGTTTCTCCATGTCCACCATATTAACATCCACCTCTCCATCTTTTCATCATCTCCCAACCCGATGGTTCGATGTCTTTGAGTTGTATTTTCGAACTCTCGGAGTATTTCACCTGTAGTCGAATTTGCCACTAGTCTCCCCGTAGTGTCCCAAACTTCCTTCTTGACTCGTGTCCTTCTAGCTCTCCGCCTTTGTATCCTCATCTCCCAACCCGATGGTTTGATGGCTTCGATGGGATTTTTGCACCTCCGCGATACTTTACCGATAATCGAATCTTCCACCGGGTTCTCCCAAAGTATCCCATCTCTTCTCGTGGGAGAGTTGGTCTGCATTTGGACCTTTTCTAATTGGCGCCTCGACCTTCAAGAGTCTGCACTCACCGCCCCTCGACTCTCCCGGCCCCGACTGGATGTCCTTTGAAACAAATGATCTACCGGCTTAGTCGAAGCTTCCGTTGTTGATGGATGTCTTCGACGCCATTGTTGACTCCGATCATCCCCAACTCTCATTCTCGTGTTTTCATCTTTCAATGTATCACCCTTGGTCTGTTTCCACCATATTTATTTCTCCCATGCCCGCAGTTCTGAGTAGTTGGTGTCTCTGCAATATCCGAGGATCCTCATCTACCTTCATCTTTGGCTTATCAAAGAAACTTTAGTCTTCTTTGATTGCATTCTGAATTAAGTCCCCGAAAAGAAAACACCGTGAGGTTTTGTGGCCTAAGAAACTATGATATTTACGTAATCCCTTTTCTTTCTTTGGTCTAAAGGAGGTATTTTAACATTCGATGGCACAATCATTGACCATCTTTGACAAGGTGTCAAAAATCTCATCACACTTTGTCACATCAAAGGTGTACACCTTCTTTGGGAATTTGTCGCTTTTTTCATTTTCAACAATTTCTTTTCCCTTTGTGGGAACCAACAATTACAAGAGTAATGCTTTTAACTCGCTAGGTCCACTGACCTCCTCGAATCGACGCTTCGACTTCCTCGTTTACATAGGAAATTCTTTCTTTCTTGTTACTTTGAAAGCTCGGCCTTCTCGGCCTTTAGTCTTTCAACCCGTCGAACCCTATCTCGCCAACCGAGCCATATCTCTCAAGTATTGTGTATCTAATTTTTCGAATCGATAGTCAAGGCCACCAGCCGCCATTTCGACTAATTCATGTTCGGGGACCACCGTGGAAACATCCGATTTCAATAGTCTCGAACCTATTCAAGTATTCGCCTATGGGTTCAAGAACTTCCTCTTAACACTAGCTAGTTCCTTCAGACTTATCTTGGATTGTCCCATGTAGAATTGTTCATGGAACAATCTTTCTAAAAGGGCCCAGGTATCTATGGATCCAGGTGGTAATGTGGTGAACCAGGTGAAAGCATTTTTCGTGAGTGAACTTGGGAAATACTTAATCCTAAGGTTCTCATTATTGGCTATGTCTCCTGCTTCAGTGAGATACCTGGCTATGTGTTCGACTGTTGATTCGTTAGTATCTCCAGCGAACTTTGTAAACTTAGGGATCTTGTGTCCCCTTGGTAAGTCTGTATGCATCACGTATCCGCTATGGAGAAGCATAATTTGGCCTCCTAATCCTCAGAATACCGCTTTGGGCCATTATTCTCTATCATGGTGGTTAGGTTATTTTCGCCAAGATATTATCGTTCAATTCTATGGACCACCGCACAACATCTTGGTTTCTATCTATCATAACTACTCCTCTAGGTTGTTCGTCTCGAAACCGGGGCCTCTTGCCTTCGAGCCCGGCCCCGGTTCCCCAACTACCCTCGTGGTTCCTCTCGACCATCGAGCATCATATCTTTCGATCCTCGCCATCGGTTCTACAACTCCTAAATGGTTCTTCTCGAATCACGGGCATTTCTCTTTGTGCCTTGCCCTCGTGTCAAATTCTTCTCTAACCGCCTATAGTGGGTCAATGGCTTGTTCGATGATAGGTGTGTTTGCTCGAACCACACCGGTTCTCGTTTACCGTGGGGCAAAGAAACGCTATTCGACCATATTATCTCGCTTTTCCTATTCGCCACGGTCACGCTCTCGAATGGGGCAAAGATTTCTTGCATAGTTCAGTGCTAACACCGATCATGTTATGGTTACTATCATCCATCGCTGCCTAAAAGCCATTTGGTTTTCGTGGTTAAGGTGGGTAAAGCGCTATAACCCCCGCATCTTGGTTATTTGTAAGAAATTGATTAACCCCGCATCCGCATCCTAATCGAGGTGATGCATTTGACGTCAAGTTTGCAAGCCCGCCATGAAAGATGTTGGCATCCCATAAGAAGGGTTTCGGTCTATTACCTCAAACCGTGGTCTAGTTTGCAGGGGTGGCGAATGGGCTTGTGTCCTCGGTTGTGGGATGGATCCTGTGGTAACCAAAGGTTCCTCTGATGCCCAAGATCGAATTATTTATTGACATGCCACTTGTACCATTCGTGGCTATATTACTAGTCAAGATGCAATCGATCGCATTCAAGGGATCGTGACCGACGTTGCAATGAAATGCATTTATTAGTGCCTGCTCCCTGGGGCATTTTGTTCCCTTTGATTATTAGACATTCTATTATTTCGCTTTTCGGGTAAAGGTTGGTTACTCTTAGTTATTCTACCACTCCTAAGGTTCATATACCAATGAACTTTGTTTACTCAGAAAGAATTTTTTTTTTAATAATTATGGTTATAGTTTTCCTAATTTATAACGGCCAAACTCTGTCCCACTGGGCGTGCCATTTTGTTCACAGTGATTTCTGGTGAAACAACCGCTAGTCTTCCAAACTATTGAATAAGCGTTATAACTGTTATGTTATTCAATCCCTCTGGTAACTTGCAGGATCGACTAGATTGATCCTATGGGGTATCGGCCGTTAGTATAAACTTAAGATAAAGATCCATATTTGAGACTTGTTTTTGGAGGTTTTGTATATGTCAAAATACGTTTCGATTACTTAGTGATGTGATCAAGTTAATAACGTATATTTGGTTCGAACAAACAAGAACATGCAGATTCAAATAGCAACAAAGTATATAAATGCAAAGAATATTCAAATAAACTCTTAAAGTGTAAAAGATTTTCAAAGTGATTGTGAAACGTAAAAGACAGAATGTAAACAAATGTATAAAAACTTTCGGGAAATAACAACGTTAATGTAAAGGTTTCTGGAAAAGTAAAGAACTTCAGCAATGGTAGAAAAAGCATTTAAATGAAATGACTTTGAAAATAAAGAAACTTAAAAGACATTGATGCAAGATAAAGTTAGACTGGAGGAATAAAGATACATTGAATAATAAAGTCTTGGTGCAATCATACGTACATCATTCGTGCATTCGCTTCTAGCCATGTGGTATTTTGAATGTGACTAATTTTAGTACAATAGATATGACACACGAAATCCTAACATTAAGACTTATTTATACTAATTCGACCATAACGGTTCAACCCATAAGATCTTGCCACGCTTAGAACATGCAACACACCATGCTTCTCTTGCTTCTCCTAGTTAAAGAATATATAATTTAAGTATAAAATAAAATGAGAAAAGCATCCAATAGTTAAAGACCCAGTCTCAGTTGACACACATGTTTTAACTTCCGTCTCTACTTCCAACAAACTTTCAAACCCAAACCCAAAACCACACCATGCCAATTCACTCATCCAAACACTCCCTAACCTCTCACACCACCATCCTCCTCTTCCTCTTCCTCCTCCTCCAAATTTCATCTCCGATAACCAAAACCCTCGCCGAAAACTCCCACGTCATCAATTTCCAATCCCCAAACCTCTACCCAGAATCCTCTCCTGGGACCCAGCCAAACAACACTTCCTCGTCGGATCCCTCCGCCACCGCACCATCTCCTCAATCTCCGACGCCGGCATAGTCGAAACGCTAATCTCCGACACCTCCTCCCTGAAAACGCCACAGTCGTAGGTATAACCGTCGATTCACGCAACAACCGCGTCCTCGCTGTAATCCATGCCATCAAACCTCCCTCCTTTCAACGCACTCGCTGCCTACGACCTCAAATCTCGCAACCGAATCTTCCTCTCCATCCTCCCCACCGATGAAGAAGAAGAAGCTCTCGCAAACGACGTCGCTGCTGATTACAACGGTAACGCTTACGTCACAAACTCAATCGGAAACTACATCTGGAAAGTAAACTCCAAAGGAGAAGCTTCAATCTTCTCGAAATCTCCGCGGTTCACCGAACATACAGTAGACCGCGACACACCGTATAATTTCGTCGGGCTCAACGGAATTGCTTACGTCAGCAGCGGGGATTATCTCCTAGTGGTGCAATCCAATACGGGCAAGCTTTTCAAGGTTGATGCGGACGACGGTACAGCAAGGCACGTGCTTATAAGCAAACATCTCACGTGTCCTGACGGTGTCGTTTTGAGAAGTGACGGTGTCGTTTTAGTGGTTTCGCCGCACGTTAATAAATTGTGGCTTCTCAAGAGTAATAATGGATGGGGGGAGAGTGTGGTTTATGACGAAATTGACCTTGAGAGTGAAGGGTACCCTACTTCGGTTGTTTCCAGAGGGAGGGATAAGATGTATGTGTTGTATGGGTATTTTATGGAGGGTCTTTTGGGGAATTCGGAGAGGGAAGGTTTTAGGATTGAGGAGATTAGGTCACCGAAGGAGAGTGAGGGGGAGAATGTTTGGCTTTATGTGATGATTGGATTTGGGATGGTTTATTTTGTGTATTGGAGGTTTCAGATGGGGCAGCTTGTGAAGAGTATGAATAAGAAGATCAATTGATTGTTTCTATTTAATGGGTATAGCTCAATTCTGTTTTTTTTGCTTAGGAGTGAAAATTGTATCAATTTGTTGTTTTATACAAAACTCTTATTTATAAATTCTAATGCTCTTAATGAACGAAAGAATGGTTGTGCTACAAATGGTATTGAATTGCAGCATTGATATAATTTGATGTTTGATAGTTTATGTTGTAATAGATTGCTATTTCCAGTTAAGAAGCTTCAAAGGGTTTGTTTAGAGCAATGTTACCAAGGTACAACAATAATCTTTAGAGGTTAAGCTAGGACTTCTGGATATAATTATGAATGACCATTAATGTGTGACTTATATTATTCACAATGTCCTTCATATTGAGTATAGTTGTCACTCCACTATCCATTATATCATTTTTTAGGTCAATGTCCTTCTTTAGTTATGCTGCATTATTTTGTCTGCTTTTCAGATTTGTTTAGCTATATAATACAAGTTTATCTTCAATCAATCTTGAATCAGCCATTTTGTTGTTGTTAGCTTGTCATTTAGCAGTATACCTACTATCTTGATATTGGAGGAATTGGAGCAAAACTTCCATATGAGCTTGTCATTAATTACTTATTATAGTATTTATATTATTTTTCTTTATAATAAATAGTTAAAAATATTGTTGACAAATTAATATTTAAGTCACAAATTATTTGTACAAGTTGGACCCAAAATCTATTATAAAAATTTTGAGGTGACACATAATTGTCTAATTTTGAGGTGTTAGTGGTTGAAGGTCTCACTACTAACCTCCCTAGCATTACTCAACTATATAATCATGATATGTGTGTCAACTTCAATCGCACATAATGCATTCATCGGCAAGAATCATATTCAAATGATGAAAGAGTCCGGATCATCCGACAATTTCTATATGTGGACTCCTTATGCAAAAATTAACTTCAAGCATGTATGATCTCCAAGATTGATGAGGTTGAGTACTAGCATTGAACAATGGGTCACCTAAATCTCTAAAGTGTGAGGAAGATTGTCACTTAAAACGCTATGATCTTAAGATTGAAGAAGGTAAAATTTATGGTGATCATAGATGGGAAAATGATCAAGATGTCACATAAGAAGGTCCAACATCTTACCACTACTTGTGGGCTTGAACTACTTCATATGGCTCTCAATAGACATATGCAAGTTAAAAGTCTAGGAGGTACGAAGTATGTTTTTGTGTGTGTTGATGATTACTCAAGATACACATGAGTTGGATTCATTAAAAAAAAAAATCAAGCGCCTTAATAACCTTTGAAGATATTTGTCTCACACAACATGATAAGGGAGAAGATATTCCTAATGTTCTAGACAACATTATCAACATCCTTCTACCAGTGGTAAATAACACTGCAGAGAATGTTGAAGGAAGTGTCCACGAGAACAAAGACTTTTTCTTAAAGATACAAAAAAATTATCCAGTTGAAAACATAATCTGAGAGCTAAATGAAGGAATCACCACTCGAATAAAAGAACCTGTCAGTTATAGAGATATGATAGCAAATATGTGTTTCATATCTGAAAGTGAGCCAGAAAATATGAAATAAGCCTTAAATGATGAACACTGAATGAATTCTATGCAAAAAGAATTGGATTAGTTTTAAATAAATGAGATATGGGAACTGATACCTAAACCTAACTATTCTGACATCATTGTTACTAAGTAGATATACATAAACAAGTCTGATGAGAAAGAGAATGTTTCAAGAAATAAGACTCGTTTAATAGCTCAAGGGTATACTCAAATCGAGGCAATTGATTTTGATGAGACATTCGCTCCAATTGCTTTTCCAAAAGCTATAAGATTGTGTTCACAGTGATTTCTGGTGAAACAACCGCTAGTCTTCCAAACTATTGAATAAGCGTTATAACTGTTATGTTATTCAATCCCTCTGGTAACTTGCAGGATCGACTAGATTGATCCTATGGGGTATCAGCCGTTGGTATAAACTTAAGATAAAGATCCATATTTGAGACTTGTTTTTGAGGTTTTGTATATGTCAAAATACGCTTCGATTACTTAGTGATGTGATCAAGTTAATAACGATATTTGGTTCGAACAAACAAGAACATGCAGATTCAAATAGCAACAAAGTATATAAATGCAGAATATTCAAATAAACTCTTAAAGTGTAAAAGATTTTCAAAGTGATTGCGTGAAACGAAAGATGGAATGTAAACAAATGTATAAAAACTTTTCGGAAATAACAACGTTAATGTAAAGGTTTCGAAAAGTAAAGAACTTCAAGAATGGTAGAAAAGCATTTACATGAAATGACTTTGAAAATAAAGAAACTTAAAAGACATTGATGCAAGATAAAGTTAGACTTGAGGAATAAAGATACATTGAATAATAAAGTCTTGGTGCAATCATACGTACATCATTCGTGCATTCGCTTCCCTAGCCATGTGGTATTTTGAATGTGACCTGAATTTTAGTACAATAGATATGACACACGAAATCCTAACATTAAGACTATTTATACTAATTCGACCATAACGTCTAACCCATAAGATCTTGCCACGCTTAGAACATGCAACACACCATGCTTCTTGCTTCCACGTTTTCGAACTGCTTCTTCCGCTTCAACTCCTTTTATCCCGCCTTTGAATTTCAAATGTATCACTCGCTCGATCTCGAACCCATTTCCTCCGATATGATTCTATTACCCGATCAAGCTTGTTTCACATATCACCAGATTGCTCGACATTCTAACTCAATACATCCATTCAAGGGCTAATTCCTTTCTTTCCAAACTATGATATTCACTATATTCCTTGAATACTTTAACGTCATCTCGCCTCGAGCTCCATGATATTTCTTGAATCACAAGACATCAAAATCTTCAGCTATCAGATTGTTACTAGGAAGATCATGTCTTCTGAAATTTAAATTGTACCAAATTGATGTATAAAATGCTTTTGTGAATGGATACCTTAATGAGGAATTATATGTTGAACAACCAAAAAGGTTTATTGATCCACGCCTTCACATCATGTTTAAAAACTAAAGAAGGCTCTATATGGATTAAAACTAACTCCTAGAGCTTGGTATAGGAGACCCACATCTATGTAATGGTTATGTTCGGAGAGAAATCGACAAAACATTGTAATGGTTATGTTTGAGGAGGAATCGACAAAACTTTGTTTGAAAATAAAGATGGAGGGAAGCTCATGATATCTCAAATCTATTTAGATGACATTGTGTTTGGAGGAATATTAGGTAAGATGGTATGATATTTTTTCTGACAAATACAATTTGAATTCGAGATGAGTGTGGTAAGTGAACTTACTTACTTTCTTGGATTTCAAGTTAAAAAGAAAGATGACATTTTGTTTCTCAATGTAAGTATACTAGAAATACAATTAAGAAGTTTGGTCTAGGAATGTTACGCATAAACACACCCCTGCTACAACTCATGTCAAACTCACCAAAGATGATCAAGGAAAAAATGTTGATCAAAGAAGTTTGGTCCGAAAATTCCCTTTGTTTACGCGTTATTATTATTTAAATATTTAGTGGTATTTTCGGATATGCATATCCAAAATATTCTTGTTGTACCCACTTGCTACATAATCATCTCTACCACTACTTCATTCTTTTCATTTCCATAACCAAAACCTACCACAAAACTTCAACCATTCTCAATAAATTTTTCATCTTCAAACCAAGTTTCAAGTATTTTATCATATCAAAGAGAGCATAGAAAGCTATATTTTAAGATACGCTTTCTCATTTCATCTCTCATTTTCTTATTAGAAATAACCTTCATTTAAAAATAAAAAATAGGGGTTACTTGAGACATGTCTATCCGAAAACTCTTATTTTTGTAAAAAGGGTGAATTCGAGCTTTATATCCAAACATGCCCCGGTGGTGGATAAGAATTCTTGAGTCTAAATTATCGCTAATCGCCTATAAATAGGTTATCAAAACCATTTCTTCAACATCACACACCACAAACAAAGATGAGTCAAATATATCTTCACCTTGCTTTTGTCTACTTCAATGGTCGATGTCGCCACTTTAATTTAGGTACCCCGAGGACACGCCTTGCCCAACTGATTAACATATTGAATTCTCTCTTGCAATATCCATAAAACCAAAAGATGATCAAGCTCGACTATCGTTCATCCTCACTTAACACTGGAGGAAAGATAAAGTTCATCCACTTTGCACTGATACTACTCTACTAAGAGTACGATTGAAGTGGATGAGAAACTTCAAAGATCGAGAGAATATGTTATCAAAATGTTGCAACGTCCTGAGCTACATGTTTATAACAATATGTAATGTTAAATTTCTGTTCCACTATCTATGTAATTTCGACTATCTATGTTAAATCTATGTTAAGTTGTTTTGGTTTTAAGGTTTTTGATTATGTTTGGTAGTCAATGTTTATTTCAGATATGTATGTCTGAAAGCTACCATTTGGTGGCTTCGGATATTCATCTCTGATCCTATTTAATAAAAAATTAAAATGTGATGAGTTCGGAAATATATATCCAAATTAAGGAGTATTCGAAAATTTTGCTAAAGACCCCTAAAAACCCCTAATAGTGTATTAAGAAATTCCCTTATTATTAACAGCTTTGCTATTTGTACACCCAAAGTTACACCAATACTTACACCAAACACTGTTCACCGTATTCCCTTTTTATTTAAAAATATATATTTTTTTATTTTTTAGAAATAATATTATTTTATAATATTTCACTGTTCACCGTATAGATGAACAGTAAAATACGGTGTAAGTGTAGGAAATGGTGTATGAATAACATTTTTCTATTATTAATATGTAGTGTTTCTGAGCTAACCAAGAGACAAAGTAGAAAAGTCCAATCATGGTGAAGCATAGTCCAAGAACATGTTGACCAGGACGTTGGCGTTCGGGGGACTCGCACCTGATCCTCATCCTCGAACAATTCCCCAGCGTTAGATACAATAAAATGGTTTCCTATGTAAGATGTTGGATAACACATGACGATTTTAACCATCCACTATATAAAATTTAACATACTCATTTTAGATATTCTCTTGTTCATTAACTTATAGCAATTTCTCACTCATCCATTGATTTAGGTAATGAGTGTCAACTCTGCAGATTTCCCTCCATTATGCTGTAGTGAAAGTTTATTCAACTGCACCAGAACTTCATTCTATTCCTTCTCTACCAATTTCTAGTTCCAGCTCGAAATGGTTAGTAACTTTGGTGGCCGGTTTAAGAGATTTAAGGATTGAAGTGATGTTGGCTGGTTGGCAAAGATGAAAATAATAAAATAAATCCACAGTTTGATGAACATGTATCTATATATAAATATAATCACTAAGAAAGAAAATAACTTATTGAACTTATCCTCATACAACTATAGTTCTCAGTACACAAAACAAACAAAAACAACAACTCTACAAGAGTGCTGCTATCAAATTGTTCATATCTCTTCTGTCTAAACAATCGTGCTTGGATTGGACCGATGAATTAGTCTCTGCAGCTACGTGCGATGATACCAGATCTACTCACAAAAGAAGAAGAATGAAAGCTAGATTCTACACATCTTGATTCACAATAACATGCTATGGACAATCAATATAGTAATCATCAGGGAATGAAGTTTTGTTATCTTCAAAAGGGCTAACTTGATTGTGGCATTGAGAAGGTGCAGATGGTGGAACTGGCCCTTTTGGTAACTGGCTTTCAAACAAGCTTTTGAAGTCTCTAATGGACTCAACTCTTGAAACCACCACCAATACTACAACAAAAATAACCAAACATGAGTTTAAACAAAATCTTTGATGATTCAACATGGTTAGCTAGGTTGTTGTTTTTATTTCTGAAATAGCTAGAATATATAATCCAATTATACGTACATATTTAATCAACAATGACATTGTTGGATGTTGAATTTTTGTTCCATCATGGTAAATGAAAATATAATCTATTGCATGTTTTCAACGCCGTATTGGTGAAAATCATAAAACATGAAAAGATGTTTTTTCATTAGGTAATAATCAGTTTCTTTCTGAACTAGAGAGTGTGAAAATGTGGTGATTTCAGTTGAATATAGGATCAACAGCAGCCGTTTTAGAAAACATGACAAAATGGGACTTTTGAAATTCATGTCCACTAAGTCAGGACTTGAAATACATGTTTGTATATAAAAGATGGAGATAATGGAGAATAACTCTTTGACTTATAGTTATATTTTGTTTGACAAATGTTCATGGATATTAAATTTTATGAATGAGTTGACAATATGAAATTTCAATTTCAACAAATAAATTCGATAAAATAATCTAGAATTCGAGTTAAATTTGATTGGATTCTTAATCGATAGATTTATTGGTCTAAATTCTTTTTACATTTGAATTACTCGCTTTATCTCTTATTTCGAATAAACTATCAAAATTATAAGATAAAAACAAAAATAGTTAAAATTAATAAGGAAATTATCCATTGACGGAGGTTTGTAGGTTATGGATTCTAGCGTGATTCTTTAATTGGTAACTCTAGTTATTTTGGCGCTCTTTAGACTTGTTTTTCGATTTTGTTTGTTCTTTTGCTTTATTATTTTGTGGTTTGTTTTTTGCACACGTCATGTGTCGAACTACGATTGTATTGTATTTTATTTTCATTTTATCTATATAATATTAGTCATTCGAAAAAGAAAAGAATTGTAAAATGAAGAATGGTGATAAGATTCTTTAATATGTCACGCCCATTTTTTCCGCACTCTCTAATATGTTTGTCTCATTCCACGCCGTTTTTTTTACGACATTAACATAAAATTTAATAATTTTTATGTTTAAAAGGTGCAATGCCCATGGGACCACAACACCTCACTTTTTTTTTTTGTGTGCTAAAGATTTAGATGCACACTCTCAAATATGTTTGTTCAGTAATGCTCCTCTTTTACAAGTTTTTGGGCACCAAACGGGTGGGCATGTGTTTCCACCCTAATCAAAATGCACGATTCGCTCCTCCTATCACACGTGTCTACTAGGGATGTTCAAATCTAAACCGTCCAAATAAAACCGCAAACCAATCCAAAACACCAAAAATGTGTTCGAAAACCGATGAGAGAGTCGATCCTAATCTTACTTAAGGTAATTTTCGAGGTAAGAATTTTATAAGTGGGGAGAGTTGCAACACCTCAATTTTGAGTTATTATTTTAACCGATTTATTTGTATTTTAATTTAATTATTATGTGCGATAATTGAATTAGTTTGTGTGATGGGAGTGTGTAACCTCGAGATGAGAGTGTAGGTGTAATTAGAGATTGGTAGAAGCGAGTTATAATTATTAGGAATTGTTTTTGTAGTTAAAATAATAATATTTTAATTTAATTTATTTAATTAAATGTAAAATAGAGAGTTTGAGGATAAATTGAGAATTATGAAAATTGAGGGAGGAAGGAGAAGTTTAGTAATGAGATGTGAGTGCATAAGTTTAACTAGATTACTCTAATTATATAAATTAGAGATAACATATGTTTAGAGGAGACTTCCAAACAGTACATGAAAGTAAACTTGGAGAGGATATAGGCAAAAGGCTAGGAACACAAATGGGAGAAGGAGATGGCTAGAGGGAAGAGCATCAATCAAACCATAATTTTATTGCTACTAGGATATCCAAAGTAAATAGAGAACTACTTATCTAATGGGAATATTCATGAAGGATATAATGAGGTGTCCTTAACCTCTAATAGGATTGTTGGGTTTTTGAATGAATTGATGATGAATTAATGTTATGTGATGATGTTGGAGATAAAATTCATGTACTATTATGTGTGAAAAATCTATTTATGTTTGTTTTGAAACTCCTTCATTGTTGTGTTGAAAAAAAAACCTTGAAAGTGGTGATTTTGTTGATGTCAATCTGTGATGTATTGTGAATTTGTTGTTTTAATCATCGAGTAATTGTTGTAACTCGAATTATAAGATCAGGGCTTTTTAAGGAATCAAAATAGGAGCTCCAAAAGGCCTAAAATGGTGAAAAATTGCATTATTAGTTGTGCATGTTAGAGCATTTTTGCCCGAAGACACTAGAGGCTCGTCTTACGAGCTATGTAGAGAAAACAAATGGAGTTTTGGTTCGAAACGTCACCCCGCGAAACCGACATCACATTGTTGCTTGAAAATATCGTAAATGGAGTTTTGTGACTGTTTGAAACGCGACTTGCGTTGAAGGTTAACACGAAGCACTATCCCATGATTATGGTTTATGGGTTTAATAATGTATGTATGATGACAAAAGGTGAATAACTGAGGATGATGTTATGTTGATTGTGTAAGTTGGGATGTTGATATGCTACTGTATGAGCATGAATTATATTAATGTATTATGTGATGTTGTTGTGGGACAATAGTTTGGGAGAGGAACCATTATTGTTGAGTCAATGAGTATTTTATTTATTGTCGGTATGAGGCTTTAAACTTTATATTGTTGTTGCATTGACGGTATTGAAATGCATCATTGTGTCGTTATTGTTGATGAAAGATGCAAGTTGCAATCCAAGCATGGTGGATTGATGAGTTGTCCCTAATTTGAGCATGGTGGATTCAAGGTTCAAGTAAATGAACTGGTTCTGAGCGAACAAATTGATGATATGGTACCACATGCATATGGGTCTAGTTGATGTTGTGCGTCTCATTGGATAATTTAAATCATGAATATGCGATTTGTATCAAATATATTGATGGATTAGGTGTGAGAATGATGTTGTGTGAATGACGTGATATATGTGTAGATGTTTTATTCTACCTTGCAACTTATTTCCATTTAGTTTCTTTGTTTATTTAATAGATATGCCTTGATTATTTAACATCTGGACTGGGACACTTGTTTTAATTGTTGAATTCGAATTAATGTTTTGAGGAGTTTTTATGACGTTTATTTTAATGTGGATAACAAACATGATTGTGTTGAGTATTTTAATTTGATTTCTCGTTGCTATTTAAATAAAGTTGATATGTTTTGAAGTTGGTAACACTTTAATCAACGTATAGTTCTTTTTATATAAGTCACAAGTTTAGGGTGTTACAATAATAACTAGTAATAGGTCGGAACCCACGTAAGTATATTAGCTCGTTAATCTTATTATTAATTAATTTCTTTTAATCATAACCTCAATCGAAAATCAACCCCCACCGATTTCAGTCGATTGGTTAAATCAATCAAGAGTACTTGTGACACGACTCGATTGTCGCTTTCATTTTACTACACCTTAATAACTCATTTTTGACCACTGTGCGACAACGGATCACTAACTCACAGGAAATATTAGAGAAGGATCAAGCTAGGGCAGATCATATCGTTGATGTATTGTCTACATGTCGTCATATTATTTATTTTGCGTAATGTATACAGAAAAGACTTTTTGAAGACACTTCTGGAAGGGCCATTGTAGATGTCATTCTATCTAAGGCACGTAGGAAATTACATTATAGAAGGCATCAAAGAAACATGACATCTGATATACGTAATAATATTATATGGATAGTTTTGTAATTTGTTATTTTCACTATATTATAGATTTAGAATTGATTCATTTTGTCCAGATTGATTCATTTATATATGAAATTTTCATCTTATTAAATAAGTGTATGATTTAATTTATAAAAAATTTATTATGATATGATAGTTATAATACACAGTCTATTACATCTGTGTGTTTCTACAAAAATGTCAATATTTTTACTACGTATAGAGTGAGTATGAATGTGTATATCTGTATTATGTCAAAACTTGCTACGAAGATGCATCTATGGATAAAATTATGTCAAAATGAGGGTGTCTCAGTTAGAATGGATGGAGTGCATATAAGATGAACACATAAGTGCAACTCTGAACTAATTTATGGAAAAAAGAGACACGTGTCTCAATTGCGCATATATTTGGTGTAAATGCGTGTATCCAAAAATATACTTTCGAATTCGTAAGGGTGTTTTCGAATTTCCATATGATGTTTATCCATCACAACCAAATTAAATTAGGCTAAGCGTGGTTAGACTCCCGCATTAGATCTTTGACCGATCTAGAACAATATTGAAAACTATAGAGTTGAAAGAAATTCCATAAATAAAAAAAGATAGTGAAAATAATGTGATGTTTTCATTATTTTTTTTAATTAAGCAATTAAACCACTATTTTTTCCATTTTTATTTGTTAACATAATTTTTTTCTTCTAATTATACAATTAAGAATATTTGTTAACAATATTTATCGACAAATTATTGTATCGTAGTTGATCGGTGTAACTTTTCCTTCAGTGAAGTCACAAATTTGAGTTTCCTACAATTTAAATATTAAATTTTGTAAGTTATAAGGCCTAATTGTAATTTTGGTTATCATATTTTCTTCTTTTTTGGATTTCGATTTCTCCATTTTAAAATTTAGAATTTTAGTCTATCTATTTTAGTTTTTAGAGAATTTTAGCCTCTCAGAATAAGAAGGTAATTTTAATACATGACACATTGATGATGTGTGAGTGCTAGTTCATTATTTAACTATTTAAAAAAATATTTTTATTTAATATTTGTGTTGAATATATCATCAATATCAATGCGAGCTCTATGTTATAAGAGATTAAAATCTAAAAATAAAATAAAAATAAAAGGACTAAAATTTTAAATTTTAAAATAGAAGAGTTAAAACTAAAAAAAAATTATAATGGAAGGACCAAACTTTCAATTAAACCAATTATTTGAAAATTTTTACAAAATTAAAAAAGTTTGGTAGAAAATAAAAAGTTTAATATTTTTTTTTCCTGTTAATTTTAGAGTTCATTTTAGTTCCTTAAATTCAAAAGTTTTATAATGATCTTTTAAATCTTCAAAGCTATCATTTTAATCTTTTATATCATATTAACTAATGATTGTACGATCAATTTTTAAGTTTTTCTATTTTCAATTAAGCAAAAAGGACTTCCATAATACATTTTAAAGAGTTAAGAAATTAATATTAACCTTTTATAGTTAAAGGACCAAAATACTAACATACCAAAAAATATTAAACCAAAATAAAGAATTGTATTATTATTTGTTATTAGTATTATTATTATTATTAAAACAAATTTTATAAATTAAAATTTTAATTTTAATTTTTTAATATAATAAATTATATTATTATTAAAATAAAAATAATTATAAATAACATGTAATATAAAATATGTTAAACATATTTTATTATCAATTCCAGTGTCACTTCATAAAAATAGATATTTAACTGATATAAAAAATAAAAATGGAAGAACCAAAAGAGTCAAATTTTTAAACTGAGAGATCGAAACTATAAAAAAAATAAAATAAAGGATCAAAGTGAATTTAAACCAAAAATAAAAACATATTTGGGGAGCTTATAATTTTAATTACTACTTGAAGCAAAAATAATTAATTAGCGCAATATTTGTTTTTAGAATGAGAATCAAGTTCCAATAAAAGCGAGAGTGGTTGAAGAGTGAAAAGTGATCATGATGGAACAAGAATCCCATTTCCCCAACCTTGAAACCACAGATTTAAAAAGAAAAACAGAAAACTCTGAAATTGAATCTTTTTGTCATGGCTCTCACCTACAAACTAGGGTTCTTACCACTACCATTTCACACCCCCACAAACCTAACTGCAAACTTTCCTCCTTCACTCAGGTTCTTACTCTCTCCTCACTTATTCTATTGTGTGCTCTTCATTTGTTTTTATCTCTTATCCTTAGTAATTAATTAATTACTAAACCTATAATAACAGTACCATTTCTTATAAAAAATAAAACTCAATTATTAATTTTTCAGATTTTCGCTTAAACTTCAAGGGCCACTAAAACTCAGGTATAAATCCTTTCTAATCTCCATTAATTTTTTTATTAGTTGTAAATATGTAATTCAGTAATGGATTAAATGCATTGAAATTCATTAATCTATTTAAATTAATTAGTTCTAAATTGTGTGAGACTGCAGGAACGTTGTTAGAATGTCTGCAACAGAAATCACGAATCCGACGATCTCATACGATTCCTTCACAGTCAAGCCTCCTCTGCATCCTACTTATGATTTGAAGGCCATTATCAAGTTGGCCCTTGCAGAAGATGCTGGAGATAGAGGTTTCTTCTAGTTTCGTACTATAACTGTCTTTGTTTCTTACTGAGTTTCTATCTTTTTCTTACTGAGTTTCCATTGTAGGAGATGTAACATGCTTGGCCACCATTCCATTTGACATGGAACTGGAAGCTTATTTCTTGGCCAAGGAGGATGGCGTCATTGCTGGAATTGCACTTGCAACGATCATATTTAATGAGGTCGATCCTTCTCTAAAGGTGAGCAATGATCATATACCCTATCGTTATGTTTGTGGTTAGTTCTTTGGTTGAATCGTTGAAGAATTCTTTCAAATATCAGGTGGAGTGGTCTAAAAATGATGGAGACTTTGTCCATAAAGGACTGCAGTTTGGAAAAGTTCATGGTAAGATAATTATCATCAAAACTGTTGAAATATTTAATCTTTATTAGCTTTCATACTATTTGATTTTACGTTTATTTTATTCCAGTTCCTTAAATCTCGGCTCAAGTCATAGAGTGTCTTTATGTATTTTCTCGTATAAAAAAGACCACATTTCTTATAGGAATAAACAAGTTATGTAGTTATACAATGTTTTCAGCAGAAACATTTCTTTTTTGTTTTGAAAAATCAACACAAACTTAATTACAAAAGCAAACGGATACATTCTATGTTTGTAATTGTTTTTATGAAAGGCTTCTATCAATGTTTAGTTATTCACATGTAGGACGGGCACATAACATTGTTGTAGCGGAAAGGGTAGTGCTAAACTTTATGCAGAGGATGAGTGGCATTGCAACTTTAACCAAGGTATTTTTGTTCTGCTAAATTTTCTCTAGTACTAGAATTATCTAAATGATTTCCCTGGAATCTTATTGAAATCAACATTGTATGATGTTTTTAAAGGTTCTTGTAAGGATATTGAATTAATCGTACTTTATTAACATGGTGAATATTGTATTGGAATCGCAACATAATGAAAAAATCATAGTTCGAAATATGAAAACAAGTTTATGTTTGTAATGAATTCAGATTACATATAAGATTCTTGTGTCACGTTTCATTAGGCCAGTGATTTATGGAATTATCATTGTTATGTTATATATGTATCATTTGTTTTCTTATATCTTGGTTTTCCACAGGCAATGGCAAATGCAGCGTCCCCTGCATATATATTGGAGACTAGAAAAACTGCTCCATGTTTACGCTTATTGGATAAGTGGGCGGTATGCACTCTGAACCATTTCCTTGCTTTTATAAATGACTATTTATTTGTATTCTGTCTTATGAAATTTAGTCAATAAACTATAGTAGATTTCCGTGTATAGGTATTAATTGGTGGAGGTCGAAATCATAGGATGGGTTTGTTTGACATGGTTATGATAAAAGACAATCATATATCAACTGCTGGCGGTGTTACAAATGCTCTCAAAGCCGTAGACCTGTATCTAGAGAAAAATAGCCTTCAATTGGAGGTTGAGGTAGTACTCTTTCATTCTTTCTATCTTGAAGTGATTGGTATGAAGTTAAATGCGATTGTGGATTTGGTTTTCACTGTATAGCTGTCCATGTGTGTAAAGAGTTGATTCTGGCAGCAGCTATAATATTTAAGGTTGTGTTTTTCCCAGGTTGAGACCAGGACGCTTGAGGAAGTGGAAGAAGTATTACGTTATGCATCTCAAACAAAGACTGCTTTAAGTCGAATCATGTTGGATAATATGGTTGTACCTTTACCTAACGGAGATGTGGACATATCCATGCTGAAAGAAGCTGTTCGGTTGGTTAATGGGCGATTTGAAACTGAGGTATTCATAACAAATTTGCTTCGTTTAGCCTGTATCGTATTATCACAATAATTTGGTTGAATATGACTTTAGTACAAGATTCCTCTTAAAGTTATTAATTGATTTCTTTTGTCATGTTTGTTATGCCAGGCTTCAGGCAACGTTACGATAGATACCGTACATCAAATCGGGCAAAGTGGAGTAACCTACATTTCTAGGTAAACATTTTCTTCCACTGCCCTTAATAACATCTAGTATTATAAGAAGTTATAATATTTCCTTCAATTTTCCACATTCATCTTATGATGTTTTAACAAACTTTGCTCGTACTATTTCCTCAAAATATCATTGGTCTGACACGCTTTTCTGCAGTGGTTCCTTGACTCATTCAGTAAAAGCACTTGACATCTCTCTCAAAATCGACACTGAATTGGCACTTGAAGTTGGAAGGCGCACTGGAAGAGCATGATTAAGATATTTTCTTGTATTATTCCTTGCTAGTTTGTTAACATGAAGGCTTGAAAATTTGAGATAAAATCATTTTTTGGCCATCAATTGTCTAGATGGTGGCTAGAAAGAAAGACCGAGTGCTGTTCCACCAGCTAACATGGTAGAATAATAAGCAAAACTTTTAGAATTGGAACAGTTCAATGTAAAAATTGAACAAGAAAGTTGAATAAGAGGTAGGTAAGACAAGTTAGATTTTATCCTATCCTCTGTATATGTATGGTAGAATTTCATTTAATATAATACTGTCGCATAATATTTTATGTTAAATTCATGCGACTGTATTGTTAAACTAGATGTTCTCAAATGTCGGATCAGTTGGTAGCTGTGCAAACTTGCAAACACCGAAGATTTATTATTGTAGCGAGAGTACATGCGATTCAACATTAAACTACCCATAAAAAAAAAGCATTAGAAATTTCATTCGTTGTGAGATAATAACTAGCTCTAACAGCAACATTGAGAGTTCCAAGTTTAGCTTCAAGGTTAGGAAGCCACAGATATGGAACAACTTCCTTCATTAATCGGCTTAAAACTCACCCTTTTCTGCAAATGTTGAAAACAATCCAAAAAAATAAACAACTTAGTAGGTGCATGGAAAGTATTATAATCATATTTGAATTGATTTAATACCTACAAATTGTTTAGATAATGTGTGCATGATTGAGCATATAGAATAGTAATCTTATCTACCTACTTTAGCTTATAAACAATAGTTATCAAGTCTTATAATATTTTTAACAATATTGGATTTTAAAATATCCTTTTGGAAGAATCTTATCATTTTAAAATATTTTTAACTAATTAATATTGCATTTAAAAATCAAACAAGTATAGGCCAAATGTATTATCCGATCCTATAAGTTAAAATATTTGTAACAAGATAATTTTTAAAGTTTTTTTTTAAAATAATAAACTAGTCTTATTAATGTGTAAACCTTAATACCAAGAACTTTTATACCACATTTGTTATTAAATAAATAATGTCTTATTTACACTACAAGATTTTATGATGTATTCATTTCAACCTTTTATAATTAAAAGACTTTATGATGTTTTTGACTCTGATTTTATGCTGCTTCACTAATTATGTTATGTCACACGTTAATGGACGGGTATTATATATGTACAATATTATGATGCTTCGCATACAATATTATGATGCTTCATATATTGTGTCACACGTTAGTTGGTATAGTTTTCCATTGAAAGAACAAAGAATCAAGATAAACATTAATTGGAATATTACTTAAACAATTATATTGTTGTTGGTCAAATATGTAAAATATAAGAAAAAATAACTAAAATTTTATAATCAATATATCATAAATTATATTAGAACAGTTAGTTGCCGATCTAATAAATAAAAGAAATTGTAATTTGTAAGGTCTGATTCATCTGATAAATATTTGATCTAATAAATATTATTAGATCAAATATTTTTTAAGCGAATTTGAAAGTGTAAAGTTGTGTATTTAAGTTTTACAATTCCAATGAGAATATATTTTACATAAAGTGATGGTACCAACATAATTTTATACAACAAAAGCAAAAATAATTATATAAGATTTACCCTAAAGTCCATATTAGTCTCTTGCTTACTTACTAAGTTTTTTTTTTTTTGTCTTAATCTCTTGTTTTTAAGCAGAAGAACCTTTATAGTTCAAACTTTGATTACGAAATAAGTAAATTAGCTCAATATTATTCCAACCAAAAATCCAATTCATATGTTATTCAAATGATTCAACATTAGCTTAAGCACACTACATGCTTCCAACTATTTCCTTATCCAAACTATAATATGAAAACGTTCTATCTATCTTTTATCCTTTTAAACACTAAACATGTTTAGTCTTACCCTAAATGAAAACCATCTCTTGTTGATAAAAGTTTTCTTTTCTCAAAATGATTAAAAAAAAAAGAAGATAAAAACATTGTTTCTTCTAGCTATATCATACCTCATAAGCCTTTTTGAATTCACCAGCACCTCTACTAGTACTACCTTTCCAAACCATTTCCTTCTTTTGTTTCTTGTCATTGCTCCCATTAGCCATGCAAAGACTCATAATCTTCTCAGCAACCTCACCTTCATCTTTACTACTTTGCATCAACTTCTCAACTTCTGCCTTTGGAAGTCTCATTTTCAACCTCACCCCGCCATTCACCAACTCTTCTTTCCCCACCTCGAAATCGCTCGTCGATTTTATAATCGTTAGGTCAGAAGCCGACCTTCGAGCTAAAGACAGATTCTCAAGTCTGTCTTTAGCACTCATATTAATCACTGAGCGAACTCTTCTCGTAACCCTACTTTCCTTTGGAAGTTCCACAAGAAAATAGAGCCTTTTCGCCTTCAACTCTTTGTGTAACTCTAACGGCTTCGCTCTTACTCCATAATGCTTCACTTCCTCGGATTCTAACAAGACAAGACCAGGATGATCCTTAAGCACTTCACCGACTTTTACCGGTGTCTTTAGTTTGAATGTTTCACCATCAATTTTCATCACCTTTGTGGTCTTTTTCCCACCTAAACTATTTCCCATTATTACAAGTTTGAACTATACAGACACAAAGTGAAAGTGGTAACCAAAATAGTTTCTCACTTCTTTGGAACACTAAAGAGCTAGCAAAGTTGTTAATTAACAACAAGACATTAATAATCAAATGATGTTCCGGGTAATGCTCACAAAGAACCAAAGTTGCACCATTTACATGTGAAATGGTGGTTGAAAGACAATGACATGGTTGTATATTGTATGGGTTGTTGTGGATTTTTGGCTCCATGGTCAAATAAATAAGGCAAAGTTTGAAAACCAGACAAAATTTTGACAAAATACCTAATTTAAAAAACACTATACTAAGTAGCATTTCGCTTTCCTAAAACAAATTAAAAATATAGAAATTTATCATAAAATAATAAAATAGAACAACCAATTTAGTGTGACTTTTAAGTAGAAGATACTTAGTTCGTGATTATCGATTTAATTTAAAACCAAAATATATAATTCTTTTTATAAAATATTTAATTGAATTGGACTCCAAAAACTCGATATGTGAACCAACTTGTCAACGGAGACATCATTTACTAACATGCCTATATTAAACTTCCAATAGATAAGTATAGATAAATGCTTTAAATAAGATCTCAATTATTTAGTGAAATTAGTTTCAAACTTTTTTTATATAATAAAAATTAAAACAAACATAATTTTTTTATTATATTAATAATTGAAATTAGTTTCAAACTTTTTTTATATAATAAAAATTAAAACAAACATAATTTTTTATTATATTATTTGTTAGGGTTAGAACAAGCATAGTTGCTACTTGTTATAGTAATTGTCTTTGTTTAAGTTTTGTTTTTCAACAACCTTACTATAAACATCAAATTGAGGTCCCAATTGTTATTATTCTAAAGGTTAAAAGTTTGGTTTAGTTTTCTTATCTTTATAACGATGCTACAAACGGTAATCATGGTGGAGAATCAAAGATGCAAAGAAATTTGTAATGCATTTGTAGCTCGTGATGTGACATGGAAAATTTTGACTTAAATGTGAAACGCACTATAATTTAACCCCCCAAACATGATTGTTCCTAATTGGGAGTAGTTGAAAAGTGATTTAGTTAAAAAACCAAACTTCCAATGTTCAACTTAGAGAAAGTATGTATAGAATTTTTGAACCAATGGATAACAATTGAGAAATTAGATGATTAAAGTTGAGGCTAATAATGAAGACATCTTATAAACAAAGGTGTTAAAGTTTGATTGAACTTTTGAAGTTAGTCTAAATTGATAGGTAGCTAGCCTTGTTACTTGTCACCCCAATGAAATGATTCGGTTTCAATATTCCAAGACCTAATTTACTTTGGCAGAGTTGAGGTTGAGGAATGGTAGAGTATACAGAAAGTATTTAGGGTAAGCAATTTGATTAAGTGTTTATTGAATAAGACAAGCACTTATGTAGCTATTTCTATAAGGTTGGGAGGTAGGGTGTATTGGATTATGAATAAAGACAGAAAAGGAGTATATTCATTTAAAGTGAAATATACAATGTATGTTAATGTGTATTTATAAAATGAGGATTCTACTTATTAAAAAATATATATAATATGTGACAATTTCTTATTGAATAGGGGCGATTGACAGAAGTTTTAAGAATTATTGTGGTGTTAAAAGCAAGTTTACGTATTACGTATGGATGATGATAAATTATGTATCCGATGTTTTGTATAATAAATTGAATGATCTCTTTAATTTTTTAAGTTAAGGTATTTATAAGAATCTCGTGAGTTTGGGTCTCAAATTTCGAAAAGATAGATTCCACATTTTTCATTTTTAGGAGCGTGGAAAAAGGGTAGTTATCCCCCCTTTTTTTTTTTGGGGGGAAATGTGGCTACCACAATTTGACTTCCTCTTCCATATCATTACGAGTTGGGATACATTGTAACATCTCAAATTTTAAGAGTTATTTATTAACTATTTATGAATTATTATATTATATGATAATTAATTAAAATTGTATGATTTGGTGAATATTTGGATTATTTGAATATATGTGATATTTAGATAATTGGAATTTATGAATAACAATAGTAGATATTTAATAGTGGGCCTAATTATTAGAATTGATGTGGATAAGTGAGTTAAGTCCATTAAAAGAATATGGTAGTAAGGAGAAGAAATAGTTATTGTTGTCATAACACAAAAGAAGAGAAGAGAAGAATAGACGAGAAGATGAGAAAAGAGGAGAAAGGAGAAAAGAGAAGGAAAATCCTAGAAGTTGAATCTTCAAGAGGTAAGGAGAAAATTATTATTATTATTATTATTATTATTATTATTATTATTATTATTATTATTATTATTATTATTATTATTATTATTATTATTATTATTATTATTATTATTATTATTATTATTATTATTATTATTATTATTATTATTATTATTATCATCATCATCATCTTGTATGTGATTAGGTAGTGATTAGTAACATGATAGGTTTTGTTGTTGATTTCAATTTCTAGATCTAAGAATTTCATATGTTAGGGTTTGTGTAGAAATCCATGAAATTGATAGGAATTGATGTGTTGAATGGAATAGAATGAGTATTATCATGTTAGAATGATAGGTTGTGGTTAAAATTGGTAGTAATAATTATGGGTAATGAAAATTCGTGTTGTTTTTAAGAAAAAAATGCAGAAAAACACTATTTTGTGACTTGTGTTGACTCATGAATCTGGATGGGCGAGTGCGTAACATCCAACAAGGTTGGGAAGGATTGAGCAGGGATGTCGACTCATGATTTCTTTGCATTGACTCGTGATTTCTTTGAGTCGACTCATGATTGGCTTGCGTCGACTCATAAGACAACATTTTCTAACAATTTTGCAACGACCATAATTTTTTAACCGTAACTCCGTTTTGGGCGCCGTTCGAATCGTTAGAAAGCTAATGAAATAACCTACATGATAGAACTAGGTTTGTTGGCATTTGATGATTGAATCATTATGTGATTTGTGTAGAATGACATGTGTATATGTATATGTATGTCATGAAATTGGTGAAATATGAATAACATGAGTTAGTATCGTTGTTATTTGCTAATTGTGATTGTGTGATGATGGAGATACTATATGTTATTTGTGATATGCATGGTGATGCTGAATGCCATGTGTATTAGTTTTTTTGGTAATACCATGAGGTATGTTTGTTGTGCAAAGGTGGATAATTCAAGATGTTGAATTATTGTGATATGCTTGATAATTAAGATTGATGGAAAATCTTAATTTGCATATGCTATTGGTGAAATTGCACATGCATACATGGTCGACTTTGATCCTTAATTGGAAAGAAGTGGTGAAATATTGGGTTCACATTGGGGCTTTGATCCTTTATTGGAAATAAAGGCGGTGAAACTTTGGATTTATATGTGTTGACTTTGATCCTTGATTGGAAATAGAAGCGGTGAAACTTTGGGTTCACATGGGACTTTGATCCATAAGTGGAAATAGAGGCGGTGAAAATTTGGGTTCACATGGGGTTTTGACCCTTAATTGGAAATAGAGGCGGTGAAACTTTGGGTTCACAAATGGTACCACATGCATGAGTCACATTCATTTTGTAATTGGAGTCTTATGACTTATTGATGAATGCGTATGTGAATTGTAAGATGCGTTAATTGAATAAATGATTACCTGATTTGTTGCATTGGAGATCTATATGTTATATGGAATATCACATGAAGTATAGAGAATTATTAACGAGATGTATGTTTCTATATTGCTTATAATTATATACATTTTGATAATGATTTGAATTCTCACCTTTTATTGTATGTGATGTTCTATGTGACATCGTGTAGGTTCTGAGGATAGCGGTGCTTTGCACGAGACTAGTTGAGAGGATTAATTAGCTTATCCGTTATTCTAGGTAGTGAGTCATTTCCCTGGTCATGTAACACGGGGCTATTTGAACTCATGTTTATTATGAGATATTTTTATGTATTCTCAGTTATTTTGAATTTATACCTTGATATACTATGTTGAGGTGCCCTTGGTGCCGATGATTTGAATTTATATGACTTGATTATGTTATGAATTAATTGTTATGATGTTTAATGGTTATAGTATGGGATATAATCAATATAGTATCTGAGAAAAGAAATATTCCGTTGTGATATGTATATTTTGATGAAGCATGAGATTTAAATATGTGTTATGATTATGACCAGGTGCATGTTAATATCTGTTTTATTGGTTTTCTATTGTGTGGAAAATGACATGTGACACCCTTTGTATGTATGCATGTTATTTTACTCTGATATATGTCATATTTATCTGGGGTTATAAAAGGGGTGTTACACACGTCACCTCCATATGTTCACCGAAGCGGTCTGAATAAAAGGTGCCATAACCATATGACAAGCGCTTGTTCTAATAAATGGGCACCTAGGGAGCTGGTGTGGGCGATTGATCGAGAAAAATAACAAGTGTACTATTTTCACCGGTGTAGTAATAATAGGATTTACCCCAAGTATCGATCTCGAGGACTGCGTGTAGTACTGAGCTTAATGTGTGGTTCAATTAAACAAAAACTAGAGTTTGGGTTTGATTTGCTAAAATAAAATAATTCCGAATAAAATAAATAAATATTAAGGACTGTTTTGACAGATATGAGTAACATGCTAGGGAAGGTGTATTTTTTTCCACAAGATAACTTCACTCTTTGATCTTTTCAACAAGGTGATATCCTTGATTACTGATTCTTAAGATTATCTTTCACTAAGTCCTTAGTGGAAAGACCTTTAACCTTCTACCCTAATTTCAATGTCCATTTAGATTAGTGTTGAGGTTAAAAATTTAATTATCAAGAACTATTCTGGTTATCAAAAGATTACCCTAGGCCTAGGTGAAATCGTATATAATATTATTATTGAGAAAAACTTTAACACGACCGGCCGGTTCTATTGTGTTAAGAAAAGTGAAACCCTATTGGTCCGATAGGGTAAAATAATCGATTAATTTGAACAATAAAATCAATGATGAATAAACTATAAAGTTGAATAAAACAAAGAGATCAGTATTCTTAATTCACAAATCCGAGACACCCCATAGCATTTGTGGATTTAGCTACTCATATTATTCAAAGAAAACAAAAGATAAATTGTAAATATTACAAGTATTGAGTAGAAATTTGATCTTCAATCTTGTCTATTCATGAAAATCTCCTTCCATTGAATGTTGTCTTCCAATTTTCTCTTGTGTAATTCTTCATTGGCAAAAAGTCCTTTTTTCCATCGTGGAAACTCCTTTAAATAAAAAAACTCATTTAGGTCGGTTGGAAATGCCCATAACATCCCTTTGGGTCCCAAATAGTGAAAAACCACAAATACAATTAAAATCGGATCACCGACTAACACGACACGTGTTAGGTGACACGGCCGCCCGTGTCAGCTTTAGAAAATTATTTATTCTCTTTTATTGCTCCAGGCCTACTAACACGGCCAATGTCAGGTGACACGACCTCCCGTGTCAGGTGACACGACCCCGTGTTAGGCTTCAGCATATCCTTTGAAACTCTGAATCCTGCACGTTTTCGCTCCGATTTATCCTGTTTTATTTCTGTGAACCTGAAAACACTAAAACACAAAACCAAAGTATAAAATGAGATAAAAGGCTTGACAATGGTAATAAACTCTAACTAAAATAACTAGAAATAATTGTGTAAATACCACCGATCAACTCCTGAAACTTAAATTGTTGCTTGACCTTAAGCGACGATTACAAGAACTCTTGAAAATCAAAGTATCTCGACACTCATATGTGAGACTTCAGTTCACATTGCTCAGAAAGTAGTGCGCACGACATTCACATGACACGAAGATACCTCTCCAACTATGCTTCGTACTTAAGTTTTTTCTTTCCGATTTTCCTCCTCTTTCATTCGCACAATCAAATAAGGCACAGGGACTTATGATAGTCATCACATGCACATTACTAGCTAAGAACTTCACTTTTTCGGGCACTAAACGAGCAATATTTGCTATCTTTTATGACCGATGAAATTTTCAAACCTTGCGGTTATATATTGTCCTTTATCTGGACGACGTTAGGGGATCAACCCCTCAATGAATAACCTTTGGTGGCTACCAACTTAGCGGCCGATTGCCTTTTACTGCCTTTTCATCATTTGGTGCCATTTTTATTTGCTTCTCAACCAATCATACCTGTATGTGAATCTGAATTATGCCAGACTGTGTAGATAAACTACTCAAGGAGTACTTCGCAGACCTTAAGTGCTATGGTACAAGTCTACATGCTGGACTCGTATTACTGTCACATTATTGCGAACTTCCTACCCTCAAACAATCATCCTTGCATCTCACTATATTATTCCTGATCTCATTGAAATACAAGCTCTTGAGCAAAACAAAACAAAACTTTCGGTCAAAATTCAGAAAAATTTAGGGAGAATTTCTACTTGTGGACTTACACAACAATTAACATCAACCTAACAAGTAAATAAACAAAAACAAAGCAATAAAACCTTCCCCAAACTTGAACTAAACATTGACCTCAATGTTTCATACCAAACTCGGGAGAAGTGACTCACAGAGGGTAATGCAACACCGGTTGATGCCTCCTAGCTTTCGCAAGAAAGGATCCCTTTTTATTACCTGCAAACAAAACAAAAACAAAAAATAAGTTATTAAAAGCGTGCGTTGCCTCCCAGGAAGTGCTTCATTTAACGTCGCATGGCTCGATGGTTCATAACCCATGTTAGGGTGGCTTATATGACAGAAAAAATACATCAACTTTTTTCTTTCTTTTGTTTGGTAGCAATTCTATGAACTTCAAGTTGATGATATTGCTTCCAAATTATTTTCAGCTTGATGATGTTAAACAAGGCGTAAATGTCATCCAATGCTCTATCAATTTCTTATTTGTCATTTGCCTTGTTGTGAAAATAATTTATGGGGATTTTCTGTTGTTGAAGATTTTCAGGTTGGATGTCCACATCTTCAAAAATTGTTAAATTTGTAGTAGCATTCAAAACTAGATCATCTTCAAGTGGTGTGATTTCTTCTTTCCCATATTCCCTTTTTACCTCAGATTCTTCTATACTTACCGCATCTTTTCATATGATATTATGCAGTCTTCTTTTGGTTTCACATCTTCTTTTTTCAATTGTAACTTTCGCCACAGTCTTACCTCCCTCAAATATGCTATAAAAATTTCAGTCGCCTCTTCCAAAGTGAATCCCGAATCAGGCATCCAACATGCAGGAGATACATGTGACAATGTATCCAAATAATACATGACTACAAAACTCAGACAAGTTATTAGTAGCAAAGTACATAAGAATTCATGAAGCAAAAATAATCAAAAAAAATTTAAAACGTTTTTTATAAAATTCAAATAAAATATAAAATAAACTGAAACAAAATGTTAGTTGACGAGCAAAAAAATTTTAATTGAACCAAAATTAAACTCTATACTTTTGCAGTCTCCGGCAACAGCGCCAAAAACTTGATCGAGAAAAATAGCAAGTGTACTATTTTCACCGATGTAGTAATAATGAGATTTACCCCAAATATCGATCTCGATGACTGCGTGTAGTACCGAGTTTAATGTGTGGTTCAATTAAACAAAAACTAGAGTTTGAGTTTGATTTCCACAAGATAACTTCACTATTTGATCTTTTCAACAAGTTCATATCCTTGATTACCGATTCTTAAGATTATCTTTCCCTAAGTCCTTAGTGGAAAAACCTTTAACCTTCTACCCTAATTTCAATGTCCATTTAGATTAGTGTTGAGGTTAAGCATTTAATTATCAAGAACTATTCTGGTTATCAAAGGATTACCCTAGGCCTAGGTGAAATCCTATATAATATTATTGTTGAGAAAAACTTTAACACGGAGGTTGGTTCTACGTGTTTAGAAAATGAAACCTATTGGTCCAATAGGAAAAACAATCGATTAATTTGAGCAATAAAATCAATGATGAATAAACTATAAAGTTGAATAAAACAAAGAGATTAGTATTCTTAATTCACAAATCAGGGACACCCCCTAGCATTTGGGGATTTAGCTACTCATGTTATTCAAAGAAAACAAAAGATAAATTGTAAATATTACAAGTATTGAGGAGAAATTTGATTTTCAATCCTGTCCATTCATGAAGATCTCCTTCCACGTAACCTTGTCTTCTCAATCTTCTCTTGTAATTATTCACGGCAAAAGTCCCTTTTTCCATCGTGGAAACTCCTTTAAATAGAAAAACTCATTTAGGTCAGTTGGAAATGTCCAAAACGTCCCTTTGAGTCCCAAATAGTGAAAAACCACAAATACAATTAAAATCAGCATCACTGGCTGACACGACCCATGTCAGGTGACACGACCGCCCATGTCAGCTTTTGGAAATTATTTATTCTCTTTTCTTACTCCAGGCCTACTGACACCGCCCGTGTCAGGTGACACAACCGCCCATGTCAGTCCCCGGTTTTTCATATTCTCCAAGTCTTCCTCCTTACATGGCTCATGTCAGGTGACACGACCACCCGTGTTAGGGCTTCTGTAGCATATCCTCCGAAACTCTGAATCCTGCACGTTTTCGCTCCGATTTGTCCAATTTTATTCCTGTGAACCTGAAAACACTAAAACACAAAACCAAAGCATAAAATGCGATAAAATGAAATAAAATGCTTGACACTAGTAATAAACTCTAACTAAAATAACTAGAAATAACTGTGTAAATACCACCGATCAGCGACATGTTAATGTGATAATCACAAATATACCAATACACAGTCCTTAAAATATGAGGTCTTAGAAAGGGAAAATTGATTTAGTTTTTTCTTCTTATTTGGGCGAGTCCTCGGTATGCCTAGGGCGTGTCCTTTAGGTATGCTAGGAAAGTCCTTTAGGCATGAGTAGTCCCTCAATATGGGGTATGTCCCTCAGCATGGGATGGACATCCGGTGTCAATGAGGTGAATCCTCAAATGTCAATTAAGGTGAAAAGCATATACACGATTAAGTGTGATTAACGATGATTTAGTCTTTACAATCCAATTTAGTTTTAATCTTCACATGTGTCACTTACGGGAATATTTTTAACTGTTGGAATGCCTAGTGGGATTGATTACCTATATGATTGAACTTCCAATTTCTATAAAAGGACTTTAGCCTTTTCTCTTTAACATTTTTTGGCATTTTCGTCTCTCAAGTTTTTATCCATTCTCTTAGGAGCTCAACAAGCGCAGAGTGCACTCGTTCTTAGTTCTTTCAGATAAAAGTTCTTAAGTTTATTTACAAGTATAATTGTGCCACTATTTGGTTCTTAACGGACTGATACCATTTGTGAGCAACCCTTTACTAGATAGTTTGTGTTATATTGTTTTGAATGATAGTAAATACTAGATAACTTTGAATGATATAAAATCTATATGCTTGATTGTCTAATTATGTCAATATACATGTGTACTTGTATGACCAAATGATAACATGCATAAAAGTGGTCAAAATATCATGTTTGTCATGCACTAACCTTTTGTATCGACTCTACATGCTTGCATCGATGCATACACTTTTGAATCCATAAAAACAGTTTCTGTAACACCCCAAATCTACCCAACATTTTATAAATCAGAGTGCCAAAATTTCAAATTAAAACTTGGGGTATTACACTTTTCACAACTTGAAATCGACAATTAAACCAATTTAATTCTCGGTGATACATAGCACATAATGAATACGAAACAATTAAAACATATTTAGTCTCCAACAATTTAACTTAAATAAATAAACGCGCGGATTCTCAACATGAATAATTTCAAAATAGCATAGCATCTTTGAAACAACGGAAAACCACAAATTATTTCTCAAAAACCACAACTTAGTTCAACGGAAGAAAATGCGTAAACATAAAAGAAAAAAGCGTTCATTTCCACCCGAGTGCTACGTATCAGGGCGACGACGCCGTAAACTACTAAACCTTCTACTCCTCGTTACCTGCACGTTACTAATAAAAAGGTAACAGCCAACAAAACAGAAAGGGTGAGATATCGAAATATATAAGCAAAAGTACGATAATTCATATGCTAGGTAAAGAATCATACAATAATTACTACTTTAATCAACAGTGTACGATATTCCACGGAACAACATAATAATCATCAACAACTTAAAATGCAACTCGGATGCGACTCGACAAATGCGGATGCGTGGATCCATTTGGAGTAAACTCCAACTTAAAAATCATGCCGGGTTATCGAGGCATTCAACAAGGCATAAGCCTTCAACTTTCAACATGGTGCCAATCCATGCCAACTTGATAATGCACATGCTATGCGATCACGTAATTCAACTCCGAACAACTTAAACAACAATAACTTAAATCATGCATGAGCGCATCAACTTAACCAACATCGACTTCAACAACAATTAACAACATCAACACAATGCAATTTATAAATTAATACAATCAACTTTGCTCGTCTTTGGCCATTTAAGTTCTCGATTCAAGGATTTTTCAATTGGGAACAACCAACATCGTTCGACAGACCTGCAAATCTAGCAACCGATGCGATTTTCAAGCGAAAGCAGTTTATTTAACTACCCGTATACCGCGCTCTCAAAATTTCGTCAATTCGAAACTAATTTTTCGCTTAAATTGGTGACAATCTAGTTTTTGCTGTTTTTACTTCCAACATTAATACTTAATCCTATAAATCCTACTAATTTATTTACAAGCACAATTATCATGCATTTTGATTGATCATTCCACTATTTAATTTACAGCATGCGCTATAATTTTGTTCTTGCTAATACTATTCTGCTATGGTTATATACTACGATAAGTATTGTTTCGCTTTGCCAATGATCCTTTCATTACGCTAGCAACCTACTCAATTTACTAACTAACTAGTGTTATACTATCTAAGGTCTTGTGAAGGAAACAACACTACTTACCATGCCTTGCCACGTGAATAGAAAAGCGGGGAAAGGATTGAGGCGCCCACCCCGAGCACCAGGCGGTGCCTCCCTACTCTAATGGCCAAAGGAGACGTCCCCTCTCCCGGATGGTCGCCTCTTCCTTCTTCTCCATGGGCGGTCGCCTCCGTTCCCTTTTCCTCTTGGGACGGTCGCCTCCTTATGTAACAAAATGATATTTCTCTTTGAATCAACCATTACATAGAATAACCAATACAAAACACATATAGCGTAACAATTTCAACACATGAAGCAATATTATTCGGAACATAAATTCATCGACAAAACACGATTAGTAATTATATAGCCCTAAACCCCACAAAAATTATCCTACAATCGATTATATAATTCGAACCCCACCACTTACCTTTGGATCGAAGGAACTTGAAAATTGATCGAAAAGCGAAATTCTCGGACAACAATCGACCGCTAGCAACCCTTGTTCCCAAATCACTTCCCTTATCTCTTCTTTTCTCTACTACGTGACTACGGTGATGGTTTTGTTTTTGGAATTAATATCGCTTCCTTATGTTACTAGGTCATTTAATTAAATATGGGTTTCCAACATAATTTTGGTCTACTAAATAACACTCTTAAAATGCTATTTCACCTCATAATTAATATACTACATTTAATTTAATAATTCCAATAATGATTAAATTCCAATAGTATTTTCATTCGACTAATTTTACCGATTATTAACTTAACGATCCCACCTACAAATTCGACTTAATCACGGATTAATCGGAATACTCTATAGTATTAAATTAAATTACTTTAATTAATTACGGTATTCAGCTTTCACGGTATGAGTCGACTATCGTGTTTTAGTCGATAAAAGAGTTTGTAGGTTGTCTTGCATCGACACATATAACCATGCATCAATACATATGCCTTTTGAGTCGATACATGTCATTTTGCATCGATACATAAATACATCAAATCACTAGAATTCGATTCGCTTGCATGCCTTAGTCTTTGTATTGATACAAAAGCACTTATGTCAATATATATTAGTCTTGCATCGATACAAACCATTTTGCATCAATACAAAAATACATTAAAACATTGGAGTTCAGTTCAGTTTGCATATCTCGGTTTCTGTATTGATAAAAAAGCACTTGTGTCAACACATATCAATTTTGCATCGACACATACGTGTTATGTATTGACTCATACTGAAGTTAGTTTTCTAGAAATCATTTTAATAAACAGTATGTATCGATACAAAAATGATTGCATCGACTCATAACCATTTTAGCATTCTGGAAAGTCATCTTAATATAGTATGCATTGATACAAAACCTCTTGTATCAATACATAAGTTGTTTGTATCAACACATACGACATATGCATCGACTCATACATATGTTTACTCTCTGGAATCAATGTTTTATACTGTATGTATTGATACAAACTCACACAGGTCGACTCATACGCGTTTTGTATCGACTCATACGATTTATGTGTCGACTCATAAGTTTGTTTTTAACTAACTTTTCTTGTTTCCATATATAAGATAGTTTGGCAGTTTTAGACAAGCACAGTTGTTACAAAAAGCAGTTTTATGAGCATCCAATTCTCGGACATAGAAACACGAAAGAGACTTCATCTTCATCATCTTCTCAATCATCTTGGTTCAAGAACATTGACACATAATCATCATTGTTCGTTGTATCAAGAGATCAAAGAGATAACGTTTAGTGGAATGATCGACGATCTAGTTGAGTTGAAGATTCGAAGGGGTTTTGAGGAAAAACCAGAAGATTTGTCCAGCAAGAGCGAAGGTGTCTTGTGGGTTTGTTAGTCACGATTGCCTGAGTAGATTCATCCATAGCGTAGGGTTTGGAGATCGGGGTGATTTCGCAAACGGTCATGGAAGTGGTGAATTGTCTATGAATTTTGCGGTGTGTTCTTGATCGACTCAAATGAAGAAGGTTGATACAAGAAGAAGATGATCTGTAGGATTTGTTTTCTATCTTTGTAGTGTAACCTTGTAAACATTTTCAACATATTGATATAGAAGTTCTCAATTCCAATTTGGAAATTGAGAGGAGACGACCCAGCGAGGGACGAGCGTGGGGAACTTCCTTACCAAATCGCTCGAGTATCGTATTCTTTCTCTATCTCTTTACTTTTGTCGTTTGTGATTCAATTGGTGTGAAATCTTTTGTTCATTAATACAAGGCTGGTTGAAAATCTTTGTTAAAACTCCATTGCCATTGATCATTGAACAAGCATCCTCCATTGTTTGACAAAAGTGCTAGCTTAATTTTATTTCATTGGAAAGAGTGTTATAGTTATAAGTGCATTAATTCAACATAGGTTACGTGTTAATTCATCTTTCTCATCTCAATTAAAATCCAACAATCTATCACATGTCGGTTTTCTTGTGGCCGGTTCGGAATAGGATCAATTCGGGACCTTGTGTCGCTTTACGTAATTTTAGCTTTAACTCGAAATATTTTTAAATCCATGATAATAAGGGGTGATCTATTCACCCTCTCGATCACTTGCCACACCGTCTAACACTTAGAGCCTTGGCAATTATCATAGTGGTTCTCTTGTTCCTCTTGTTTTTATCAAGAACTAATGGCGAGATAGATGCTAAATGTTTCAACTTCAAAGACTATGTATATATGTACTATAGTGAGGAGATGACCTTTGTTTTTGGCGACAAATCATATTTTCTAATATTGGACTCGTTGGATGACTTTCCACCCTACTTATATTGTAACCTCACTATCATTCACGATGTAGGGTTTTACTACCTTTCACGTTTTTCAAGATGAGTTTTTAGCGACGCACGTATATCTTTCCATGTTATTCGATGTAGGGGGCATGATTAGGGCGTTCAAAGTTATATGTCAAAGATTAGAAGTCTTCCATCTTGTTGAGGTATTCTTATCTTTCTAGGCTACCAAAATAGACAAAAAGTGGGTGAATGACCTTATCGCGCGTATATCGGGATTAAAATTGTTCAAGCTCCATTAAAACCCTACAAAAGTTGGAAGGACAAGTTCTATGGTCACGGTAGGGAATGGAGCCTTGTGCTTCCATTGTCATGGATAAGAGATATGAAGATCATCATTGGCTTCAATTGACTTCCTTAATTGAGCAAAAAGTGGTTCAAGTGTTGAATGACTCTAAAGTCATGAGTTCTCGCTATAATCACTATGTGAGTCTATGTGCTTGGTATAAAGTTGATAATCCCACAAAGATCCTCTATGATATTTTGATGATGACACTAATAATTAAGTCGGTGGCAATAGATTTCAACCTTGATGGTGGTGACCTAACAGGAAACATCTTATGCCTTATAAACTAAAATAGACTCAAGATTAAAGTGCTTATATGATCAAGAGCAATCCAAAAAGAATGGAGCCTCGGATGAATTGTGAAAGCTTGCTAGGTCGTTTACATCTTAGTGGCCTAAGGTTAGTAAAAGTAAAGAATAACTTTTAAAGTACTTATCACTCTAAAGAGTGTTCCTAAATCTTAGCCACACATACCACTTTCACCAAATGTTCCAACTAAATCATACAATTTCCATTGCCTCCTACACCTCTTAACCTTTCAAAATATAGAATCTACAAATGAGTCCATTAAACCCATTATCCACACTTGAAAACCTCCCTCGAATATCTCACAGAAATTTCTACACTTGTCGAAATACCTTATTATTTTGAAGGTACACATGGAATACCTCCATTAAGACCATATGAACACCACGTTCCACTTCTCTCAAATACACAACCCATCAATTTAAAACCTTGCCGTTATCCCACCCCTAAAATAAATCATGACTTCAATTATGCAAGAAATGCTAAGGAAGGAACAATTGTTCTAGCAATAATCCATTCTTTTCACTAGTCCTACTTGTAAGAAAAAAAAAGGAGTTTTCATTTATGTGTTGACTATAGGGCCATAAACGTTGTTACTTTTAAGGATATGTTTCCCATTCTGCTATTGACAAGTTTGGATGAGTTAGGTGTTGCATCAATTTCTACTAAAATAGATTTGCATTGGGGTTATCATTAAATTAGAGTTGCTTTGGAAGATATGCATAAAATAACTTTCAAGACTTTCAATGGTCATTATGAATTTCTCATAATGCCATTTGGGCTCACTAATGCCCATCACATTTCAATAAGAATGACGATTTACTACATTCATATCTCTGACGATTTATTTTTGTTTTTAATGATATCACGATTAATAATTCAAATTTGGTGATCGTTTAATTCATTTAAAATTGTTTTTAACTTGTTAGAGTCAAATTTTTTGTTCTATGTATGTTTTCCAATGGATAAGGTTAGCTATTTAGGTCATGTGATATCTATCGGGGTGTTTCCTATATCAAAAAAGGTGCATGCTATTTTGGATGGACCTAAACCTAGTTCATTCATGTTTTCAGGATATTTAGGACTTATTGGTATTTATAGACACTTTGTGCAATATGTCACTCTCGCTACTCGATCCTTGCTTTGTTCCATTCCATTTGCCTTTACAAAGTTAAAGAAAAATGACTAACATGTCGGTGTTGGCCTTGCCATACTTTACAAAATTATTCATTATAGAAATAGAAACTTTAGGAGTAGTCATTGGTGTAATGTTGTCTCAAGACGTTGACCTTGACGTCTTTAGCTAGAAAATCGTCCTTGAATGAAAGTCGTTTACGTTGATGTGCAAAAATGTATGTTGTTACAAAAGTAGTAAAAAGATGTTAGTATCTTATTAGTCAACATTTTATATTTACATTAATCAAAGAGTCTCAAAAATTGCTCTAGAAAATCGTGACAAAGAAAAGGGCTTCAAAATTACAAGCATTTAACTTTGAGATTTTTGCAAACCTTGTAAATCAAATCTGTGGTGATGCTTTGAGTATGAAATTTAGTTATAAAGAATCTTTGTTATTGACTTTGTCCTTACCAATTCTAGATCTTCTAACCACACTCAAACAATTTTGTACAAAATATAATGAAGGTTAGAAGTTGGTTGAACAAATGGAACAAAATGTAGTGAACACAAGTTGTACAAGTTTTCAAAAGGACAATTATACTATATAGATAGAACTTTTGTACCAAACATCCAAGGGATTCACAATTGTGTTCTACATGACTATCAATACACTCTCACAACAGGCCATTCTATGGTTAAGGATACCCTTGCAAATTTGTCAGCTTCTTTTGCTTGCCCGACCTCTATTTGAAGTGAAGTACTTTGTCAACCATTGCTCTATTTATCAATCTAACAAATATCAAACTCAAGAAAAGAAAGGGTTGTTTAAACCTCTACCAAGTTACCATGAATTTTATAATATATTTATAGAGGTTCGATCTTATCACAAAATTGATAAATTTAATACTTATAAGTAGAGGTGTTTGTTGTGTTGTTTGAATCAACTTTGAGATAAAAAATTATTTGATCCAAACATAAATTACTTGCGATTTGATTCAATTTTGGATGACTAATTATAAATCTTATTCGGTATTATCAAATTCCATTCACTTTAATTTAGATTGTTTTTGGATATTAAATTACAAATTATAGTTTCGTAACTAATATTTTAAAAATACTATAAACTCATTGATTTAAATTATTATATATATATATATATATATATATATATATATATATATATATATATATATATATATATATATATATATATATATATATATATATATATATATATATATATAAATTATTTATCAAATATACCCATATAATTTTGATCTATTGACTTTTCTAATGCAAAAAAATTGCTAGGAATTCAGCTTCATTTGGAACCTCTCAGACCCTACTGAAGCAAATCAGCTAACATTTGATTCTAAATTGATCAATGTATGGTGGAAAAATTCAAGCATTTTCATACATTGATTGCTTGTTGTTGCACAGATGTGATCCTTGGATTTTTAAGGATGAATTTTCTGGTTTTTGAATTATTGAATCAAATGAATTTGTGAAATTGTCTTCACCAACACCTACCACATGTTTGATGTAATGCCAATTCGACCCATTTTCTTTTGGCATGCCTACATCTTCCAAGTTTTGAAAATATTTTCTGTTATGTTTGTGAGTTCATCTTTACATTCCTATCTATACTCTTAGGACAATGTTTTATCAACTGATGGAAATCATTATTTTTTTCATCTGCCTAAATTGGTTTATGGATCATGGCCTTACCAATAGAAATAAAAATTGTCGGTTCGCTTGATATTCGTTGCTATTAGCTTCCTTGTTGTCATTACTGATGTATCTTTGGATATTCTAATTAGGCTTGGTAGCTTGAATTTTCTGCTAGAATCATTAGATTGGGTCATCGTTCAGAAACTGGCACCGTTCATGTCGTCTCATTAAGAATAGTTCGTTCACCATTGCATAGAAAAGAAACAGGTAATCCTTTTCTGTTTGATAGTGTAAGTGCTTTTCTGTTTAGTTTGCTTGTCCTCGTTTCAATATGATCCATAGTTGTTAATCTCGGATAACAGGATGATCGATGTTGTGAAAACTAACTTACATGGTGAATATAAATTCCAACAATATAAATAAATACCTAAGATTAGAAGTTGCAACTTGCAACAACATACATAAATTCCCACAGCGCCATCGAAATAAGTTCCCTTCAAAATCAAATTATAATGTACTCAAAATGATTAAATCAAGTCCTAAAAGTAAACAAACGTAAAATAAAGGACTAAATCACATTTGCGCTGCCCCATCTTCAGTTCTATGTTTGACCACATTAATATTAAGTTCTACCACATTAATATTCTCTTGTGCCATGGCGACGTAACAAATGAAAGTGGCGTAGACAAGTGAATAACACTTGGGCTTTAATATTAGATAACTCAAGATCAAAAATACTAACATACCATTAAAAATATATTGGTTTTAGGAAATTGCCCTCAATTTGAGAATCCGCTAGCCACTGATATTGCACCGCCATGTCACTTCTATTCACGGCCGCTATTCCCTCTATGGCTGATAGCGCTTTGCTGGCCGATAGCGGGTAGTGTTGTTCCATCATGCCATCGACAACCAAGATATGTTAATAATACTTGTAGTTCATGTGACGTCTATTCAAATCTTCCTTTGTTTTAGTATGATTTTGGAGGTGTATGCTATCCCCCTCATGCTTACAATTTTGAGGATACTATCATTTTTTGAGCAGTTAACTTTGGCATTTAGCAAACAAATCTACACATAAATTCAAACTCAAAGTCTGTAACTTAAATGTATATGGACATTTTCATATAAAGATTAGGAAAGCTAAAATAAAGAAACACAACTTTTACAAATACCCCTTGATTGTCTATCTTACTCACATAAACATCAATCACATAACTATCAATAGAAAGTATAGAAGTTAATAATTCACCTATGTATGATTTTCATTTTTGGAAACACCAGTTTCTTCATCCATCTTTGACTCAATCTTAGTCTCATGTTTTTCCTTCTCCTTTTGTGCCTTTGCTATGTCATAAGATGCATGTACACCTACAAACAAGTAATAATATACCACCAATATTGCAGTCCAAACACCAAATCTCTTAAATGAAGCCTTGTCCAATGTTCCAAGAAGGAAAATATTGATCCCGATGGAGGCCGACGTAAAAACGGAACAAGCGGTACACCCCAAACCTTTGGCTTTGCAAGCGAACAAAAACCAAATGCCGAATGTCCCACAAACCAAATAGGTACTAATATATAAACCAATCCACCCAGAAGTGGTTTGAGACCAATAAACGAACATCCAATCAATGCTAGAATGAGAAATAAGAATCCAACAAA